>QVAJ01000072.1:2443349-2509130 GCA_003546035.1 Mixornis gularis
GCATCATCAAAACCCAAATGCTAATTTTGGACATTCATGGGAAAAAACCAGCAAAATGTAGCAATTAGGCTTTAGCAAATCCTGAGCTATGAGTAAATCATGTTCTATCACAGTCTTTTTCTTCCTAAGTCATTTGGGGAAGGACACCTTAAAATATGTGTGCATATCAGACTTAGAAGAATGAGACCTGCACAGTGTTTTACTTTTAAAATTGTTTTAATGTCATTAGAAACAATACTAATAAAATATGGGGGGGGAGGTGGGGGGKAAGTCATCAGCACTATCTATTTCCTGAAAATTTTTATTGTAAATGAAATTGTGTTATCATGATCAGTCTTCCATCTAGAATGRTTAGGCATGGAAAGCAATTACAAGGAATAAAAGCAGGAGGAAAAACAATATAGTTGAAATATAGTATACAGTAAAAAGCTGAAAGTGTAGCACATTAGGAAAAATTTGAAGGAAAAAAAAAAATGTGCATCCCTCGAAGACGCCTGAAAAACCGTCAGCTTTTTGCACTAAGCCAATATTTCCATTTGTAGGCTCAAGGGACTGTTAAATAACAAGCAATTATTTCAGGCAGGAGTGGATGTAAATGGCAGCATTCAAAAACCTATGAAAAGATACTGTTAAAACTGGTTTAGTASCTTTTAGAATATTGTGGCTGTGCAGTCCTACATATGACCAAGAAGAYTTATTCCCTGGAGAAAGATCAAATAATGACGGAATATTCATCAGAGAGACAAAATGATGAAGCCAACCAAAGTGTGCTGCAGAATGACACATTCAGTAGTAAATGATATATTAATTCCCTCTAATGAGTTGAAGGCAACAAATAAATGAGACTCAAAACTTATTTCCTGCTTAAAATGGAACATGAGAGAAACATTTAAATTGAATTTTTAGAGGCTTGTTTTTGTAGTCAAGTAACGATTTTGGGGTGTGGGGTAAAACCAGTGATACTCCTAACACAGTAACTCCCTGCTTGTATAAAAAATGGAAAATTGCAGTGCACTACTTATTTTTTTTGTGTGTCATATCAAAATACATAAAATCAGTAGTGAGAAGCAGGTATCGGATTTTTAATTTTTTTTTAATGTTATATTTTGGCTGTATATTAAAAAGCTGGAAGTCTTGTAATTTTGGGGACTTGAAACAATACATACAGTCTAGATAGTCAGTGGTCTTCTCTTCTATTGACAGATGCAATAAAGATTYATATACATGGAAGTAATTCTGAAAGTCTTGCCATAGTTTATGTATATAATTTGTTATTCATTAATTTTCCTTGCTTCCTATATTTAAAAATAATATTAGTGGGTCTTCATTTGGGAATAGAAAAGGGAGAAAAGAGTAACTAAGGGAGTTAGTTGACTAGCTATGTAAGAAGGTAACTAATGTCTGGAAGTCCATACAAAACAAACGTTTGCACATGATTAAGTATCTTACCTATATTATGAATATTGGAAAACAGGCAAGACATTCACAGAAAGAAGAATTGTCTGACAAATAAAATTATGTGGTTAAAAAAAAAAAAGAAAAAAATGTAGGATTTAACACCTTGGTAAATAATGGTGGATATATGTAAATAGAAGCTGTAAATAGCTGCACAATGAGTAACCACCTGTATCCCAAATATACACAACAGAACTAGCTTCCCAGCTGTATCTGATGTGAATAAAGTATCCATTTGCAAACCTAGTTTAGGCATGAACAAACGTATCTTAAAGGTTGCCAATGTTTAAATTAACTCTTTGGGAAAAGGAATATATTTCCTTTGAGCATGTACAATGCCAAGGTAAATGGCACCCTAATCCGTAATGAAGGCTTATCTGCACTGCCAGAACACAAACTGTGAGAGAAGGAATAAAAAGCCCCCAATGCGCAGCATAAAACTTCTTTACTCTGTATTGTCTGTGTTCACAGCTGCAAACCTTGCAGAGAGTAGAAACAGCTCTCCAGACCTTGTAATATAAGATACAGCAGTGCCAAGTGAAGAGTTTTGCAACAGAAACCTATTCTCCTCATCAAGCATGTCCTTGCTCACATCCTTTTCCTTACTGCACAAACAGCACAGACAGTGACTGTCTGGGCTCATATGACAAACACAACTCTAAAAATGGTGACAATTTGAACTTGGTGCTTTCATTTCCCTGTCGATTTGGAATCCTTAATCCCCAAGTACTGAAGACCTCTGAGAATGTATAAATAAATCTGTTAATTATTATGTGTTAAAATTAATTTAAATTATTTTAAAATTAATTTAACACTTAGTATTAGACACTGACATTTCTGTCCCCAGTGGTCTTATCAACACCCTAGTGTTGCAATTTCCTATTTACTCAAAACTGACTGAATTGTAATGCAGGTTATCACTTCAGATTTTTTAAGGATGCAAGGAAGTTTCTCATTTTGTGGAGATTGGAGAGAGAAAAAACAAACCACAAACCCAACAACAACAGATAAACAACACTTGTGAAAATGTCAATGAGTTGCCATATCTCACAATGAGTGCTGTCTAAATGCTCTAAATAGTATTGAAGTGTTACCATTTCACCAGCAAAGGTTTATTTCTTGCATCTCACTCCATCTTTCTTAATCTTTTAACAACATAAAATTCCTGCCATTTTCATTTAGAATAATAGAGWAAATGGAATGCTATTTAGCCTGATTTTCTCATTCAGAGGCAGTAAAGATAATCCCTAAACAGAGATTTAGATGTCCAAGTTTAAAGGTTAGCTTCTTTCTTGTTTAAACTAGATATCTTTATTTTCTCTATGCAATAAGAGGCTTTTTTCAGACATTTCTAGAATCATCTAGTTCACTACCTTTAGTTTACCCACTTTGAATTAYGTCAAACCATTTCTTAGAGTTTACTTTATAACAGTTTATTCCACTTTTGTTTATCTCAGTATTTTGGCATAGACTTCCCCAGACAGAATTCGAGGCACTTGGTATCTTGTTCTAGACTGTTCTCAGGAGAGAGACTGTTATTTATATTGAGAGCCTAAAAGACAACCTTCCTGAAGATGCTCTCACAATTAGGCTCTACAACACCCCCCACCTTTGTCCATGAGGAGAGGAAGAGAGAGAGAGGGAGGGAGAAAGGACGTTTCCATAAATATTTTTCTTTAAGATATATTAAGACCTCAAGTTTAGAAACCTAAAAACAGGAAAACCAGGAAAAGCATGAGGTACTATAGCACAGACTCTAGTTATCTGCAGGATATACCCACTTGAATATGAATTGTTTACTGTCACAAAATGATAGATAATGGGACATGTGCCACAGATTTTATTTCTAGAGAATGAAAGGATGGAAGAAGGTGGGGAAGGAGGGAGACAGAAAGCATAATAAAATATAAACCAAAATAAGGTAGCATTATCTCTGGAATTTTGTATTAGTTTGACAATGTTAAATTGTAATAGTCTGTAAATGAAGAAACATATTCAGTAAAAAATTAGTTTGAAGGATTAATGTAATAATTTTGAACATAATATATTACTGAGGTAAACATAAAGAGTTTACTCTGGGACTAGATTTTAAAATTTATCATTTTATGCCCATGACATCCATTTCAGTTGGCTTGGTGATTTATGATGATACAATAATAATACATAATAATAATGTTAGGGGTAGGAAGTTTTTTAGAGACTTTCTATGAAATCTTACATATTATAGTTAATAATATGTGTAAATTGAGGTGATTTATTGAGCATATCTGTATCAGACACAGCATTCCTAGACACTTCAGAGATCATGGTTTYAAAGAAATACAGTCACGATGAAAATTACAAATATTAGGCACTGTTATCATTTTAATTGCCTTAGGGTGGACRAATTATTAACTTAAATGAAACATTTTGTGTTTTACTGAAAGGACAAGAACTTTGTGGTGTTCACTCATTTATAATTAATGTAAGAAGTGAGCACTAAAACCTTTCACTGAGATTTGCAGCGTGGCTGCAAATCAAGCATCTGGACAATAAGAGAGAAGGCATATGCTATGTCAATTTAGGCCATCAAATATCATATTGTATTGTCAGTAATTTCTGAAAAATCTGTTGAGAGTATATAATCTGTTTTGATATATGTCCTTTTTTTTTAGCATGAAATACAGATTGGAAAATACAAGTATTATCTTTATAAGGTAGRGAAAAATGAAGAAAATTGGCAATCAAGATTCAATTGTAAACCAAAATGGTCAAGGAATATTAAGAAGCATTTTCACAGTTAAAAAATAAAATATGAAAACAGCAAAATTTTTATTTCTGAATATATGGAAAATTCAAATTCAGTGTATGGGAAGAGGAGTTGTAGGCTATGATCAGAGTTGGAAAAACTATTTTTATGCAAATTATTATGATGTGTCAGAAAAATTAAATCTCTTACCTCWGTACAAAAAATGGAAAACTGGAGTATCATCCTGAGTCTCTGAGCATAGCATAGTATACATCCAAATGAGATTTCACAGATTAAAGTTATGCTCAGGGCATAGAATGAATTTAATGGAGYGAACAATCCTCATTTTTGCTTATTTTCAATAGCAAAAACTCCAACCTTTTCAACATCATTGTTCTTAGAAATTATTTAAGGAATCAGAAACTTCCTTGAGATAAAAGGCTGTTTTATCAATGTTGTAGATACATATCCTGGAGGACGCTATTGACCAACACCTGTTGTTYATGCTTACATTTCATGAAAAACTTGAGCACAGAAATAGAAAATACTCATTACAAAGGTACTAACACTGTTTGCTAATCCACAGGGAATTTTTACCAGCCTAATGAATGTATTCGGACTCCTGTTTATGGGAAAGGTATATCCTTGAAGAGAACTGAGCAGAGGCTTTCTGAAGAAAAAATCTGATGTATGCTATCACATGCTTTAAAGACAAATGTAAGAAAAAACCTGCTTCTTTAGAAAACCAAGCCAAGCCAAACCAAACCAAAGCTCCACTTGTTTTAAAAAGCATCTTTCTGACAACTTTACATAATTATCACCTTACTAGGWCTCAATGCATGTCTAATATGAATGTAAACCCCAAGAATATGAATGCGTTATGACGGGAGATATGTTAGCATACACACAGAACCACAGAATAGTTGGGGTTGGAAGGGGCCACTGGAGATGACGTAGTCCAACYCCTCTGCTAAAATATGTGTCCAGCACTTGTGCCCAGGAAAGTTTTGAATATTTTCAGAGAAGTAGACTCCAAACCTCTCAGGGCAGTCTATTCCAGCACTCTGTAATTCCCAAAGTAGATATGAAGTAAATATGAAGTAGTATGAAATAAATATGAAGCTTTTCTTCATATTCAGATTGAACTTCCTGTTTTACCGTTTGTGCCAGTTTCCACTTGTCCCATCATCAGAAATTACTGGAAGGATGGACATCACTGGGCACATCCTCTTGACACCCACCCTCAGAATATTTCTAAACATTGACAAGATTCTCTCTTCAGGCTAAACAGGTCCAGTTCCCTCAGCCTTTTCTCATAACAGAGATGCTYCTGTCCCCTTATCATTTTCGTAGCCCTTCTTTGGGGCCCCTCCAGTAGCTCCTTCTTTTCCTAGAATTGAGGAATCCAGAACTGGACACAGCACTCCAGATGTAGCCTCACCAAGGAAGAGCAGAGGGACAGGATCACCTCCCTCAACCTCCTGGTAATTCTATTCCTAGTGTACCCCAGGATATCATTGGCATTTTCGGCCATAAGGGCACTGCTGGCTCATGGACAGCTTGTTGTCTGCAAGGACTCCCAGGTCCTTCTCCACAGAGCTGCCTTCATAGCAGTCGGCCCCCCAGTGCTGACAGCTGTGGTGCATGGGGTTATTCCTCCCCAGGTGCAGAACCTACAGTTTGTTCCTCTCTGCACAACTCTCCAGCCTGCTCCCATCCCACTGAGTGGTAGCTCACACTCTGGGCTATCAGCCACTCTTTCCAGTCAGCAAACCTGATGAGGGTGCAGTGTGCCCCTTCATTCATGTTGTTGATGAATAGGGTAGCTGAAATGTTAGCAAAGGTCCTAACCATAGTAAAAAATGCATCTTTATATGGAATTGCTTTCAGATTTGTAAGTGATCTGGAAACATGTAATGAATGATCTGCCAAAACAATGGATTTTTAAACTCAGTTTCAAAGGACTATTGTTTTGCAGTGATGAGCAGAAACAGACAGACCACCCATAAAAGGCTGGAAGTGCCAAAGACCATGGATTATACTCCATAGGACAATTAACGATGACATGTTTATGCAATATGAAGTAAACCAAAAGTATTAAAATAAAAAAAAAGTTTGTGTGTGCACATATAAATACATAATATAAATATATATTATGTTTGYAACCCTACTATGAGGGTTCCCTGGGAGAAGCATGACTAAATTCAGGGGTTTTATTAAATTAAAAAAAAAAAAAAGAAAAAGAAGAAAAAGAAAAAGAAGAAAAAGAAGCCTCAAATTTTATATTCAATTTTTTTGTTCTTTAGTGAGAAATTTGCCCCATTCACAAATGTGAATCCAATGGCTAACATGACATTTGTATTAAAGAGAGAAAATAAAAATCTGTTTTGTTAGATCAATRAGGGAACAATAACTCCTTCTTTAAATGTCAGAGTAAGAATTTATGATCTTTTTCTCAGAAGAGGAGATCCTTAGGCAAAGTGCTTTTCACCTTGGCACAACACAGGATCTCTCTTCTACAGTAAGKCTCAATCAGAGGTTCCACTGGGTAGTGTAGCACAGTTTAAGTTGATCTGATCCATCAAGTTACCATTTTTCATCAGCCAAATCTGCTATCACCTGTTACTCCCCCAAGCTGCACCTGTAGGCAAAGTCTGACCCTGTTAAAGATCCTGTGAGTCATGCCATGTCCCAGTACTCACTCACACATGCAACACCACATGGCACAGCCATTCCCTAGTGCAGGGCTTTGTGGCATCAGCAGCTCCTGGCCTGTCAGCCTTCTTCCCATTAGCTGGATCTTACTCTGTGCCTCACAATGTCACCCAGTACTCACAAACATATTGCATATATCTTCAACAGGCTGCACCWCATGCCTTTCTTTACTCCTGTTATCTGTGCAATCCTTTCACTGCAGCTCATGGTAGTCATCATTCCTCTGTGCTCTAGTATAGGGCGATACTATAAGCCAACGATGCTTGTTGCTGTGTTTAAGGGGTARAAAAAAATGCAGGAGAACCTTAGAAAATGTTAAAGCAGCTCTTGCTGTCGTATACATGATTGAGGAAACTATTAACATATTCTTAAATTTTCCTATTACAAGTTCTGCCTTTCAGAACCCCTTTTGTATGCTGAAAGTTGCTGCTGAAATTTAGTGTTCCTAAACACCTCAAGAGCTTTTAGAAAACTAGACAAAACTTTTTACGTTACAAGCTTCTCCCTCTTAAACAGAAATTGAATCCTAACAATAAATATAAGGAAAACTTTTTTTTTCCCATTTTTTCTCTCCATTTGTGTCCCTCTAGCTCCATCAGTAAATAATAAAGCACAATCCAGGAAAATCTGGATTGCCTCCTGCTCCAAAAGAGTAATAGAGAAATGATGGGATTTTGCTTCTGTTTGGGATCTCAGCTTACGTACACAGCCACATAAACTCACTCTCTTATCCACATATAGGCTCTCCCACATGTATACACATATATAGAAACATAAATATTATTTAAGTATTATCTGCAATTACTAGGCCAAGCAACACAAAACCTTTTAAGGAAGTTTGAATTATTATCCTGGTATAAAAATGTAGAATTCCTTGACTATGGTCAGTTGCAAGGCATGAGATCTTCAATTATGGAAAATTTTGTTATCTAAATATTTTCTATATYGGTTTTCATATTGCAAGAATATTTTTTCCATATTGAGAGCCGTGTCCACTATTTAGCTGTGTACATTCTCATATATATATATATATAATATATATAACAGTACATATATATTTGGTCAAATATAAGCTCCACTGAGGTTGAGAGGTCGATCTTTATTTTCATAACTTTTACATCAATAGGATTACTCCAAATTCATAATGCTGACACGTCAAAATCTAACTTGACCCTGGTGCCCAAAAAATTACATTGAGAAAAATCACATCAAGATTCAGCTGAGAATATGGAGAGTAAAAATGCAGCACCATCATCACATGAAATAAGCCATAAAATATAGCAGGCAATAATGCCACAGATTATATCTCATAAAGGACAAACACATATATTTGTGATTTAATGCACTATCTGTACTCAAAGAACAATTCTAATGTTTTAAATATTTTAAACCTTTTCCTCATTTTTGGCTAAGAAGGAGTGGTCAATTATTTATCTTGATATCCTCATCAGTCCAATTTTAAACAGATAGGTGACTTCTGTAYTATAAATATAGTGAAAGGTTTAGAACAATTTCTATAGGCAAGYTTGCATTTTTTCTTCAAGACTTTCTTTATGAACAGTGAACCTTCTTGTTTGTTCCTAAATAATGCAACAGTCTTATCCTTCTCCTTTTACTGAGAAGTTGAAATAATGCATGCCTCATTCAAAATATAAACACAAAAAATCCTTTTGAAGAGAAAGGTTTTGTTACTGTTGTCAATATCATGTTAGYATTAACAATATTGACTTCACACTACCCCAGAGAAAAAATGTGGAAAAACAACATAGACAGTATGGTCAGAAAAAATTACTTACAAACTAATAGCATACTCTGTCTGATTAATTTTTTTACTTTACCTGAATCTGGATTTTTTTAGCAGTTGAATGAAAGAATGGAGAAAGAAACATAATTTGTTTAAAATTCTGGTAGTTTTCATCTCCTGTATATTTATCTATGTTTCTAATTAAATGMCAATAAAATTCTACCCAAAACATTACTTGAAATATGAATTTTAAGTTTAGTACTTTGTTCTAAAACAGAGGGAAAAAAAAAAAAGCTTATACTTTATCTTTTTTCTTTTTTTTCCCACCTGAAAATGTAAGTACTTTTTTCTACTCTAGAGAAATTTTCTTAGTGGAAAAATATTTTTGGGAAAGCAATAGTGGCTTCTATTTCATTATTTGTGGTAATTATAAAATGTGGTAATAGTGAGTTCATTCTCATTTTCAAAGTTTGTTGTCCTGTTCAACCTTTAATTCATGATTACCTCAATGAATACTCAGCAAATAAAGATCACTGTGGAAACCTGGTTCTTGTCCAAGATATTTAGATCAGCAAGATAAGAAAGTGATGTAACACTTGAATTTCTTTTAAACTCCCAATGTTTCTTGTTCAACACTCTATGCTTAGGGATATTAGATAACAGTAGAACTYTTCCTGAAGGAAGCTAGCAGGTGTCTGAACTTCTAGATTCGTTCCACAAATCCAGATGTGTGTACACACATTCCCCTGTGTGTATAAGAGGTATAAGGTCTGTTAGAAGACTRTAAACAGATTAAGAGGAGCACTGATCAGCCACCACCTCTGAATGTGACCTTTGGTATTTATTTAGTGTAGTATTAGGTAAAGATGTTTGCTGAACTCAAGTAAAAGACACAAATGAGAATAATATATTCAAAATTCTTTCCTGGGAAGTTTGATTACCAATAGAGGAATAGAACTGCCATACATCTAAGAAAATAAATACAGTGTTGCTTATGAGGCCCAAAGCAGTAAAAATTAGTTGTAGAGGTGCCTGGAAGAAATAAATGGCTGGGCTAATGGTTCTGAATATAAAAGACTAAAGTGTTTCAAATTKTCAAGAAATTTCTCTGTCACCCATWCTCAAAAGAGAGTGAAAGATCCAGAAGGCAATCACATCACTTGATATGTGCAGGAGTAACCAAGCCCTCCAATACACACATTCATTGACTAATTCACTTCKTAAAGGGCTGAGTGAAAGAATCACGCATAGCTGCAAGACCTTGAATTTTTAACATATTTGAGGCATAATTTAGGAAATTATGGAAGACTGGAGTTTGAAATATATATGCTATTTGTGGATGTAAAGCRTCTTAATATTTTGCCTTATATAAAATTGTAAATATAAATTATATTAATATAAGACGTGAAAGTCTTCTTARTTTTTAGCCATTAAATAAATGTTACAATAAATAAATTAATGTCAGCATATCAACTTATAGTTGATCTTTTAAAAAAATTTYTAAAGTACCAGTAACTGCAGTTCATACTCATACCAAACAACCTTACATCCCATGATTATGTTGAGTGAATCTGAAATTAATAATACTAAGCATATATAAGGATGACAGAAAACAATAGTTACTTAGTCATTTARCAATTGTTACTTTGCTGCTTGCAATTAATTATTTATCAAAAAAAAATATTCTGTTCTTTTTCCTCTAGCCATTTTATCTCTAATTTTCGTAATTTTCATAAGACACACAGAAAAAAAAAAAAAGAGGAAAGGGATTAAAAGTCAAATTATCCTTACATTCTAAAGTTAAAAGAAAATGGTGGGTTTGCACAGCTTTAGTTGTGTAGACATTGCAATAACAGCAGACATACATGACAAATAAGTGAAGTAGCAACAGCCCAAGGACCTGCCCAGATGTGTTTTCATCACAAAACCATGAAGAGTTTCTGAGGAATCTGCAGCATTTAAGACTTAATTACGTGGGCAATTTCATCCAAACCTCTTTTAAACATTGTGACAATGGATTTCTTGGTTTCAGTTCCCTGTAACTTATTGTTGCTACTGACGGCCAGAGCTGTTAGTGAGCAGTCTTTGAACTGCAAGTACTGCTATTTGCCTTCACTGAACAAGAACCTCTGCTACAAGAGTCCAAGATTTCCAAAAGCATATAAATGCCAATCAATGCTTTTCATATGTATTAATACTTTATGGCAAGTGGTCAGACTGAAAATGCCTTTCTTCTATTGTTCAGCACTAAGTCATGACTATTTTCATTGAAACAAGTGAGAATTTTCCTTTGAGTAATCCTTTGAGCAGAAGGACAAGGAAAAAAGTAAGGTTTTCAAATAATTGTCCAGGAATTTTTTGTGCCAATTAAATTCCATATGATATTGCATACGTTTTCAAGATAAATAAGAGAAAAAACAAATATGTATTTCCTGGATCTGTCACTCGAGAGGGAAAATCCCTTTCCAGTGATCTCTGCTGCCTTWTGAGTTATGACTACCAGTTTTATGTCTTTGTTTATTATCTCCTGGTTACTGTATTTAATAGGAGTACAGAGTTGCCCACATTCCTTTCAGAATGTGGTAGGATTCACAGAAAAACTCAAACAAACTTAGTTTCATCTAAAGTGATATAAGTTTACTTTTTGGACCACAGGGAGCTCTTTCTGGCTTTACAATAGAGTAATGACACAGGTTTGGGTTTCTTACCATGAAGTGACATGATATCCTGAAGCCAGAGAAAAACCCTTATTCCTAGTATTTCTCAATAGGTTTTCAATCTGAATGGTTTCTTGTGTTTCTTTGCAAGCTGTCATTTCCAAAGGACTATAGGTAAAAGATCAAAGCAATCATAYTTTAGCAGTTAGCTAAAAAACTTGTACTCACTCATTAAACAGTGTTGAAAAATAGATACTTTCTTTTATAACTATAATGRAGTTTCAGAGCCTGAAGAATCAATTCCACATCAAAGAATCACTGTCATGATAAATATATATTTTTTTCTCCTGTCTAATAAAACTTCATGGAAGGATTTGTGACATATTAAAACATCAATTTGTGAGAAACATTTATTCTGAACTTTTAACTAATTAGATTCAAATCACACACAAGAAATTTTTCTATTAGACATTTCTAAAGTGATGAACCAAGTCAAAACCACACTGCTGCCATCAGTAGGCAGCACTTTAACAGAGAAAGACACTGCTGAGTTTTACCATAATAGTCTACAGAAATCATGCATAGTCTATAATAACAGAGATTCATTTAATTGTTTCTGTGAGAGTGCCAAAGTAATCATCTGTACAGGAACATGTGGCTCAAGTAGGTAAATGTGTCACCTTGGTTAGACAGGCTAATGCATTTCAACTGTGTGGTGGCACTCTTTGTGGTCACAGGCAAAGCAATTTAACATTGAAAATATTTTGCTTCAATATCCCAGTTAAATTCTAATCTATAGTTTAAGTCTCTTATAACCTTGCGCATRTGTGTATGGGTTTTGTAGTCCTGAAGATAAATTGCCACTGAAGGCGTTTTCACCAGCATATAAAAGATAAGGACAAATACTCTGGTGCTTGTTTAGACATATATATATAGCATATGTCATACAAATAAAACCAACAGGATTTGCTGTATTTACTTACATAATCTATTTTGAGAAAAACCCCAAAATCAACAAAAAAAAGAGATTATTTCTTGATTCTGATGATACATTTCAAAATTTGCCTATGCAGACAAAGAAAATCCTTGTCACTAACTGTGAAGTTCATTGATTATAAATTAATATGRTTATTTTTATTTTCCAAATCATGTGTGGTTTATGCACTGTATTGTTATACAATAGACCTGAAGTACCGAGGAGAATTAAACAACATCAACATTTAACATATATTGTTTCAGACTGCACATTTTGGAAAACACATAAACTATTAACCTAGGATTTTCAATGTGATCTTTAAAGAATTCCTACTAGCAAATAATTTCCTAAAAGAAAATTTGTTTCACATCTCCCCCTCCCCATAGAAATTAACAGTTTTCAAAGAAAAATACCTGCTGTTTATTCTTTTCTTAATTGATCTGGTATAAATCCTACATCTGCTTGTGTACTGTTAAAAAATGTGTCTGTTCTATTAATGACTGACATTAGTTCCAAAATTTTATATATTTGGTAAAATAGTATAGGATATTTTTAATGAGGAAAATTTTGACAGATTTTTGCAATCTTTCTCCAGTTTCAAGATATCATTAGGTGAAGGTTATTACCTGATGAGAGAGAGCTTGCAATCAGCTCAACAGTTGCTCCACTTATTTTTGCCAAAAATACTAGAGTGAAGATGCTATGGTGTATCTGATGAGTAACGGTGTGTGGGAGGAGACCCCAAACAGAGATGAAATCACAAAAATAAATCATGATGTGGCATTGTTACTGTTTAACTCTATTTATAAAAGGTGGTTTAGGGCACACAMGGGTATGAGTGGAATTGAAATTTTTAGAGAGTTTACTGTCATCCTCCACAACCTAAAGTGAAGAAATGGCACTCCCTACTTCCTTAGCCTGTTGAGATCAGAAAATAATTGCTGTTATGACTATGAATCACAAGCAAGTTACTGTCAGAGAAATGTAGTTTATTTAAGTCCCTTTTTAATATCCTTTCTCCCAGCTGCATGGATATATTAGTAATCACTTACATCATGGATACTGAAAATTACTCTTTTCCTGTTATGATTTAGATCACTATCTACAATTTGCTAATTTTGATTTTTTTTTTAATTCTTGAAAAATGAGTAAAAAWTTAAATCTTGAAAATTGTGGTTCAAACCTTTGATTTAAAAGACCACTGATTAAAACATTTTAACTTTTCATGAGATATGAAATAAATTATGGCAACCATACTTACTATAAAATTAATGATTWATTTCCTGTAGAGCTCTTATGGAAATTTACATATAAATATACACATTGGTGGATGCATACAAATGTAATTTATACACAGTATAAAGCATATACTATACATATATATATATATAACATTTTATTTATTTTAGCATTATAAATTGAAAAGCCATTCTGAACTCAATAGATAGTTCCTAGATTCTGACATGCTTTTTCATCTTCTTTAATAGATCTCCTTAACACCTTTTCCCTAAAAACTCAAACCCATCTACTTCAGTTTAAATAAAGGGCTAAGTATTATATTTTTAATGGGGAAGTTGCAACAGAGGTTTACTGGAGATAGAGAAATCTAGATAATGTTTGGAATAAGCTACTTGTTAGTGCATGTGATGTCTGGGAGACATAGCCTGGCTGTAGATTCAGCAGTCAGTACAGAACACACCTGGAGCAGTGGAAAGTTTGAAAAACAAMCCTGMCTCCAAAATTCTGACTAAATAAAGAGATACGTACATCAAAAATATATGTTTATATAAGAAGTTACTTAAGTTATATAAGCATGTATTTAATTAATCACTTAATTTYTTGAGTGCTATTTTGTACTTTTGAAGGAAAAAGATAAAAGAATCTGATGATTCTGAAGTATCTTCTTCTTAATTCTTTTTACATTTGATCCTGTACTGTTGACTGACAGATTAATAACTTTTAAATAGATTGAGTAATTGGTCTTAACATTTTATGAACYAACTAAAGAGCTTTCTGATATTTTTAACTATATATACTCTGTTAAATGTTAAGGGGGTTCAGGTTTAGATTTAAACGTACTAACCTGAAATGTTAATTTTTTTGTTTGCTCCATAAAAGAGCTGATCTGAATTTCTCAAGCATTATTATAATAAGGTATTTTCTTAGTGTCCTAAGAAATATATAGATATCTCAATTAAAGCATTATCTAACAATAAATGCTGATACCTTATAAATGCCTCTCTCACAGAATTGGTTTGTTTAGAGATTTTTATGCTCTTAGAAACCTTATCAGGTATGAGCAGCTAGCCTTTTAGATGATGCAACTCCTCTTACCAAGGATTTATCAAGACTGTGGGATACAAACTCTATTTTGTAATAAAAACCCTCAGCTAATCTGCTTTAACCACTGGTGAGCACTCCATCACTAAAAAAAAAAAAAAGCCCTGCTATTTTAATGGTAGATTTCAGATGCATGTTAAGGTTAAATAGTGATAGAAGCGTGCTAAATAAAGTCTTATCAGGTTACCATGCATCAGAACTGTGATAAAGCTTCCTCAGGATAGTATCAAATGGAACAAGGGCCTATTCAGAAATGCCTGACAGAAGACACACCRTTACAGTGGGGCCTGTCTAATTGACAGCATGGCTTAAGTGTGGAATTTCGGATACGTAGAACCTGGTGACTGCYTCGACTCCAGCAGTCTGTGCTGTATTCAGGCAATTTCAGGGTCAGTTTYGTGAGTTAACCAAAACCAGGGATTTGTATAAGCAGACAGGAAATTTTGCAACAACAAGCTTCTCTTATTGTTTTTTTTTGTGGCTATTTGTCTCCATCAGACAAATATGTAAGGTTCATAAATTATGAAGTGTAATGCATCTTGGAACCTCAGTAATGTTGTGGTTTTTTTTGTTTTTTTTTTTGAAAGTTATTTATGCTGGACTGATTTAGCTTCACTTTCCCTAATTTTTAGGCAGGCCCTCAGCTGTCTCACAAGTTCTCAGGATGACCTCATCTTCAAAGTGATTCATGGAAGGAGAAGACACAGACAACTGGACACATGCAGGAACCATCTATATAAATTAATTTTAATTTTGGTGCTTTTTTGGATGTCCCAGTTCCGTACCTATTTGCCCTTACAAAGTTCTGTTGSTATTGAACAGAATTTTTGTTTATCATAAGTTGGCAGTGAGATAACTAAAGAAAAGTTTAAAAGAAGTTATATTGTTTGTTCTTGGTGCCATGAACATGGGACCTGTTTAATTTACAGAGAAGACATACTCCCATACATCACTCCACAATAATCTTTGTGTAAGAAAATACTTATTTGAGAATTGCAGGGTGTAGGAAATGATGGCAGGAAAGAAACAGCAAGACCAAAAAACTGAGGTTTTGAGGTGTTTACGTAAAAAACCGTACCATTCSTTATCACCTTCTGACCTTCCTTTATGAAGGATAAATATCAGATGCTTTAGGCATCTAAATGTACAAYGGGTTGAAATAGAATCAGAGCAGAATATTGCTTTTTTTCCTTCCAGGCATGTGTTTACTATTTGCAATAAAAAAATATAAAGAGTGTTCAGTAGAGCCTATAACCTGCTAGTGGCTCTCTTGAAAACATTTATGAAGAGCAAAATGTGTTGTATTTAATCAGGTAGTTAACAGTAAATCAAGACATTATTTGTCTCAGAGAGTGAAAATTTGCTGTTGAGGCAGATTAACTGCACGAAAGCACAAGTCACAAAAAACAGAGAGGAAAATCAGGGGCTGTGGCAAAAAAATTCCACGCAAACAGTGGTGCTGACTCAAAAGGCAAGCAAGATTTAAAAAAGGAATATAACTCATTTTTAACAAAAGTATGTGTTTGGTAAAAGACTGAGTGAACATAGTTTAAAGGGTACAAATAACAAGAATGAAAAGGTCATTTTGCAGTGTGTTGTGTTCTGGAATGGTGTCGTTCTGCATATATCTGGCTACCCAGTAAACTACAAATTGCTCAAGAGTTGAAAGAAGGAAACTGAAGAGGATTTCTGGACTGAGCTAGAAAGCCTCTTAAAAAATCACTTTTGAAAAATGAGGATTACATGTTCTATTGCACAAGTATAGCYATATAAATAATTGGCCCAGTATTTGTGCTTAGAATCTTCTTTCCATTGCATCATTTGAGATATGATGAAGACCAGATACAGCTAAGAAACTAATCTGGTTAGGAAAGTTTTTACCACAGAAGGGAAAAAAAGTTTCAAACACCAACTGTTTTCTGGGTTTTCTTGAATGCTTTTTGTGTTGTAAATTTTGTAAAGTCATACCAGCTTTGACAGTCTACTACTTCTTGCTTTACAAATACTCTCTTAGTATAAGACTTCAATAGATGTACCTTGACTTAGAACACCACAGATCTTCTCTGGTTTGTAATATGTGTTCTGTATAGGTTGAAACAGTCTTCAATACTGTTAGCAGTACTTGAATTTCATAAAGTATTCAGGCCATTAGCTACTATAGCTAACTCCCTTTTTTATCTAGTTTGATAAAATGGGGAACACTAAAATGGGAGAGTGCTTTATTTTCCATTGAAAAAGTTTTTTCTGACATGAAAACTGGAATAAGTTTTTTGCATCCATTCTTAGGTGATAGGAATTTCTTGGCTCCACTCAAAATTCTGAGTGAGTTTATTTGGGTTTTTGACTTGATTTGAGTTTCATTTTTTTGTCTTTGACTGCCAGTAGAGGTAAGAGAGTTTTGAATGCAGTCTGGAGCAAAATGTGAACATAAATTCTGAGCTTTTGTTTAAGTTGTTACTCTTTTGTAGCATGCATATATTTCATTTCTTATCGTCAAAGTGTTAACAGACTGGAAAGGTAAAGTTCTAAATTTTTGCACAATTTTTTATGTATTATAGTGTACAGAAGTTTCTTTGGCTTATTTGATGTTTAGTTTCTTCTTGAAAAACTAAAATAGCTAATGTTTTCTGCTGCTGGAACAGGAAGAAATTATAGTATAAATCTGGGGAAAAAGAAAAAGGTTTGTACAAAGCAGCAAGATTAGAAKAAATTTTATCATAACATTGTTTACAGACAGATATTTCTAGGGTTTTTAAATTATTTGTTTGAAGACCAAAGTATTTTTAAAAGCATGTAAATTTTATTGACCATCATCTTAAGTGGGCTCAATTGATACCAATATGTGCATGTACAAAGAAAGAATGATAGAAAGAAAATTTAGGATTGTCCTGCCAAATTTTCACTCTGGATCTGAGCACTGAGGAAATTTTCTGAAAGATATACAGCTACGTGTATTAATTATTTACAATACTCACATATTAAAAACAAACAAACAAACAAACAAACAAACAAACAAACAAAAATTCTTTCTGTGGTATTTTAGACATCAGCACCCTAGTGGAAAAAAATGAAGAGAAATTAAAATTGACACTAGTCTCTAGAGTAAATTTGGTTAGCACTGTATATTTAGAAAAAAAGTTTTGATGTGAATATAATTGCAGGAATCTTTAGCAGTCTTGTGATAAACGTTCCTTGTGTTTTAAACCTCTTATGTTAAGATAACACTGTTGTTAATAACAGTAATTCTTTGCCTTTTTTTTTTTTTTCCATACTGACCAAGAAGTCTGTGCAACTTCAAGATAGTTCAACAAAATTACTTAACTCCTTCTGCCTTTAGAGGATTGTTCCGCACTGATGTCAACTTTTGACGTGTGYGTTCTGCATACACAATTTGGTACATATTTAACATATCAACAGCAATGGGAGTCATGGGTATCTGGGGATCATTTCAATGCCTGCCAAAGTGCACCCACCTCTTGGGGAAAAGTTATTCCAACATAAACAGTTTAGATATTGCCAACTTGCACAATATTTGATAATTTTTCTGTGGCCCAGCTGTTCTCTAGTCTTCACATATGCAGATATACCCTTCATTTGGAGAAGAAAAAGGTTTTTACTGCTCAGTGGAGGAGTTTGGGGCAGACTGTAAAATGAAGCTTGAAGCATTAAAGGCTTTTAGCCACAAAACCCCCACAACTACTTAATATAAAGCAATAATCCTTTTTTTTATTATTTTTTTATTATCAGGCATGATCTGAAGGGGAGGAAAAACTGGTAGAGGAAACTTGGGAGGGCCCTACTCTGTCTTTTAAGTCCTTAATATTGTGAATGCTATTCTTTAGGAAGAATAAGCAAATGTGGCACATATTCAAACTCTAGAGAAGTCAGTGCAATTCTTGTTGCATAAAGACATTCAGGTTTCTTTTCATACTGACTTCTGGAGAGCAAGGCCACCATTTTTTCATAAGTAAGAACTTCCATTCTACAGTTATAATTACATGTTGAATATTTACTACATTTTGCTTAACTTAATTAAAATATAAAATGGAAATCTTGAAAGTTTTGTTCATGCTGGAACCCTTGACAGATAAGACATCAGCCTGATAACAGCATTATGAAGTTTACATTAATTATGTTGCTTTTTTGCCTTACATTTATAAGGTGATACGTTAAATATAAAAAGATACTTTWAAAAAATTAACATATTTTTTCAATATACTCAAAGGTGGAATCTTCACAGCTAAATTTCCTTGCTAATAAATTGAKACAGCATGTGTTCAAAATGAGTTATCACAATATAAATGGTTTAATGAAAGTTTCCAATGGTCGCTTCTGAATTGAACCTGGATTTAGCTGAGAAGGTTTTCTCACAACTCTGTATGCTTCCAAGGAGAGAGGTTAATCCTTAGGAATGCTAGAGAATCACTGAGTAAACTGATAATAGTACATTTTTATGATTCTGTCAAGTATAGCCACAATTAAAAAGTCCCTTTGTGGGCTGAATACAAAGGCTTTGCAAGCCGCAAGTGGTCTGTGGGCTGTGATACAGAGAACCTTAAGCCGGTGGATATTGACGTAGCCCTATTAAAGTCAATGGCATTAACACCTCTTTTATACTAGCTAACAATCTGGCCTGTGATCTGCCCCCTACCCTCTCCATTATACACTGTGTTAACAGATTGTCAGACATCCCTTGAGAGAAAATGTATATCCTGCTAGACAAACTAATTTTACATCTACGCATGAGTTTCAAACCAAAAGTTTGATCTGAAGCCCAGTAAAATAAAACAAACTCCTGGAAAAAGTGCTTACTTTCTAACGTTTTCCCTTTTCTTTTTCCCTTTTGAAAGATATAATCTAGGAACAGTACGACAAGGAAGTCAAAGACAGCCTCAATAGAGCTATTATTTCTCCTCCTGCACAGGTGGTAGGCTCAGTTTTTCCCCTCCCAGTGTTATGGCCAGTGCAGCTGTATCAGAGCATGTATAATTAATTAATTATACATGCCTTAGTATATAATTAAGTATAGGGGTGGTGTAGGGGGATACATCAAGGACTTTATAGAAGAAGAGAAATAGGAGGCATATTGTAACTCCGATTCACAGTTTGTAGGTTTCTCCACCCCCTGGGGCAATGCAACTGCCCTCTGTAATTGAACCCTCAGCTTGTACCTTTTTTTTTAAATAGCAGAACAACAATGTCAATGAATAAAGAGACTGTGCTCTAGAGTTCAACTTCAGCCAAGATGCAAGGACAAGAGACTGAGATCTCAGAGGTAACAAAACTGAAGGCAGTGACTGCTGAATAAGTGTCGAGTACAAAGCAAGACAGTGCCAGTACAATTAGAAGTGCAGCAGTGAAGCTCAGCATAGACAAGATCCAGTTGCAATACTGGATCATATGTACATGGTAGGGTTTCTTCCATGGGATTGAACTCACCCTGACTAGAATTTTAAAACCTGTAAAAAGAGAATAACCACCCTGGAAGAGAAGCTTCATGGTGTGTGGTTATGTTGAAGTCTGGTAGGATTGCAAATATCTATTTAGATGATAAACTSTAATTCACATTATTTGATTTTTATATGGTATATTTAAGCACGCAGTTCTAACATCAGTCTCTACCCTCTCTCCCATATGTGCATCTTGAGCATCTCCTTGCTGTCATTATTCTGCAAGAAAAACAGAGAATGGGGTAATTTTTCTTCTGTCTGTTGTTCGAAGGCAAATGAATGATTTCAGCTTTTTGTATTTTTATTTGCATTATGCTGGGAAAAAAAATGTTAGTAAAAGTTCAGGTAAAGATTTCCTTTACCATGAAAGAAACATAAAATTGATGGGAGCTCAATGTTCTTARAAAAACCTGAATAATCAGAAATAAGCTAAGAGCTGAAGCTGAATGACTCTGCCAGTTTTSTGGGACAGCAGTTGGCCTTGATTTTAATACCAGCTGTCAGACATCCAGTTTAATATTTATCTTTTATCTATCATTGAAAGTGTAAAGACAYCTCTTGGTTATTGCTCAGATGAGAAAATATGTGTGTAATGTTTGCTGTAATTCATATGTGGCAGTACTCTGTATCAGCAAGACCATGCTGAAAAACCTTGTAGACTATAGTTTTTGCAATAAATTACTTGGCTACAAAKGGATTTTCTTAAGACTTCAGAGGGAGGTGGGGTGTCTGGGGGCTGTTTGTTTTGTAGTGGAAATGGTGTGAATGTGGATGAGTCCATCCTCTCAAGACACATCTGTCTCAACAAGCTTGTTTATGGCTTATGCAATTTCCTAAATGAGTGTATTTCAGAAAGACATGGAATACCAAGATCTCAAATACTACTTGCTATATTAGTTCAGTAATGGTGTAATTTAAAGCTACCTGCACACACACACACACAGACGCACACACTGCTTTACCTCCAAATTCATTAAAATACAGTATGATTTCTGATATTTTCGCAGGAAAAGCACACTGCTATGCTGGGTTGAATGACTAGCTTCCATCCCAAAGTTGCTACAAATTAAATTGTCAATAACTATATGTTGTGTTGTGCTTGGTTTCCCTTTTCAAACCACGCAATCTAACRGAAGTTACTTCCATTTTTCTAGATTGTTTTCTCTCCTTTCAGGTTATTTTTTAATATTAGTGGAAACAGCTTTAATTTTAAGCTACCTTAACATCAAGGTAAAGCATTAGTGGCTGAACAAATCCTGTTTTCTTTCTGTGTTAACTGTACAGATGCCTCTTCTGTTCCTGCTATTTGAACAGCAGCCGAGCCGTGTTGGAAGAGCATTGCTGCCCAGGAGCTCCAGGCAGAGTTTGCAGCAACATAGTTCTTGAACATCCAATGACATTAAACTTGACACTGCTCAAATGATAATGAAACTGGTTTCTGGTGCGTCTTTACATACTCTGTGTTATCATCCCACAGTAAATAATGACAGCCCAGTATGATGGTATAATGTTGAGGTGCTCTTCAATATTYACAGTTTGATGGCTTATGGTTTTGCCCATTCTGCCTCAGGAGCCCAGGAGAACTGCTCCTAAACTCTACAGCTGTCATGCCTTAACCCCAGCTGGCAACTCAGCACTACTCAGCAGTCCACTCAGTCTCCCCTCCCACATGGGATGGGGAGCAGAATTAATAAAAGGTAAAACCTGTGGGATAAGAATAATTTAATAATTAAAACATGGTAGAAAAATAATAATAAATTGTAATGAAAAGGAGAGAGAAGAACAAGACCCAAGAAAAAGTGAYGGAGGAYACAATTACTYAATACCTGCTKGKTAGTGCCCAGCCCATCCCTCAGCAGGGATTGGCARGTCCCAGCCAAGTCCCCYCAGTTTATATASAGYGCATGACATTCTATTGYATGGAATATCTTGGCCAGTTTKGGTCAGCTATTCTGGCCATGCTGCCTCCTGGCTTCTTGTGCWCCTGCTTGCTGTCAGAGCAAAGGACTCTGAAAAGTCCTTGATTTAGAGCAAGCTCTACTGAGCAAAAACCAAAACATCACTATGTTATCAACATTATTCTCACACTAAATCAAAAACACAGCTCTRTACCAGTTACATGGAAGAAAATTAACACTATCCCATCCAAAAATAGGAAAACAGATGACCTAAAATTGTAAAACGTTATCAGCTCTTGTCAATTTTAAAATATTTTTCTATCAAAATTTGTAAGTTTTTTACAAAAACAAAGAGCAATTGAAAGCAGTTTTATCACTTTCCTTTCAATGTGGAGAATGGCTAGACACATWCTTTTTTTATCTCCATCAACACCTGCTATGTGGATTTTTTCACAGCGAAGGCACTACTATTCACATCAGTAATTAGTTTTCTTGAGAACCTGTGAGTCTACCTTTGAACAGGCTGAGCATTTATCATAAAAAGATAATGATGACAAAAAGTGRATACTTTTTTTAGATGCTCTGTGTTTCTGTAGCTTCTGTGGTGTTTCATACTTCAGAACCAAACTCATAATCCAGTGCCTGTGTCTCAAAGCACTATGGATTTTGAAATACTCCTCTCAGCTTCAATTTACTTTTCTGTGCCTCTTAGTCTATAAAAGATTTTGTGCAATGCTGGACCCTCTTTTGTTCCTGTACATTGAAGCGTTTATGAATCCAGCTAGTATCAGTTGTTCAGAAGCTCTGGAAAATATTACCATTATAGCAGTGACTTTTAGGAAGTTCTGAAGAGAGACAATTAATTTGAATTGCTGCAATTCTGTTAAACTACTTGAGGTTATGACTATTCATATTAGCAAATGACKGTGTGTTTCCATTGTGCCTAAAGAATGAATACGTATTTGATAGCATTCCCCTACAGTATTGTGTTCAACTTTATTGCATTTGCCTGGAAGCAATGCCATTTTTTTCTTTACCTGTACAACTAATCGCAGCAGTAGTCCAACTCTTTCTGCTTGTTCAGCAGCTCTTTTTTTCATAGTTTGATCTCAGCATCTGATGCCACTCATCCAATAATTCATTCATTAAAAACCTCAGAAGATGGTAATGAGTATTAATAAAAATACTTGTTCTCTCTAGCATCCATCTTGATGTTAGTTTTCTGGAWGACATTCCAAGCTTACAGAAGCAGCAAGAAATATCAACAAAGGCAGGTGTACTAAGAGTTATGGAATAGAAGTGGATTATTTTCTGTGTTTGTGCAAAAATTTAAAAAAAATAAATAAAAGAAAAAAAGAAAAAGAAAAAAGAAAAATAAAAGAAAAATAAAAAAGAAATAAGAGAACTTGAAGGCTATACCTAAGGAAAAAATTAGGGACTGAGACTGTGATTATGAAACAAATTTTATGTCACCTTTTCTTAAATCTTAATTTCTGCAGGCATGATCTCACAGACAGCACAAACAATTCCTCTTTSCTAAACTGCATGTTTTCTAATCTGCATTCTGGATTTGTTCTAACAATTTACATATTTCTTTTCTCTTCTTATGTGTAATGTATTTAGTAAGACMAAGTCACAGACAAAAATAAAAAGATGAAAGAGTAAAAGCATTCTTTTCTTTTCTGAAATCTGATGTACTTACATAGACTTTGTGCTCTTTAGCCAGATAGAAAGACTGGACAAGAGTGAAAAGATTGTATGAGAATATGAGAAAATGACAGTAGTCTCAGAAAGAGCATATCTCACATGGAAAGGTAAATAATCAAACAGAAAATGCAATTTAGGATATGCAGATGCTGTCTTTCATGTTCCCTTAAAAATCTGTCATCTTCAAAAATTCATCTTCCATTACWATCAATCCAAGAATTCCAAAACTATATACAATGCAGGGAGCTGTAAATGAGGTAAAAGGCTGCATGATTCCTAAAATTGAAAGGTCCTTAMATGTTCAGTGGTAACAAACAAACCAAATTGGTTCTTTTTCCACTTAGATCTCYTATTGCTTTGGCTCTCTCCATTCCTATGGCACTCCAAGGGTCCACATGGGCTTGCTTTGTTTTAAAAAGTTTGGCCTAGAATCTCAAGTAAATCTGTTTGTAGAGGAGAAAACATACTACACTATTCCCTCAAAATTCTGAAAAAGAAAATGCTGCTACTGTATATCTCTAGGGATCCTGCTTTACTTTTTTTTTTTGAAAAGTATATCATATGCATGATAAGACAGAGCTCATTCATACACATCAAACTACAACTGCTCTGGCTATTCAAATCTCAAATCTTTTTTCTCGTGCCCATACAAATCATCAGTTCCACTGAGGTTATAGTGATATAAGTGAGACCAAAATTTGACCTGCTGTGGATAGAGGTTACAACAGAAGGCAAATAAGAACAGTCTGTATTGGTACATATTGTCCCACAGTGTGTTTCTCATTGGCATTTTAATCAACGGGGGGTTTATGACAGATTTTTGTATGGTATTTTTCAACAATCTAAGGAGTAAACTATTGGTAATTGCTGTTGATTTATTTTTATTTATAGAAGCTGCACTTAGAGATTTAGGGGAAAAGGACCTTTGTTTTTTAGACTTGGAGTTATTGACTGTGTTGATTAACTCCATGCTTGCTATTTTTTTCCAAAAAACAGAGAAAATTTCTTAGCAGAACTGTGATGAAAATAATCTCTTCATTCTTTTTCTGCTAATGCTGTCCTGATATAGTGAYCTGAGCTTTCAGGTTATAGTTAAAAAAATAAATGCCATACTTCAGAGTTGTCTTTCTACATCTGYATGTGGATCTTACAGTTGTCTGTTGTTTCGTAAACATCTAATTTAATTGTAATGAGTTATGGCTTGATGTTATAAAATATTCTGGTTTAATTCTTGTTGAATGTACTAGAAGCAGCACTACTAGAACAATGTAAGCATCACTAGATTCATGAGATATTTCAATAAGGGAATAAARATAATTGGTATTTTCTATCTGTTTTGGACAGTCCTAATTCATTACTTAATCACCATATGCTTAATGGATTTTGAGTTTTGAGCATTTCTTCCTGCCTGTAGAATTCAGAAATTCTGAGAATATGATGTATGAAAGTGCAACTAGGATAACTGTTGAATTACAAAAATTTTTCATTCCTCTTCCTCTCTTTATTAGTAAAATAACTCAATGAAACACATAACTTCTGTTTCTCTGGAGCTTAATGTAATTTTTCAGCACATCCATGCTTAATATTTAAGCTAGAACTTAAATAGTGGTGATAGTTTCATTGCATTTGTAGAATTTTGGTTCTTTACAGGCTTGTTCTCAAGGATTGAAATACACATATAATACTGAATTAATGACAAATATCTCAAAAGATTTATATCAGAAATTATCTATCCTTTCAGATCTAGTTGAGCACATGAAATCAGATTTCTTATTTTAAAATAATATTTCAACCGAAACCAATTATCATTTCAAAATCTGAATCAAAATATCARGGAGTCTGAAAAAACTTGTTTAGTTTGATGGAGTTAGGCAGCATGTGCTTTGGGTTTTTTTCCTAGATTACATCACCATGATCAAGTAAGCCTCTGGCAGTTTTATTTTAATTGCTTATTTGCATCCAAGGTTTGGAATGTGTACTTGGGGCAGAGCCGATGTCTCCTTGGAAGACAGACATTCACTSATTTGGGGGTTGTTGCAATTTAAACAGTTAAATAGTTTAAATTAAAAACTTTCTCGGTCCCTTCTTAGTAAAGATCCCTTAATTGTGGAAGGATTCTTGTGTTTCTTGAGTTGTATATGTAAGTGTCAGATGGGACATCCCAAAATGTGATAAAGCTGAGCTCTTCAGGTTTAATGTGATTTCTTCTTAGAGCTGTGTAAGGAAACCCTCTCAAAAACAAAAAGCTAAACCCTAAGCACTTGTAAACTCYGTTATGTAAAGAGTGTATTTGTTTGTGTGGATTTGTGGTAATTTTGGATTTCTATTATGTGTCTGTCCCTCTGTGTACAAATTACTTGATTTCTGTGCTTTTGAAAATTCTGTCTTTGATGCTTAAGCCTTACTTTGATTCTCTATTGGTGATGCCTAATGAAGCACAGTGGGCCAAAAAACAAATAAACAGAATTTTARTTTATCTATTTGTCCTCATTGCAGGATATTGTAAGTTTGACTAATCATGTTTAAAGTACTGAGTAAGTAATTAARTTCTCTTTGTGCACACATTTAAAGTCTATATGACATCTACATTCTATCTCGTCATAGCCTGAAATGTCATTTTTTCCTGCAATACTTGCGGTGGCATATGTCAGCTATTTAGTCCAAACTACCCAAGGAAAGTGAGCTGARAAAAGAGTGGGTGAAAAGCTTTATTGTTTTTGTATATTAACATACAAATTGAACAACACCTGAAGTGAGCAGATACTCCTTTGGGCAAAGATGTTTTGATTTTTCTTTACAGAGCACTTGAGTTTTGAGACGTATTGAAAACTACTGATTACTTTCACGGTTTTCTTCATGGAACAAAATAGTGAAATTAAGCATAATTACAGCTAAAAAGATTATAGGATAGAGCATCCAGTATTTTTAGTGCTCACTGACTGTTTCTATAACATTTGACCTGAGAAAACCTTGTAAACCAGTTTTACTTAAGGAGCTCACATTGCCACTGCTGCAGTAGACAAAAGAATCCTCTATATCTCACAGTAAAGGAAGTTACCCATTTCATAACATTTATAACTTCAATATYTTCTCCTGAGGAGAATAAAGTACTGAACACTGTTTCCATTTTCAAATGAAAACTTGTTGTGAATAATGGGTTTTACTATCTGTGTATTGGTAACTACAAATAGAGATATCAAAGAATCTGRAAGATAGTCACACAACACAGTTATGCATGTGGAACATACGAATTTCACTTTGTTAGACACATTTTTTTCTATTTAGGATGCAGTTTTTATACTAGTTGTCTATATCTTTATGCTAACAAATTTCCAATGCATTTTATTTCCAGAATAGAGAGCTCATACTCTCAGCACATCTGCAGATGATGACACATTCTGTGTATTATATCTAAAGAGAAAAAAATTGAGTATATACAAAGGAAGATCCCCCAAAAGCTCAGAAACATCTCTGCAATAAATACTTACAACTTCAGATCRTCATCTCAACCTTCTGAATCAAACAAGGGACTTGATCTTAACAAACATGTTAGAGTTTAATATATTAAGAACAAAATAAAATATGAGTTTACATACAGTTTGTATCATTTGTATGCAATTTATTGCTACACAATGTTCAGACTTTAGACCAAAGTCTACTGAAAGTAATGGAAATATTTCTTTCAGAGCATTTAGCATAGTAGGGCCACTTGGAAATATCCAAACTGGCAAATTCTGAGCAAGCTGACTCAAATACTGGAGCCAATTTGAAAGTCTCTTAACATACCATGGGAGGAGAACTGCAGCTGCATTGCTTGCACAAGATGTCTCCATGAGAGTTGGTTTGGGAATGATTACAAAATGAGGGCTGTGGAGATATAATTTTAAGCTCTGTGAAAGAATACTGTGTCAGTACTAATTATTTAGACTAGTGGAAATCTGGTAAGTTTCAGAAAATATGTGTGTAGTGCTAAGGCAGGAAACTGCTTCCCCCACAYAGCACAATCAGAGCATATTTATTTTGTTAATGTTATGTTACCATAAAATAATAAAGGAAATTAAATCAGAATTTAATTGTTCATCATATTGCAGAACACATTGTATCTCAAGCTGTCATGGAAACTACTTATCATTTCTTTGATCTTTAAATCATACACACAGAAATAGTTGAGGAAAGATAGAGGGATCACAATATTTGTATGAGCAAGATTAATGAGCTGTCTAAGCTGATTGCTTTTGCAGTAACACATATTTCGTTATATTGTATGATGCATAAAATAATATTTTTTAAAAGTTTAAATAAAAAAATCCTTTTCTGTGTATTGATACAGATATAATATTATGCATACCAACTCATGAATTTTACTTTCTAATTATAGCAATTTTGCTAGTGGTAAAATATGCAATGTATCCAACCTATTTCAAAAGTCTATCTGTTGATGATTTYCTACCAAGCACTTTTTTCCTAGACACTTGTCATATGATTGCATTTTACAGTATAATATGAATGTATTCATGGAGAATTCATTTGGTTCTATTCATAGTACACCCTAAACAACACAAAGGGTTGCACTCTCTTTCTCTCTCCCCCCCAGCYACTGAGGAAAATATTTATCATGTATGAAATATTTCAGTATCTCTATTGAGCATTCAGGTCAATTATTRGAGGTCTATCAAAGTTCATGTAATAATGTCAATGTATTTTTTAGCCACACAAAATAATCCCATATATATATATATATTTCCAGTTGAAATTTTAAAAAAAACATGTTTACCTGTTCTTCATTCAGTAGTAAAGAATAAAGAAAAAATATGATTCAAAAGCATGTGGARTTTTTGTTTTATTTTTTCCTATTACAACATAAACTAGTAATACCAATAATATATTCTTTTTATGTGATAATTTTTAAAATTATAATTAGAAAGGAAGTTTTGTTCTAATCCTTATTCATATATAGAAAATAAAAACATAATTGTAAAAGATCACTTCAAATTCAAATGTGAAATCCCAGTTTTCATAGAATCATAGAATGGTTTGGTTTGAAGGGACTTGGAGATAGATAGATCTTGTTCCAATCCCCCTGCCATTGGCAGAGAGCCCCTTCTACTAGATGAGGTTGCTCAAAGCCTCACCCAGCCTAGTCCTGAATAATTTCATGGGTGGGGCAACCAYAGCTTCCCTGGGCAAYCTGTTCTAGTACCTCATCACCCTCATACAAAGAAATTCTTCCTAATATCTAATCCAAATCCACYCTCTTTCAATATGAAGCCATGATCTCTTGTCCTATCACTTCATATCCTTATGAAAAGTCCCTCTCCAAYGATCTTGTGGGCCCCATTTAAATATGGGAAGGAATATAAGGCAGTTAAATATGCCTTAAGGTCTCCTTGGAGCCTTCTCCATGCTGAGCAACCCCAACTCAGCCTGTCCTCACAGGACAGGTGCTCTAGTCTCATATGAATTTAGTGGCTTTATTCTGGACTTGTTCCGATATGTCCAAGTTTTTCTTCTGTTGAGGGTTCCAGAGCTGGATGCAGTACTCCAAGTGTGGTCTCACAAGAACAGAGTCAAGGGAGAGAATTAMCTCCCTTTCCCTGCTGGTCACACCTCTTTTGATGCAGCCCAGGATGCCATTGGCCTTCTGGGCTTCAAGTGCTGAGTCATATTGAGTGTTTCATCTACAGATTTCCCCAAGTCTTTTTCAGGAGGGCTCATCTCAATCCATTCTCCTCACAGTATGCATTGGTGTYGAGATTGTCCTGAACTGGGTTCAGGATCTCACTCTTGGCCTTGTTGAATGTCACAAGTTTCTCACAGGCCCACCTTCCAAGCCTGTCAAGGTCCCTCTGGATGGCATCCCTTCCTTTCAGGGTGTTGACTGCACCACATAGCTTGAGGCTGTCAGCAAACTTGCTRAGGCTGCACTCAATTCCAATGTCCATGTCATCAACAAATATGTTAAAAAAAGCTGGTAGCAAGACTAACACCTGAGGAAGGSCACTTATCACTGGTTTCCACTTGRACATCAACTCTTCCCATGTGACTGTGCAGCCAATTCCTCATCCACTAATTGGTCTTTGCATCAAGTTCATGTGACGGCTACTAGCTTAGCCACATCTTCTGTTAGATCTCTCAGGACATGTAGCTGCATCTCATTAGGTGCCATGGACTTTTGTATCTTCAGGTTCCTTAGATACTCTTAAATTTAAATTCCTTAGATAGCTGGAAGTTCATTTTCCTTCTCCTTGTCTTTGCCATCTACAATGCAGGTGGTGTGGTGGAGCATTTTCTATGGAAGACTGAGACAAAAGCATCACTGAATACCTCAGCCTTYTCATTGTCCTGAGTAACCAAGTCTCCTGTTTCTTTCCAGAGAGGGATCATATTTTCTGTACTCTTCCTTTTGTTACCCATGTGCATATAAATGTTTTTCTTGTTGCCCTTGAGGTCTCCRGCAAGACTTAATTCTATCAGGGCTTTAGATGTCCTAGCTTGATCACCGGCTGCTCAAAGAATCTCTCAGTTTCCTCCCAGGCTACCTTCCTTGTTTCCATTCTCTCTAAGCTTACATTTTTTTGTTTTGTTTTGTTTTAAGTTTCTCCAGGAGCTGCTTGTTCACACAAKAACAAGGCTTCCTGATGTTTTTGCCTAAGTCTTGTGGGTGTGCAGCCTTCTGGTCTTGGAGGAGATGATCCCTGAACAATAACCAGATTTCAGGAAGCAGATCTCTGAAGAGGCCAAGGTCTGCTTTCCTGGAGTCCATTACTCCTTGCTGCCCTAAGGACCTCCTCACTTTTCTTCATGTAAACAGTTAGATGGAATGCTTAAATTATCTCTTTATCAGATTCATAASCAATAAGTAAAAATTACAGCTCATATTGCTAGTTATGAATAAGGCTTATGGCTTTATCAGAAAGGCAAAGTAAAGCATATTTTGAAATATGTAAGTATGGTGATATATCCTTTTTTTAGTATCATCACTTTTTTTTTTTCCTCTGAGATGGTTCAAAGGAAATGATTACTCTTTGTGGCCATTTWGGCTTTTATTTAGGCTTTTAACACCTACATTTTAGAGACTTTGGCTAATAAGTGTTAAGACTAACACAGATTGTGATGTTACGCTAATTGATTAAACTAAGCACTTCACCAAGGTTTAGGAAACTTTTTTTTCATCAGACAGCAAAATATAGACTGAAGATTTGAGAGCATAATAATGACTTCATATATTTTTTTTTCTAAAACTTGCATTTAAGTTTATTCTCCTTTGCCTAAGGTAGTAGGATAGCAGGGAAAGCATAAGTGCCTGTACAGACAATGTACACCTATGAAGTTTTACTWCTTTCCTTGTACTGTCCCATATTCCCAGCATAGTGCTCAGTGTRTCTAATCTTACCTATTCCCTTTCACAACAAATGTACACACAGAGGCAGCTGTTCATAACAGCTAATTTTTTATAATTTTCATCTTCTTGAATGCTTTCTCTTTGTATGTAAATATCAGCTCTTTAATGATACAGCATCATAAGAACTTTAATATTTTTTCCATTAAAAACTTTGACTTTCTCTTTTTTGGGGAATTAAAAGTCTGTGCTGGAAGAAAAGTGTTTGCTGAAACTTTAGTATGAAATTTAAGTTACAGAACCGAGGAATCATAGAATGGTTTGGATTAGAAGGGACCTTCAACTGCCATCTACTCCAACTGCATATCAAAGAGCAGGGGTATCTTTAGCTCGATCAGGTTGCTCAGAGCCACATTCAACCTAACCTTGGATGTTTCCAGGGATGGGGCATTGATCAGCTCTCAAAAAATCGCTGTTTATACTGAGGTTGTATACAGCTTTAGCTTTGCACATGTCCTGTCCATTATGCTCATGTCTAGATTAAGGTTTAGAAAACCAAAATGTTGTAAATTAAATCTGTGTTGTTTCTGTGGTTCAATTTGATAAGAAAAGTGTTCAGAAGCTGGAAATGATATTTCAGGTATCAGAAGTGTTTCTCCTGTYCCATCCCTATCTTCTAGGGAAACTTTGTCAACAGTTGTTGCAATAAAATGTAAAGAAAATTAAGGATTTTTTTGCCAACTTCTTCAGTTGGATAATGTTATCTGCTCTTTAAAATGAAGTTAAGCATTCAAAAGTGAAAGTAATAAAGGAATAATTAAAGATTCTTATGTAATGACTGCAGAAAACCATAAGTGTTGAAAAGATTCCATGTATTCCTATCACACATTGGTAATATCTTTGCTGTGTAAATAAATGAAATTGAATTGCTGGCTTGACTATAAATTAAGAAAGTAAGTGTGTTGATATTTAAATAATAGCACTTTGGTGCCTGGTAATTTAATTTGCTATTGTGGAKGGATAATTAATAGTAAGGGAAGGAAAAAAAACTTTTCACACAGAAATCTGTAATGGCACACACTTTGCTTGCGACATAACCAACTATATTTTTGCTACTTTTTCTGAAGTCACATCTGCAGTTTCTCTGTTTTACCTTAATATATTATAACAGTTGCTGCTATATTATTGAGATTTTTGAGAAAAGTCAATTTAGCTTTACTTTTGACTATCTTCTAGATKTTTTTTTTTTTTTCTTTCTTACCAACCACTTCTTCTTCACATCACTTCCAGAAGTCAGAAGAGGGACAGTGTCTCCTGGTTTTTTTTGTTGGCTCATTTTACATGTTGATCACTTGCATTAAATKAATTTATTGGCATTTTTCCCCCACTGTAATCAACTGGGATTTGCCCAATGTCTCATTCTACACTGACTGACGAGACCACTCTACAACAGTAATACTTGAAAACTGAGATCAAGATGTACATCTGTGTGTGTGTGATTTTTTTTTTTGTTAGTTTTTTGTTTATTTATTTCTTGTGGGTTTTTATTCAATTTAATTTGTTTTGTGTAGGGTTTATTGGGGTTTTTGTAGTTTTTTAAAATTTAATTTATTTGACAGCTTCATAAGTTTTCTGTAATTTTGCCTCATTTATAAGAGGATGAGTACAGAGGGAATGAAGSAAAACTAAAAATCATGTACTTTTAATCAAGAAAGTTAAATCAAAACATAGTTAATTACAAAATAGGAAGGTAAATATTAAGCATAGATGTAATCACACTCTGCTTTCTGAAACACTGCACTGATCAAAACGCCCCCAGATTCTGGAATTCAAAAGTCAGTTAATGATGTAAGTAAGAACASCTTCATTTTTCTGTAGGTAATTAATTCTACCCATTCAAGTCAGTCTGTCTCTCTTTGACTCTAGGGGGGAAGAAGGTTTTTGGTGTTCTAGTGCCTGTTTGTGTAGAAATTGTAAGGCTCAGATGCCTTACTTCTGAGAGGTTGAAGTAATTTTCTATCAGTATTTTCTTGAAACCTGATGTGTTGGAGCACCGGTTGCTTAAATCTGTATCTGGACTACTGTGGAGATATGTTCTACATTATTTTAAGCCATGCCTTCTATTCTGCAAAGTGCAATGGTACTTTTTACCTTTTTAAAGAAAGCTCAAGTCTTACACTCCACAGAATATGTAAAAAAATGAAAGTTTGAGCAGAGCATTTGACTCAGGTGTGAAAAAAATATATAAATGCAGAGTTGGAAATACACTATGTGAATAGCTAATCTCTTACTTTAAAAAAAAGTTAGAGTCACTTAAGGTCAGAAATTTCCGTTCATATTTTAGAATCTTAATTTACTATCATTAAATGATTAATGGAATATTTAGACAATGATTATAAATGCCAGTGCTCCTGAAGAAGTCCATTTTGTTTATATGTCTACATTACACCTTTAGATAACACCTTTGTTATCCATTTTTTATGTCAGTGAATGTAACTGAACATGTAAATGTCCTGCTTTAGAAAGTGATGTTCCAACCACTATCAAGTGGGTATCCATGCTTTCCTAATCCATYCTTCATGTCACATGCATCCCTAGTTAGCATAGAAACCCATATACTTCTTTGTGTTGACCAGTATCTCCAAACTCCAAAGCAGTGGCATTGTATAACTGGGCTCTCGTGTCCTCTGATGCTTTATTGTTGTTGATGTCTCTTTTCAAGGCTTAATTCCAGTGAGTTGAATTATTTCATCTACTCTTAAAGTTAAAATAAATTTATGGGGTTTTAGTGTTTTTATTTATTAACAGGCTTTTTTTTCTTTTTTTTTCTTTGTTTGTTTATTTGTTTTAATTTTGGTGTGCATAGGGGAGTTTCTACTGTCAGCAATATGGATCTGTTGGTCCCTTTGAAGACTTTTCTACTCTTCTTCTCACAGTCATACCTGAGAACTGTTAGGTGCAGACACTGCAGATCATGAATTACAATGTATTATCTGCATGTCTTTAAAAAAAGCAAACATTTGGAACAGTTGTTCGAAGAAAAAAAMCAAAAGTAACTGTAATCTTTCTTTGTCTCCACTAGCTATTCCTCATCATAGGTGGATTCTGGCTGATTTCAAATTTGACAGTCTAAAGTTTAAAAAATATGAACTTTTTGTGAAAACAGTGTCTAACTAAATGAAAATAAATCCTATCAATTCCCTTGATAAGCAGATAAAATGAGGCTGTTACAAGRCTCTCCATTTTGCTCGACACTCTGCAGCCCATAAATCAGTATGCMCAGCCCTGGATTATCTGCAGAGCAGTCAGCCTCCTGCCTGACTAGAAGTCACAGTACTTGTACGGCTCGAGAATGGAGGAGAACTGGAAGTAGAATGGACAAAGTGTATGAAAAAAAGCTCAGATAATTTAACAGGGACTAGAGAGGCTGGGAAACTAGTAGTTGTGGTAGAGCAGCTGGGGAATAAGAGGTTCAGGATGACACAGTAAGACAACAAAAAGTCTATTGCATTTTCTTCCTATAACCAATATACTATCTGATATTTTTAATGTGATAAATCTGTGTATGGTTATACTATTACTTTTCCAACTCAGAGCTGCTGGATGGCTAGTCATTTCTTGGCAAYGATTCACCAAATGTTGAATTGGCAGTTGCTAGATAAAAATATCAATAGGAGAGAAAGTTCTGTGGAGATGAAGGTACACTTATGTAGCGAAAAATGACCAAGTCTCTCCTTAAAATGCAGAAGATGTGAAATAAGTAGATTCAGTTCCTTGTACTGAATTTGTAGGTACCTTACCATTAGCAAAAAAAACCCCAAACAAACAAACAAAAAAACCACGGTAATTTTCTGGATTCTTCAAAATTGAGATTGAACATTTATCATGGTTGAGAATACCAGGGTAAGTAACAAACCACCCATCCACTTGCACTACTTGCTAATGGATCATGCTGTAACAAACCCCAGGCATTTTTTGTCTCACATGGTGAAAGCAGAGAAAGGGTTGTAAATGAGAAAGGAGGAGTGAATTGTTCTGCTTTTTGAAGCAATCCATCTTGATATCTGCTAGGAAGTGTATGAAAAGATGWTGATGATATCAAGCCTAGAATGGACATTGACACAGTGTTATAAGGATGTCTGATCACTCTGGCTCAGCCATTCTCCTTCTAACCAAGGAATGCATCCCGTTTACTCTTGTCCCTGCTCCTGGTTATATAGACTGGTTTAACACTTGTGTCATGGTCAGAATTATGTTGACTTCCTTTCCTGCCTTAGCTACAATAATCAAGCTCAGGGCTGTAAATATTTCCAGACAGCCCCAATTACGTTATGTTCTTACTTTATTTTCTCCTGTCCTCTTTCCTTATGCTTCATTTCATTGGCCTCATACCTCCCTTTCTCTGTCTAAATTAACTCCTATATAAACAACCTGCCTCTAATTACATTTTCCCAGATTCACTATATCCATCCAAAATATATTTATTTAGGCAATCTTGGCTTTATAGGTTGTTACTGATAGTGAATGCTAATACTGATAACAACTCGGTGCTGCCAGTTATTATAATTCTGTCACCCTTCAGTCCTAACTACCTGTAAAGTAACTTCCCCTTACCTATGACATCCAGCTTTTCATCATGATGCTGTTATTAACCTCTGTCAGCACGGCTGTGTGCCATGTCCGCCCAAGTTTTTCATGGCACGTCTCTAGCCACTCCTGATATTGTGCTCTGCAGCATGACCTTAAGCCAGGGCTGAGTCAGAAACCTAGCCATTTCCCTGYAGACCTAACAATGCTATACAGGACTTTTAAATTTCTTTTGGGAGCCCTTTTGTTCACTTCACAATTTGTCTCTCTACAGTGAAAGACAGCAATCTGAAAAGGCAGCTAAGATATCTTACTCTGCGATCCATGAAGTTATAAAGCCATGAAATTCTACAGCATTACATTAAGAAAAGGGAGAAAGGTTTTTTATAGAAAAGGACATACAGATACTAAATCCRGAAAATCAAAGAGTTCAGGGTAATAATTTAAAATACACTGATAAAATTTCCAATACTAAATTGCTAAATTAACTGATAGCCAGTGATTAATACATCTAATAGGAAGACTCACACATGAGTAATATGATGTTTAAATCCTGAGTCCAAAACATTTTAAAAATTATCTGAAAAGTGAGTTGGCTCTTTGCTGTGTGGCAAACAGGTCTTCCCCTCCTTCCCCACGTTTTGTCCAGAAATCCCATTACAGAAACAATTTTACTTCCAAGAAATATGAAATGTTTCTGGTTTAATAATGAAATAAAAAAWTTCAATAGAAAAAAAGTAATTTTTACAAATTCATTTGTCTTTAGTGTCTATTTACTTTGAGGAATATAGGTGCAAAATCAGCAAGAAAAAATGAAATAAAAAATATTACTTTGCAGTGGCTTTCACAATTATGTAACTTTTAGTCAGAAATCAAAACAATTTGCTTTTACTATGCAATCTTGATTATGAATCTACATGACAATATTAATAGTAATTAAATTTGGGCAGAAATCATTGCTCTTTATTCCCACATTTGACTCATTTTAGTTCTTCTAATTTGTTATGCTGTCACAGACATGGACACAGAATGGAATGAATGCCAACATGAATTTTTTCAACACCTTTTTCAACTTTTAAAGTGCTTGGAGTCTGAATATTTTTGTGGTATGTGTACACAAAGAAGTCTTGAACATTCTAAAACTTGTAGGTGTATTTTTGGTGCAACAACTTCGTGCCACTGAAACTGCAGCAAATTTCATTAGCAAAATACTACTGTAATAATAATTTTATAACATGAGGATTAAAATAAACAAARCAGAAATACCACATATATAAATTGCAAATAGATCTTTCCTGGCATAAAATCTTCTGAAACACTGTATACATTCAGCTGAAATCTGTTGTTTTTGTTGTCCTAAATATACTCTTTTGTTAAAATTATACTTCTTACCCCTTCGGCTATTGACAGCCTATTATTTTTCATATGTGCCATCTTTATCCAAGAAAGTGAAAGAACAGCTAATTATATCCTTTGCAAATGAGTGTAGCAGAATAGCTTTTGTTCACCAAAATTCTTAAGGCTACTCATCATGAATGCGGAATTCACTACAATTTTTTTGTTGTTGTTTTTAATGTACAGTCACTTTAATGGCATGTGAAGTTTGGCATTTGAAGCTAATTGTATACTTTGCTTTGGAGGCTGTAAATCCAGTCAGTCTGCCTAGCTATGCTGCATTTGTATTTAAGCCTTAATTGATCACTTTGCAGAAGGTTTTTGTGTGTAGTTTTTGTGTGATTGACATTGGCACTATTATTTTTAAAGGTTGCCCCCACAGTTTCAGTAAAGGCTATGGTGCTAAGCAATAAAAATGAAGGTCAATAAAATAAGTCTATTAACAAAAGTGTAATGTTTGAGGGGAATGTGCTACACCTGAAAACTTTACAAAATTAACTGCATATAAAAGCTTCTCTAACTCATTTTTTCTGTGTTACTGAGAAATCAAAAGTAAATTACTTAAGCAGAAAAGCAGACATTTGAGCTGAAAGTGGAATATAGGCATGAATGGTATGAAAAAATTAATGGAAAAACAAAGCTGAAATAGAAAGCATATAGAGTCATATATCTTCAACAGATATAAGAATTTCAGGTRTTGTACTGGTCAGTCTGTTTGTCAGTGTACTTATTCTAAGTTGGCAGGTGTCAGTAAAGACCACTGAAAAATTTAAGTTTTAGCGTCTTTATTAATGATGGAGCATAATGTACTCTRAGGAATTCTGTTAATGTTACAACATTATGTTGCAATGTTAATGTTATAACATTCTGTTAATGTTACAAAATGAGAGGAATGGCAGGTACACAAGAGAGCTGTGCTGATGTTTAGAGAGGTCTCACCAGTCTGGAGAAAAGGACTGACAGGAACCTTGTGGAGTTCAACAAAGGGAAGTTCAAAGTCATCCTYATGTATCTGTGCACCACGTAGTGCATGAATAACTTCATTTGCCCCCACAGGTAGGGGAGCACTGACTGGTTCCTGACAGACAGAAAGTTGTGGAGTCTCYATATTAAAAATAAATAAATAAATCTCAGTGTGACCCTGAGCAATGGACTCTAGATGGACAACAGACTCCCTGTTTGAGGAGGACAAGACAGACCTTCAGAGGTCCCTTCAGCCATTCTGTGGCTCCATGAATCTCAGATAATAACATCATGGAGCCTGTCTGCTGTTCCTTGTCCGCTCTCCTAAGACCTTCAGATTCCTGCATTCTTCCTAAAACATTCAGAAAAAMTGTGTATAGTTTTCTGTTCATCTTTACATAACAATGCGAGCCTAAAACTAGTTTTTCCTTAAGTGAGAGACTCCAGGTGGCTTTTCTCTTTTCTTCTCTTCTCTTGTCTTCTCTCTTTTCTCTTTTAACAGTGGCAAGAAATTGCCACTGTTAATAGTATATGCTCACTGTTTTGGGGCATGGCCAAAAGGATTAGCCCTACTGGGCGTTATTTATGAATAAATACACACCCAGAAAAAAAAGGCATCTTACAATTTGTATTATTATTCTGCAACTCTAAAATTTAATGTATAATTAGTGTTTCCTTTGTAATTTCAAAAGTGATTTGCATTGGCTTTCCTATCATTARTCTGTACTAAGGCTTGCACTGAGAAAATTGCAAATATATGACTTTATTATGGGTCTTAGAAGATACCGTATGCTGACAYTTTGACAGGCTGCTTGCATACAAATGCTTGAAATAGTACTAGCAAYCTTTGTAGTTTGTATGCACCCTGCTTTATTGGGGTTTTTTTTGCAGTACTACTGATGTTAAATACATACTGAACTGTTTGATTTCATTTCACGAAACAGGAACACATGAAGGAGTTTGTCCCATTTGCTTCGTAAATGAAGGAGTTTATCATCCCTAAAAGCATTGGGTGAAAACATTTCAAAATCTGTGCTGAAACTGAGGTTAATAGTGTGCTGAAAATGAGCTTTTAAGTAAAAGATAGATAAAACACTTTTTTTTTTCTGCAAAAAGAGAAAAAGAAAAAAGAGAAAATCTATCTTTAAATATTCTCAATTAAATAAAACTCCATTGTGAGTATGTATCTTCATGGTAAATCTACTGCAGGGATTTGTATACACCTCTCTAAAAAGTATGAAATATTAACCTTGATCATAAGGGCCAAAATACCAGAATATACAATCTCAGCTTGTTGACAAAATCCAGTGTTTTTAAGGTTTGTTAACTGTACTGTGCTACTTCAGTTGGTGTGAAAGAGAACCCATGTGCCACACATCAACTGGAACATCTGTTTATCCGCTCAGCTCTCTGGTTTAATGAAATATAGGTAAAACCAAAAGGACTTCCAAAGCTGTTATTTCAATTGGCTGTCTTTATTTTATACGTGTRTATAAAATGTAATATCTCCTTCATGTATTGCTTGTAGATCTTAACTAATCTGACCCATTTTAGATGAACCCCTTCCTAATATGATTTGCCTTTTCATAGAGTAAAATAGAAGAATAGATTAACCCTCTCACATACAGAGATTTAGACTGTTGTTTAATTCCTTCATTAGATTTATTTCATACTAGTCTCCCAATACCTGTACAGACTCACATATTCTAATTCACAAGAAAAGTTAGTCTAGAAAGTAAATAAATTCTTGTCAAGGTTCAGCTACCATAAGTAGAAGAAAATATATACAGAGAGTGCATAGAGACATTGTAATTCTTTTAAAGATTGCAGGGTTTAACCTTTTAATAAAAGTGTTTTCATATGTTAAAGATCATACAGAGTGTGTTTAAATTGAAAAAAATAAAAAAAAAAAGYCCAACAAAACAAAAACCCCACAACAGTATCTATAAAGAAAAAGGATAGGGCATTCAATTTAATTCATATTATTTCTCCAGAAATAGTAAAACAGGATGTGGTTTGGYTGCTAAGTTTTTGAATAAAAATACATTGAAGAAAATAACGCCAATGCATCTTTGGCACTAGGCATCGCTATTGATTATACACACTACTGAACTCTGAAGACAGGGCAGTAATTAAACCAGGTCTTTTATCATCTGGAGAGATGGCAATAGTTTAGAAGGAAACTGAAAGTGTTGAGAAGATAGYGCTGACTGATGTAAGAAGAAAAATTATATTAAAACATTGCATTTGTAGGCAACTAAAGTATAATTTATTCTAATCACATTTACCAGAAAGAACCGCTCAGCTGAGGWTTGCCTAGAACAAAATTCCATGAGTTGGTTCAAAAATAGGTGATAGTGTGAAAYTCATCACATTGCAGTGTTAGAAGTAACTCAGCTTGAAGGGCTGTGCATGAGAATCAAATAGAATTTAAGATACAGAGAAGTTATGCTAGGTTTAAACATTAATTATGTCCTGCCATCCCATTACATTTGCACTGAAGTCCAATATGGAAAATGTTTCTGACATGCAATGTTGGGGAAAGAGGATGGAATTTATTAAACAAAAGAGGAAGAATATACGGAAGAAAGATAAGATACATTTAAGGAAGCAAAAACAAACTTGCCAAATCTCATTCAGATGTATGTTGAGATGTATGAGTTTTTGGTAGGACTTTTATGATCATATGACTAATCTGGAAGGCATCAGCAGCTAGACACCAGCCTTCTGCCAAATGTTYCACTTAACACTTCCATGTTCTCTTTCCCCCAACTTGAATATGATATAAAACTAAATGTTATTGAAGAATTTGGAAAAAATATTTAACAGACATAGAAATAAAATTGAAGATTAGGGAATAGGTAAAAGTATTTAATGCTTCATGCAGTTAACACCCATGGATGATAAAAAGCCAAACAGAATATTTAAATAATTTATTTGACATTAAACAGAGACTTTTATTTGGTGTCTCTTTATTTTCTTATGAAAAGAGATTGTTTTACAATGTATGGATTCAGATAGCTAATAAATTTTGGTAGAAATTTGAAAAAATAAAGTATCAGTTTCAGTTTCCACATCACAGTAATGGTAGCAGTAATAGCAATAATATATTTTATCTCAAATGAACAATTTATATTACACAATTTTAACAGTCTCTGTGTCAAATGTCCTTTAACTGAACAATGGATAGATGGTTTATCTTTTTTAACGAGAGAAGTTCTTCAAAGGGAATCATGATTGTCAACCAAGGCAGGATCGTAATTACTCCACTTTTCACTCTCAGTTTTGTGTAGATTTGTATTTTTCAGATCCTCTGAMTAGCAAAGGAAATATATCAAAGAAGAGAAAGACTTCCATATGTTGATGTCTTCACAAGACAGGACTATCATTCCTCTTAATTCCTCCAAAACTGGACTAAAAATTGGGACAAAACCCCCAGGATACCAAATATTGTGAATCGTTAACACAAATGTGGCATTAAATGAGATTTTCAAAAATTAAAAAAATCACTGTAAAGGGGGCAAACTAGAMAATAAATCTTATCAGGATCATTAACACAATCAGTTTTCCTTTATCTTAATTTTTTTCTCCTCTGTATAGATTAGAGCTATAAATAAGCACAATTCACCACTTCTAAGCACCCAGTGCTATGTCTGCCTTGTCACTGAAAGTACACTAATAATCAGCTACATTGCCTATATAAATATCTAGAATGTGAATTTGGAAACAYAAAGAATGTTCAGTTTCATGTTAGCACACCCTTAGAAAACAAAACGGACCTTTGTACAGAAAATGACCAACAGAGAAATATGAATGGTGGACTCTTGACAAGCCTGCTATCAATGGAGACATGTCTGGAAATGGATTGCTACTGGACACTCTTAATGTTCTTCTTCAAAAGGGAAGCCCCTGTGGCCTGTTCTAGCAAAACACATTTCATTCAGTTGTACTCTTACATTTACCTGACTATAAGAAAAACAAAAAATGGAAATAGGCAGTCCTCTAGGCTCTTTTAACACTGTATGGATTTTATTTAAGAAATGTACAGTTCTACTTAAACTAAATGAAAAAACCCTCCTTTTTATGCATTTATATATAAAGTAGGTCCTTCAATAGCTATTATGAAGGGACATCTTAGGGATTAAATTACTTATTATTTAAAAAAAAAGAATTCTTAGATTGTTTTTTTTCCCAAATTATATTTTTGCTTTTGAAACACATGTTAACTGAATTCCAGTTAAATAAAGGATTTACTTTTTTCARTACTTATAATTCCAATGGAATTCTTTTCAACACTGGAGGACTGCTGTCAAGAGAGGACTTTATTGATACTTTTTTAACATTGTTCTGTCTAAGGACTAATAAGAGTAGGAACTTAATTTTGCTCAGAAGTTGTAAAAAAATAGGATCTGAATTTTCTTCCTCTGCATAGTTTTTTGTTGTTGTTTTTTTCCTAGCTGAATCTTTKTGCATTCATGTTGATTTCATAGAAATGCTGAATAAGAGGTGGTGACACAGCAGGCCAAACCCAGATGGTATTGTATTTTGTCATGGAAACATTTTGAAATTGATGTCTATAAAAGTCTGTTTTAGAGGTTATATGCTTACRCACCTCACCCTGCTAAAGGTGAGTTTTGTGCCAGCTATAGGTCACCTTCAATTTCCTCAGCCCCTTTAGAAAAGGGGTGCAGAATGACAGCAATTCCACCTCAGAATGGGCTCTCTGCCCATGCAGAGGGTGCAGTTGTATTTTCCCTCAAGTGCACATAATGAACCTGATCCTGAGTTTTTAAATAGCAGATCAATTCCTGCAGAAAGCATGTTCATACATGTTAGTGTTTCCTGTAGGACTTTATTCACTTTGTCATTATTAATCTGAGACAGCTGTTCTATGCAGGTGATACCTTTCCTTCTAAACCCACTTGTGAGCAGATAGATGTAAGAAGATGTAAAAATTTGAGAAAGGGCCTGGAACAATATTTAAGACCAGTCATCTAGTATGTCCCAAGATTTCAACTGACACAGAACCTAATGTTCTACAGAAATAGGGTATTGATTGTCAAAAGTAAGTTTCTGCAATGAAAGTACATGATTATACTATAATGAATTCACCAGAAAAATGATATGCTTAAAAGACTGTCTACATATGCACAAACTTATATGTAAAGGAGTAAGAATTAGTAAATAATAATATTCTTTCTCACCTCTTTTAATGGCGCTTTTAACTTGTTGTGTATGCAGTACTATTCTAAATATCCCTATTCCTTAATATTCTACAGATCTTTACAATTTTCCTCTTGGAAAAAAAAGAACTTTATATTTGTGTCAGTCCTACAATTTAAAACTCATATTGAATTGAGTTTTAAACTTCACTGTATATTAAAACCAGAAAAGAAATAAATTTTTAATGGAAGAATATAAGACATGGAAGACATTTTTCAAACAATTCTACTTGATGACAAAATAATAGATATAATGAACAGCAGGGAATGAAAGAGAAGCTTGTGCTTTAGAGCAATATAATTATGTAAATTATCAACTGAGTTATACATACTTGCTACTCTTTCATTTGAGGTTGGTTCATTTTTTTTCTTTATGTGCGTAAAGAATGACAAATGATTTTAAAATATTAATTGCAAGAAGCTCAATTAGAAATCAGTTGGGAGAAACCTTTGTATGAGTTCAAAGACATATGGATCTATCTGTCTTTTCTCACAGATACTCAGAGATGTTGAGTTGTCCTGCAACCTAAAGAATCATAGAATCGCAGAAAATCCTGAGTTTGAAGACATGCTCAAGCATCATCAYTCCTGTCCCTACACAGGACACCCCAGGAGTCACACCATGTGTGTGAGAGCATTGTCCAAACTCTTCTTGAGCTCTGTCAGGCTGGCGCTGTGATCACTTCCCTGGGGAGCCCRTTTCAGTGCTCAATTACACCTTTCATAAGAGTTCAGAGTATCACATGAAGAAAAAGAGAAATTAGGACTTTAAGACACCACTGAGATAAATGGCACTGAAGGCTGATACAACTGGCAAAAGAGAAGGAAAGGGAAGCAAGACAGTGTAATTTAATAAACACACCTAGGATGGGGGTACTTTATTTACCACTGCTTTTTCTGKTTTTTTCCATCCTTACATAGAGAGGGTTTTTCTACTCTGCAGTGTAAATTACAGTGACTCCAGACTGAGATATATGGTGAGGAGAGCCAAAACAGTATGCACAATCACATGGGAGTAGAAGAGCATTCTGTAGAGAGTACCATACGAAATGATTGCCATCTGAGATCTGACAGGAAGGAGAAAGAAATGCTGCCAACTGCTGAACAGCATTGCTGGAGCTCTGACCAAGTCAACAGTTTGAGGACTGACTTCTTTCCTAGGTTACACGTAAGATTCTGTACTATACCATTTACAYAGAAGTTCTGGTTATGCACTTTAGCAAATTTCCCTAACATTTCAACCATTTTAGCCTCAGCCTTTCTTGTTATGAGTCCAGTTTCTACATTTGAGACATGAAAAAAACCCTGGATTTCAGATAATGGAATTGCAATGCGTACTGCTGGGCTGTGTTCTATGGTGCTTTATGGTTGCAGCTCAGACAGAATTAATTTTCCCTGGATTTAGTTTTCTAAAATTTTTTRTCCTACTTTCCTTATGGTATTTCACAGATTTTCCAGGAAAATAAAGTGTTTATAATTCTCAGGTTAGGGCTCAATTACAGTGGAAACAAATGCCATTTAGAAGAAGTCATAACTACTTAAATATAAAACCCCAGYTATTTAGATTTCAGGAATAGAACATACTTCCAGAGGACAATTCAAGTAATCTTAGAATAATTGGTATAATATACTTTCATACAGGGAAACAACTTATAGAACTTTATATTGTTAAATGTAATGAATCTTAAAATTTAGGGTGATTTTCAGAAACTTTCAGGACTTGTAATATTTATAGGAAGAATATGACATAACCAATGTGTGTATGTATGTACTGTTCTTTAGCTACAAAGTAAGGATGTTTAAGCTTTGGCTTCTAAGTAAGGCAAGAGATTGTCATGTTTGTTTTTCTTACTATCATTTAACCCTGAAAAACTAACCTATTTTGCCTAATCTTAATTCAAACAGTAATTCAGAATAAAATGTCTTGTAGGAATAAACAATGCTCATGTTGGAATGGTAATATGCAGTGAGGAACAGAGACGTGCATTTCACAATTTTGTACTTGCAATGACTTTTCTGCCTAAAGCTTTGACTTCCATGATGCTTGCTAAAAAATGTTTTGTAATTGTAGAAGAACTTGAGAAAGGAAGAAAAGCAAAATAATAGTTTATGTAAAAACGCTAAAGATTAAAATCCAAAAAATAATCTAGTCTTACAAACAAACAGATATAGTTTTCAGTAAAATCCAATGCCATTTTTAGCACATGAAGTATRGATCTTGAAAGTCCTTTGAAAAGAAACAAGAAAATACATTTGAATTTATTATTTATTTCAAATATTTTGTTTAAACAAAGAGGACCTTCAAGTGAAAACCAAAAGCCTTCCAGTAAAGGTTGAAGAAAAGATACTCTGTGGCTGTTCGGAAATATTATTAAGGGCCACAAAGTCCAATACTCAAATTTCCTCATTTTAGACCATTTCTAACATCTCCTAGAATTCTGCAGTATTAATTACTGACCTCAGTTCAACAGAATTTTGATGCTTGTAACATTTGTTTTCTATTTGGATAATGTCTTTGCCATTGTCTTCATGAAGTAAGAATTTTGAGTATCCTATAAAGAAAGGTAGTGTGATGTAACCAGTCCAGGCCACACAGCACCAGCTACCTGGGTAGGGATTGTCAGTAACCTGCTGACCAAAGTTTGGAATTGCCTGGCTGAGTATCAATAGCAAGTAAACATTAATACTGGAAAAAAAAAATAAAAATTGCTGTTGTATACAACTGAGAAGAATTTCCAGCACAGACTTACTGGCAGACAGAAATGGTGTACCCTTAGCAGCCTGCTGTGGTACACTATGTCATGTGATGAGTTAAGAAGTTGTACCAAAACAGACATCCTTCTTGAGTGTCAGCATTGTGGATGGTTCTATCCCTGCTTCCTGGATTACTTCAATAGAATTAAACGCAGCTTGGTAAGCATTTTGATTTTATTACAGGATGTAAGAACCAAACAATCTGATGTCTCTTTCCAGCAGTTCTATCAGACAGTATGAACCTTTCAAATGTTAACCCTACTTCATTAAAAACATCCAGCCTTATGGTAAAGTTTAGATGCTGAAGACTTTTCCATATGTCATAGTAACTATGTAGATATTTAATGTATTGGCACACCCACAAATGAACACAAAATGTAAATAAATACAAAACTGCTCTTAGTAGAGAAAATAGTAGAACTGTGATTTCTATATTGAATTTTCTTCTTTTTTTTTCCCCCCCAAAATATTTTACAATAAATACTGTGTACCTCCTGGAAATAGGCAGATAAAAAAATATTTTTAATTTCTTTTGCTCCCAAAAGTCAAACAAATTTCTTTGGAATATTTGGTGGAAGAAATCCCACCACTGATATGTCCTTTATAAAGCAATAACTTGAATAAGTGTTTTTTGGTAARCTTTGAGAAATAAAATGTCCCATGATTGTATTTAATACAACTATTGCAGTCATGTTCAGCATTATKAGTTTGCTGGGGCAGGGACAGGGTGAGAAACACCAACTATGTTAATGTCAGTAGAAATGTGTAAGACATCCAATGCCATTTGTTTTCTTCTGGTATTTGTACCCCACTGCAGATGTTAGTGTCAACTTCACTGAAATTATTGTAGGATTTCTTCAACAGCAGGCAGGCACAGAGATAGTAAAAAGACCTTTTAAATGCAGAATATTGTTTTAGTCTCACAATGATTTCAGTACTAGCAATACTTCATAAGCTAGAAGTGATAAATATTCATGTGCATTAAATATATTCATTTAGTAGAATTATTCATAGCGAGGGAAATTATGTAGTCAGTTTCTTTTGGAATCAGTGTAGTTTTAAATGAACAAAGATTGTATGACTTGGCCTGTGTATTTAGCAAGATAAATAGCCTGTGCTCAGCACCATGTCACTTTTTGGTGCTTCAGTGATACCACCTCTCTTTCCCACACACACAGACATAAAGAATGTGTTTCTTCCACTGAGGTCAACTTAYGTCTATGCTTTTCTTACCAAGAAAGAAACATGATTTTAAGGGTCTACACCTGTCTCACAAATGCTGCGGCAGGAGTAAGTCTGGGCCAAAAACCACTGACCTCTTCCGAGAGCCTAAGTGAATTATGGAGTTAGAACCTGACCTATTGCTTGCAATGGTTTTGACTGAAACTGCCAGAACAGCCAGGATCAGTTTCAGCAGCAGTTGACTATGGCAGCTGGATGTAACTAGGTGTACATGAAGAAAATGTGTGTGGAAATATAAAATAGGAAACATCTTACAGATGCGTGCAGTCCTTGATCAATTTTTTTCTGAAACCATATTCATAGAGACAGACTAATGGTTGCAGGCTTCCAGAGAGTAAATTATAAAGAGTTTAAACCTTGATTTCTTTCCTTTTTTTGTGATCAGAATTGCTATTATGTTGAAAAAAATTAAAATGTAGAATCCTTTCCTTGCGTAGTAAGCGTGTTGTAAGTAGTGCAGAGTCATCAAACACAGCATTTTTCAGGCTTTTAACATTAGAGATTGAAAGAACTGTAGCATACATAGAATTCTGAGCCAAGAAAATTAGTTTTCAAATTCCCAAACATGTGCCATTGTGAGAGACAGGTAGCAGAAGTACACTTCACATGGTCTATATATTTGCCCACTGTTGCATGTTAGGGCTGTGGAATATGCATTGCTTTAGAGGTACAGATATCTAAAGTCTGTAGGAAATTTAAATTTGCTGCTATGCAGTCACGGGAAAGTTGGCAGATTGTAACTATAAAAAACATAATTAATGTTCCCAATAGAGTTTTAAATTAGKTGCTTTCAGCTCTTTAGTAACCTGGGCAGTCCATTAAAAATAATATGTGATAAATTTAATGCTGTCTGCTTGCACAATCAAAAATTCATGATTCTATTTTTAAAGACTGCTGCAACACCTAATGTTYGATATTCCTTTGCACATTCACAATTATGAGTTTCATTTTGAGAAAAAAAATCAGCATGGAATTAGGGATTATATATTTTTGTGGATCCCTTGTTCTTCTTTAATATATCTTCTGAAGAACAATAATATGACATTTCTTAGAAACACACACTGAGATTTATTTTTTTTTTAATGACCCTTGACATTTTCCTTTGAATGCTTGTGAGATTTCCTAGTGTTAACAGCAAGGAACAAGCCAGGGAGAACTCCACAATAGCAAGCATCAACAGCAGAATGAAAGAGTGCCAGAGGGCTTGTCTTGGGGTCCAATCTGTTCAGAGAAGAGACAGCAAACTGCTGTTGCCAATTTACATACCTTTGCCTTGCTCTGAGGCACAGGGCACAGAACTGTGTCTGCTGAGAGCTGCATCATATGCATATTTATCTCAATGTAGTAAGTATATGGAGTTAAACAAAACAAAACACTGAAAAAAAGAAGTCTACCCTAGCAACAACATCAAGATCAGAAATACAAAAGACTACCACAGAACAATTGATGAAAGACTTGCAGTGTAACCTGACCTTTTGATGGAGAAGCCAAGACTAAAGTCAGTCTGGATTCCAAGACACAGATAGAAAGCTCCCATGCTTTGTGCATGCTTTTATTGTCATTGTTGTTTTGTTAAAGAAGCTGTGGAAGCACCTTGTAGAAAATATGATAGAGATAAGAAACTATATGCCTACCTTATCAAAGGGCAAAATGATCCCATGTATATTTTTAAAGTAGAAAGTAATTGAACAATAGTGTTTTAAAGCACTCTGAGAATCAAGCTTACTCTCTGTACAAAAGGAGGAGACTTTCTTCCTCTTACAATTCTCTTGTGGCTGTTTTAAATCACGAAAATGGAGGAACCAAGGACACCATATTCAGAATATGTTTTTTATCTCTGCCTGCTGATCACTGACAACACAACTCCACCCAGAAGAAGAAAWTTGCCTGCTGATCACTGATGACAGTACTCCACCCAAAAGAAATCATGGATGGTTTTGGTGACGTTGTAAGAAGAAATCTGAGAATTCAGAAATCTTCCAACATRGAGATGCAACATTTCTAAAATACTCTGTTGACTGAATGCTAAGGTAGCYTTTCACTGATTAAATAAAGAAGCTACAATATTCAATCAAGCTATATTTTTTTTCATTTTAGCTTCTTATTTCACATTGAGGTCATATGATTGTTCTTAATGCAATTTTATGAGCTTAAATGACTGGTTGAATATAAATCTTAGACTGCTGTATTTTAAGTATTCTAATTTAAAAAAAAGTTGGGTAAGAGTATCTGCTACACAGAACATATTTTTTAAAGAAACAGAACAATTGGCAAGATTTTGTCTTATAGTAAAGAATCAAACTGAAAAACATGATTTAACCTACTATGATGTGTTTGGCATCTGGATCCAGTACATTCCTTGGGAACTTGTGAGAGTACGCAGGAGGAAATYTTTTCTGTCTTGAAGAATTTGATCATGCTTACATGACACCTTTGCTACATCTTGTTTTTTAATTTTTTTTCTTGGARTGAAATGCTTCTTGGAATGTTTCCCTTGAAATATATGCATTGAAAAGAACAAAAAACATAAYTAAAAATATCCTCGTGCCTGATTGGCCTCTGGAGAAATCATAGGAATCTGAGGGGTTTTTTTGTTTTTCTGAAAASTGACAGGTCTGCTGTGACCATTTAACAGTACAGTTGTTTACACTGGTTTTATAAGTTTACTGTAGTTAAAAACTCTTAGGTTTAGAAAATAATGGGGGRTTTTCTCTTTTGTTTTCACTTAACTCAGTATAAGCAATCTATTGGCAACTTTAARTATATTTTGAAATATTTTGAGAAATGGAATTAATGCACACACCATTTGTGTGGAAACAATTAGATTTTTTTTTCCTTTAGGCCTCTTAGTTCTGTTCTATGGAGCATAGTGGACGCTGTGTGGAAAGTAAACTGTTTATATCATATTGTTAGGATGCCAAATATTGAGTAACAACTAGTAGTTATATATACTCATGAAGTACAGTTGATGCCTATTTCCTTTTGGGAGTGACATCTGCAGTAAACCCAAGCTGAGAAATTAAGAGTGAATGGAATGAATTACAACTTTGGATAAACAAATGCTTTGAGTCTTCCACCTGTCATTACAATCTTTCCTCCTCTCAGAAATGGGCAAACTTCTCAGGGAAAGAGGGAATCTGGGGCTTGTGTTCAGTTGATAGATCATAGGGACAACATCCAGGTTTGAATATTTGTGTGTGAGGCCACCAGGTCAAATTAAGCTTGCTAATTTAGCCTAACTTAATATAAAAAATATTAATTTCTATGAATTTGTTCCATTATCATGTGCACCTTAATAAATACCAATAGCACTCAGGACAAGGTTCCTCTATAAAACCCCCTGAATTTTAAATGGAAAGAACACCAAGTCTTAGAACACAGTATTTAGGCTTTTCTTCAAAGTGCTTCTCACCCAGTGTTTCTTTGCGAATTGCATTTGTCTTGTTTTTTCTTTATTGAGTTTGATCTTCAGTGTTTGCTTAGGTTGTTTTACTATCTTTAGATGTTTGTGTTCTTCTCCTAGAGAAAAAAATGTGCAGATTCTGACAGATATTCTAGAGAAGCTGTGCTAACTTTAGGCAACTAAAGTAAGGAAAAAGGAGTCTGTAGTGTATAATGAAAAATTGCCTTTCCATTTAGAGAAAAAAGTACTATAAAAATAAATGGTGMCATATTCAATAAATGTATAATTAGATAACGTGCAAATGTAAATTTAATATAGAAATAATTTCTTCTTTCCCCCTTGGGATACTGGGGTTTTTTTATTTATAAGAAGTAATCACATTTTTACTATTATAAAGATCACATATATAGACAATATCAGGAATTTGTTCAGTAATGTCAATTAGTGAAATGATTACTATGTTAAATTTTAATATTAATCTTGTAACAAAAGAAAAAACTCAGTAGAATTTTATATAGATGACAGAAGTTCACCTTTTATCCCCCCTTACCTCAGAGCCAGAAAATATTCATTTGCAAGTTTCTTAAACTGAAATTACAGAATCCTCTTTTCAAGCATTTGATCAGCTAGGAGCAACTCAGCATGGCTTTAATTTTTCATGAAATAGAGCATGTCAGATATCTAACAATCRAATTTGCTTTTACGTACTTATTGTATAAATTACTCAATAAGAGTGGAAAGGAGAGTTACTCTCTATCATTTTTAGAATACGTTCCAACAGCTTGTCTTTGGAGTTAAATAGAGCTGTCTTGATCATTTTTACATATAGACTTCTTTGAACACTAAAAAGAATTATAATCACCTGATTATAAATTCASTGTTAATATAGCCTTAGAGCTGAGAACATTTCACTCCAGTAGTTAATTTAGTCTGTGGTAAATTCTCACTGTTATTTAATGTCATTTATCACCTGCTGTTTTGTCTTACTGTGAACATCCTGCCTGCCCTGTACAGTCTACAGTACATGGACCTTCTGTGACTTTAATGTACTCAGAACAAAGGCTCCAAAGTGCTTCTATCGGGAGGATTTGGCAACTTGCCTTAGATATATTCAAGCCATTTTGCTGCCTGTCACTCAGTGCTTTACAAATTGAACTCTGAGGAGAGGTAAAAAGGGTCTATGAGGCATTTTTTTTCTGGGAAGAATATGCTAATAAAGCGCCATCAGCAGGAAGCAGGTTGTGTCTGAAAGAGTTTTGTCAACTCTGAATTAATTTTGTGTGTTAAGAAACACGGGGGTGCTTCTAGAGCTGGTCTGTGGTAATTAATCCTTCCTGTTTCTGGAAGAGGAGAACTGTAATAAATGCAGCCCAGATTTAACAGATGTGTGCACACAATGTCTGCTTTATGAGGAGTAAAACAAAATTATGTGTATAGAACAAAAAATGTTGACTTAAAAAAATTAAAACAGTATGGAAAGTACTAAGATTGGAATTCCCAGTGCTTATGCAAATACTGTATTCCTTTAAATGTTACCAGACAGTATGGTTTTAGAAACATCTGCCAGAGTGGTTGGATGCTGTGAAGAGAATGAAAAGGACAGATGTTACTTGTGCTTGTAAAAACACCCTACCAAAAAATAGATGCAGGAGATCTGAGCCACAATCTGCTTAATCGAGGTGATTATGGAAGCTGGACTAACAAGATAGAGAGTGGTAATGAGCTATTCTGAGAATATTTTTAATCTTTTCATAATATACTGCAGTGGTYGCGGTGTCTCGGGACCCTTGTCCTGCTTCGCCTGGCCAGCCCTGACACCGGCCACAGTGCGAGGTACGGTCCAGTATCCGGGGATACMTTCCCGATCCTGTGGGGCCTTGCCGCAGCGGTAGTTGAGCAGTGATGAGGAATGAAGGAAGGACTCTGATGGGTGAACAGCAGCTGGGATTTATTGAAGTCCACGTGGGACCACCCCACCACCAGAGAGTCTGCCCAACACAGCGCAGATCATCTTTGTGCAGCACCTTCAATGCCGAGGTGGAGCAAGGGGAAGGGCACAGTGTGGGTCCAATCAGGGGGATGGAAGGAGTGACTCTGTACATAAAGAACAGACAGTAGAACAAATCAAGGAGGCAAGGGAGGGAACCACYGGGATCCTGCCCAATCACTCAACACTCTCCTTGGAACTTTCCAGACACAGGGAGAGGCCCCAAAGTGATTGACAGGGCTTGGGGTTTACATAATATAATGATTGACAAATAACAGTAACCGGGGYAAACCCAAGAAGGGGTAAACGTGATGGTACAAGGAACAAACCATTATAACTTATAAAAATAGCATGAAAGCAAGGAACAAATGCATACATAGAACTGATAAAACTAAAATCACACCACTACAATGTTGCAGGGAGGCCCTAAGATAAAGAGAGATTAAGCCAGAGCAACGTATGATCCAACCAATATGGTTAATCACACATTCTCCGTTTATTTCATCTAAAAGGGCTGCTTATATACATTTCTAGATAGTTTACAAATTCAGTAGCTTTTCCATTGGCATAAAAGGAATGCAAGCACACACTGTTTAACTTATTTTTAAGGTGGCTAAATGTGCCCACTAATAATTGCTCTCAGTGACCTTCAGAAAACCCACTATCTAACATTACTACCTTAACATCTAATTTCTCCTGCGCCACAATTACTTTTACCTGCGCAACAGCTTCAAGGCCTCAAGGCCTTCAAGGCCAAGCTTCAGCCAGGCAGGTCTCAGCTGGGTAGTTCACTGTCTTATTCAAAATACAGATCATGCCTTCTTTCTTCTCAGAAAATCTGCTACACTACAATATCCTTTAAAAAYGTTAAAGATTGTTGTTGCAATACAACATTATGATTTCAGTACCCTTACCCTGTGTGGGATCAAGATCAGGGCAAGAGAAGGGGAAAATATATTTGGTGTTGTGTAAAGAGTTTTAGAACACATATGTAATACCTTACTAAATTATCTTAGTCATACTTGCCTGTAAAATGTGACTTCAGCGAAGTGTGTGATCATTCATAACAAGTTTCAGATTTTACTGAAGTCCATTACATGCCTCTCATTTATCACAGTGTCATCATCAGATCCCATGGACAGTGTCACCTCTGAAGAACATTACGTAACTAACTCCTAAATTTCCTGTCCAAAACATATGCAAGAACTTTTCCTTCAGACCTAATTCCAGGTTTGATTTTGTTTGAGGGGCTGTATTGTCTGTGCTTTCAACAAAGCAGAAACCCAAACAAACAAGCAAAACCTTCAAACAAACAGCACTCCATCCAAAGGAAAAAAAGTGTTCTCCATGATCCRTTGGTGATGTTTTCTCAAACTCATAGTGTATGTCCTTCATTTAGATGTGTCTCCATGATGAATAGTTTTAATTGTTATATAGCCAAATAGATGTCTTAATTTTAGCAGGAAATATAACTTTGGACTTATTGCAGATTCAGCCCTCAAACAAGAAGCAGAATACCTAAGCGAACTTCATCTAAAGTTTGACACAATTCCCACTCTACTAGGAGAGCTTGATGGTTGTTTTAATTTTCTATCTCATCTTTTACTGGAGCTCATAAGCATATATAGTTCTCTGACACTTTTCAATACTTTGTCTTTAAACATCAAAGCTTCTCTTGAATTTAAGTAAATACAGTACTAACAATGTATTACTAATACCTTAATATTAGCTGTTTTATTAAAATGTCTACAAAGACTAGTGAATCTAAGCAGACTGAATTGCATTTCCATGTGTAAGTTAAAATACTAGAATCTACAACTTGTGATCCATATGAATTCAAACTTCTTCAGTTATTACTTTCAGCTAATAAACCTCTAGTCAATAGATCTATATCAATTACAATTCAGTCTAAAATATGACGTCTGAAAGATTTTTCCACTCTCATTTAGAAGGATTATGGAAATGTGGTTAAGAAACTGAACCTCACAAACACATACGATTATCAGATTCTGATCAAAACTTCATTACCAGCTGCATAAAAATTGCAGATTTCTGCACTGAAATTATATGATCTTCCACCCAGACTTAGAATTTATTACCTGTTTCTCATTTCACAATAATTCATGACTTTGGTAACTTTATGAAATTTTGTTTGCTAATGAAATAATTTGTTTATTGAATAATTGAATTGTTTTTCATGGCAAGTGTTGGTAACTCATAAACATTTAAATATAAACTGAACACAGGAGATTATTTAAAACCTTCAGCAAAGGTACTGGTTTGGGTACATATGAATGCTTTATGCATCTTTTTAAAATGCAATGTTWTTGAGTAAGAGTAATAGGATTTCAGTTACGTGAATTTGCATGTTTAAATGATGTATTAGGGAAAACAGACAAATAATGTGTTTGGAAAAGTGGGAAAAGGGAAATCACTCACAGTGCCAAATTATGGGCTTCCTGACTTCAATATTCTTGATAATTCTGTGGCGATACATATTTTTTTCTTTTCTTCTTCATCATCTTCTTTTTTTTTTTTTTTTTTTTTTTTTTTTTTTTTTTTGGTCTCTATTATCAGGTCCTACCTACAGATCCTGTAACCTGTGCCAATGCTAGATGCTTAAAATAGCCCCAAATGGAAAGTGTGAATTCTCACTCAGTAGCCAAATTCACACATGGTGTATATCCATTAATCCAGAAGACCACCAYAGATTTACTCTGTCTAAATCAGTCTTGGATTATTCTCACATTTCACAAAATTTATAGCATATGTCCTTTTCGGTTTAAGAGGAGAGATGTGAAGTGTTGTTATTATTATTCTTTATTATTTTTAACCAAATGCTCAAGGAAGAGTTTAAGCCACAGGCTCCTTTTCCATCGTTCTTGCAAATCACTTGGCCAACTACCTTTCTTGGTCTGTTGGGCTTTCTGTAGTGTAAAGCTCTTAGCAGTTGCCCTGCTGGCATCCCCTAGATCTCACATCTGTTCTTGTGTCATTGAATATTTGGTGAAGTTTTTCAAGCAGTTATGATATGTTTTTTCCTTTTTACCTTTACAAATTTAGAAATTAAGAATAAAAAAGTCTGTGCCTCCCCACTCAGGAGGAGAAATACTTACTTATTTTCCAATTAACACTGAAAACCAATTATTTTGACAATGTTCTGTTCCATATTTTAAGGTTTTACTCCTTATTCTGCCTGGCGTTTGGAATTGCCAAGAAAATACTGACTCCTTTTATGACAAAGGCTTTAATTTTTCATTAAAAAATAAATTGGTTTCTTTAGAGGAACACTGTTTATTTTCTGTTTGGAAAGTTATTTTTAATGCGGTCAAGTAGCTCATACTTTGTCATCCAATGCTGGTTAAGTTTGTGCAAGTAGCTTCAATGATTTTCTTTCTCAACTGGTGTTTTTTCCCATCTTGTCACTTGTCTACACTTGGTAGATGATCTTCTCTTTGAAATAAATCATGATGAGAGTTTTTTGTCATTATTTCCATATTTGTTCCAGATAATTTCAAAWTGAGAATAGGAGTGCTTATATTCACCCTAAATTATTTTGCAAATTGACCTCAGCAAGCACAGTTTCTCATTTTTGTTGGTACCTGACCTTTTTCTGTATGAGATAAGATAGTGTATTATGTTTCCAATGACAAGCCTTTTACAAGTTCGGAGATAATGCTGAAAAAGTTGTGGTGATGTTCTCGATGAAGGAAAAGCAGTCTCATCATCACCATGCAGCACATTAGTTCTGCATTACAGTGAATGAGGCTCCATCTGGCTGGCAGCTGGTCACCAGGGATGTTCCCCAGGGCTGGGTTCTGGGGACAGTTCTATTCTGTATGTTACCAATGATCCAGYTGCAAAGTTCCTAACACCATTAGGAACTTTACTGATGATACCAAACTGGGAGGGGCTCTTGAGGGACAGGAGGCCTTTTAGAGCGATCTAGATAGTCTGAAGCTATCATCACAGAAGCACTGGGCTGTGATTAATGTGRTGAAACTTTAAAAGGTCCATATACCACATTCTTCACTTAGGATGGAGTAATGCTGTGTATAAACTAGGAGAGTGGCTGGAGAGCAGCCCTGCAGAAGGGGATCTGCTGAGCATCAGGAGTCTCAGTGGGAGTCAGCAGTGTCCCCTGATAGCCAAGAGGGCAAATAACACCCTGGAGTGCACCAAACATGACCAACTGGTCAAAAGAGCTGATTGTCCCTTTTCAGCATTGCCACAGTCCTACCATGAGTGCTGTGTGCAGTTCTGGGCCCCACAGTTTAAGAAGGATGTGAAGGTCCTTGAATGTGTCCAAAGGAATGTAAAAAACTCGTGAAAGAATGTGAAGGAATTTTCTATCAGGAGTGGATGAGGATGCAAGGTTGGTCTATTTTGGACGAAAGAAAGATGATGAGTGATCTCATTGCACTCCTCWCATTCCTAGGGAGGGGAAATGGAGAGGAGGCTGCTGATTGCTTCACCCTGGTACCCAGTGATAGGATATGTGGGAATCATTCAAAGCTGCTCCAGAGGAGGTTTAGACTGGACTTAGTGAGATGTCTAAGTTTGGTGGTCAAACACTGAAATAGGTTTCCTGAAGGAGTGGTTAATGTCCCAAGCCTGACAGTGTTTAAGAGGCATTTGGACTGTGCCCTTAATAACATGCCAGTCTCTTTCAATTGAAAAGAATGTTTATTCTATTCTATTCTATTCTATTCTATTCTATTCTATTCTATTCTATTCTATTCTATTCTATTCTATTCTATTCTAATTGCTTGCAGTAGTTGCCTATTATGCTTGGTTGGATGTTTGCTGACATAGATTAAACTTTTTTGAATGATTTCTTGGAGATTTTTTGGAGGTGATTGAATTTTCCTGGGTTTCAAGACAATGTAATCATGAACATGGTACTAGGGGTTGTGGTTTAAAAACTGTTTTAAAATATTTGACAATAGCAAAAATTGATAGAGAAAGTGGATGCAACACATTTGGATAGTAGGTGAAATGTGTTGATTTTATTTGGGTAGTCTTTGTCTTACTTGGGTATGAGCATCTGAGGCAAATATGCTCCTGTTTTTAATTCGTACAGGTTTTTGCACTGCAGTTATATTGACAATCATACCTGAAGCATAAAATAGGAGTTCCTATACTTGTGTGTCTTTAAGTCTAGTTAAATAAATGTGACAATAAAATTGATTTTGCACACTGTATCTGCTAAAAGCTGACACTCACTTTGCAGTTTCAGAAATTGCTTGCTGCCAGTTGTTTCAAACTTCTTCCATCTACAAGTAATTCTAATAAACAATGCCATATGAGCTACCTCTGAATGTCTAAAGGAGGAGACAAGGTGACCACTTCAAATTGTTATYGACAAAGGCAATAACAATATTGCTATTAAAGGCACACAGCACAGTAGATAATAAATCTCAAACGTTTAGTAGAACTGTCAAACACACATTATTCTGGACTTCTACTTAGAAATGTTTTCAGATCCTAAGTTGACACTTAGCAGTGTGTAACGTCCCTGGGGCTATTTCATAGGGCAACATTAGTGATGAAGAATGCAGAACAGTGCTTTTCTTCTTTCAGTAATCACAGTGTAGCTGAGATGAAATTTAACAAAAGAAGAATGCTTCTACAGGAGAAAAGAAAAAACAATCGGTTTATACCATCTTTGTTTAAAGAAATAAAAAAAAAAAACAACCCAAAAACCTAACCAAAAATGCTAATGTCACTCCATTGGGTGAACATTTGCTTTGCTCCCCTTTCCATGACTCAACTTCAATATGAGGCAATTTGGCAGAGCAATTGAGCACCTATGAAGTGTTACATTAGCAATAATGAAGGATTRTAACTGCAGCTGGCGGGGGTGGCAGGGGGAGGGGGTGATATGTTTTAGTTTGGTTTGGTTTGGTTTCTTTTTTAGTCTTGGCTTTTAACCTTATGTGAGTTGTGAAGTCTACTCTTAAAACATCTGGGCTTCTTACYGAAACAATGGCATAGTTTCTGCAGTAATCTTGTATAATTTCTGATGAATGGTAGGGTACATTTAAGCAGTTCTAATGGGGTGAGCAATATTATTTTAAGGGGCTTTGATCATTACTTATCTTCCTGCTGATTATAGGAATCTTGTTGGAAGCTTTAAAAGGATTTTTAATTTTGAATCTCTTTATGTCTTCAGCTTAGTGATGACATTAATTTCCCCTATTGCTTGTGAAAGGAAGCATAGTTTTGTTTCAGATGGTTTTTGTTCCCTGTGTCATGTCTTTTGTGCATGCAGATGGGACTGATTAATTCTGTGTCCTTACTTTTACAAAATAAAATAAAATAAAATAAAATAAAATAAAATAAAATAAAATAAAATAATAAAATATCACAGAGCGGTAAGCATAACAACTTCTGTTAAAATCGACCAGTAATGAAGGGAGTGTGGCTTTTACCTTAGGAACAATAAACATGTCTCTGTATATGAGGTCTGTGTGGATTTTTTCTCAATTTATGGAATATTCAGGATTTTTTGCAACACATAAGCTTTGCTAAGGGGAAATTTCTTTCTGTGCAGAGATATGTCACAGGCCACTTCATCTCTTGAATCCTACTTAAACCTTCAAARTAAGGTTTAAGTAGCATATAAGTAAAGCATTAACATCCACCACAGAATAAATTTCAGCCTTTCTTAATTAGCCATTTTCTTTCCATTTAACAATGACTGAAGAACACCTAGGATTAAAAATTGAAGGTAAAGTAAGGATCATGCATAAAAGATGGCATTAAGAATTATTTTTGACATTATTCTATATTTAAATAGAGAAAGGCTATCATCTAATTTATATAACTTTCATTAATTAAGACTTCTGAACTAAGCATAGTGCTGAATATATGCATTTCAATCTTGGAGCAATTTCTTGCATGCAATAACATAAAGTTCATCTTGTATATTTCGATCTAAATATTTYTGGCTTTGCTTTTTTTGTTTTTWGTTTTGGTCCTTTTTAGTTAATATTACGGTTTACTGAAACCAGTCAATAAATACCACTAAGACAGTGCCTTTTTCCTTCTGTTCTTGCTGAGATAGATACTGAATATTAATTTAATTCTCTATAATGCACTCCAAAGCATCCTAGGACTGATTAAAAAACAAACAAACAAAAAACAAACAAACAAAAACCAAACCAACCCCCCCCACACACCTTTCTATACAGAATAACATTAGAAAGGAAATCTTAAAATTTTCTAAACGCTGTATTAAACTTATTTTTCTAGTGGGAAAAGTAAGCAAACAAAACACTTCCCCTCCAATTTAGAACTGAAGCTATTTAAGCATGATATACCTTCAGATTTCTCAAATCACTTTAGGTAGAAAGTGTAAATGCAAAAACAAAGAGAAAAAATCCCCAAAACAAAGCAAAAGACCCCCCCCAAAATATTTATTTTGGTATATGTACAAAAATAACAAGCTCTTTTACAAGTTAAAAAAAAAAAACAAAAAACAAAAAACAAAAAAAACCTCAAAACAAAACAAACCAAACAAAAAAACATCCCAAAAAACACCTACCCTTAAACTGTAAACCAAGAAAGGAAGAAAAAAGTACCTTCATTATTTAATGAATTCATAACAATTTACCTGACTCAAGTTTTCAGTACATTTTTCACCCAAGAAGGCAAAGAASTTCAAATGACACCTTGTACTAAATAAAGCAAATCATGAGAAGTTTTGTGCTTATTTTTTTTCTTTTTTTCTCCATAAAAATTAGGTTGAAAGYTTCCTGGCATTTTTTTCTCTGGCCRCAGAGTAAAAAGTGCTAGAAAAAATGCTGAACAAATGCTTTCTATTTTCAAACGCAAGGAAAAGCTTCCTGTCTGATCAAGGCAGTTAAATCTCCCAATTTTTATTAATAATAAGCAGGAGAGGGAGATGTTTCATGCCTTCAAATTAACTTCCTGATTAAAAAAGAGTTCAAAGCTGCCCAGGTGAATTAGAAAAAATCATTGGGCTGAAAATCACAATAAGTAGTATTTTAATAACTGAAAAAATCCTGTAGATGCTATTTCATGAAAAATGCACTTTTATTCTCATTGTTATCCTTCTGTGGCTTTGGATATTGCTTTGAGAAAAAGGAAATAATCTTTTGTGTTCATTGGGAGGCTTTGAATCTATCAAGTAAAATGGTAATTGCGAAATGGCTTGTTTATAGAAGTAATGTGAGTTTTTTGAATTAATGAATGAATGGATGTAGACTCTAATTTTGCATACAATTTTCAATAACAAATTTTCCAGCTATGTAAACTGACTGCTTGAATAAATGAAGCACAAACTATTTATTTAATTGTAAAATGCCTCTAATTCATGGTATTAAATGTATGTTTCTGCTTCAGCCTTTTTTCCTAAGTATCTGAAAGAGAAGATTTAGAATGGACCACAACTTATCATCTCTCCCTATACATAGTTTAAATAATCTGTTTCTAAAGTTTAGCCACATTCAAACTATACAGTAGATTAAGGCAGAAAATATATTTTAATTTCATGGTGCTGAATGAGAAGAAGAAATGGAAACAGGCCACAGTGTAAACGCTGAACACAGCATGGAAGAATTATAAAGGTAATTCTGGTAGAGTTTGTGCAATTGTCTTCAGATCACCACTGTCAGTCACCACTTATCCTCTGTAAGCTGCAACATTTGCTGTGTTTTTCCCTGTATGTTGTCCTTTGTAAGGTAAAACAGGTTATGTGTATTATGTCCTGTTTTACAGGCTCCCCTAGTTACAGACTGGGATGTATTGTGGATTCTTCCTGCAGTAAAATCCACAGGGCTTCATCTTTCTCCCAAACACACTTTATGTAGCCCATTTAGTTACTTACACAGAGCTAACACTTTTTCTCATTAGACCAAAGCATGAAGCCCTTTATGGATATAAACTGTTGATTTATATATCTGATATGTATTGGTTTTCTGCTTTTATCAGTTTTAAAATCGCTTCTTCACTTCATCAATTTTGAGAATTTTTCAGTGCCTTTGTGCTTCACAGGCTATCTGACAATGACTATGAATAAAAATATGCCCTTGGACAAGCTCCTAGCCTTTCTTAAAACCAAGCACAAGTGAAAGAAGGAAAGGAATATGATAGTATCAGCAAATATAACTCTAAAATACTTTTTGCATAAGCTAAACTCAATTGAATGTCAACCTTGTAAAAATGTATGAGTTCACCCAAGTTGACCCACTGTCAATATCATTCAGAAAAGACAAATAGACTTCTGGACTATATATATATTTCCCTTGAAGGTCCTCAGAATTTTCATGTTACCTGCTTATTTTTGTTGTCCTCTTCATGCTTTAGTTACCAAACCTTGAGAGTAATGCTAGATCATTCCTTTCCACATCATCAAATCTTTAAGTTATGGTTTTGAGAACAAATGTCTAGATAAATTAGAATTTAAGTGTCAAAAATGCAGTAGTATAAATACTTTAGACAGCATATCTCTCAAATAATATATATCCCATTTTATAGTAGTAATGACTGCTAGCCACAAGAGAAACAGGGAATGCTGGGTAGTATGAACATTTGTGATCCCATTCCAAAGGGCTCATAAGTAAAATAAGCAAGACAAGATAGCAGAATGTTATTAAACTGTTGATACTCTTATAGAATTAGCACAGCAAACTATAAAGCTCTTTTTTGCCTTAAACCACCACAAGGYTGAGTAGTAGAGTGTTTTATAATATTTATAATGCAATTATATATGTATTAATTTGATAATGTTAAAAGTGAAATGCATTAACATGCATCATCTATGTGTTMTATTGAAAGCCATAAAACTTAGTCAATGTTTTTCACTATCCCTTAGTCTTTTCCATAAACAAAAAAGGACGGTCACTACTCTGTGACCCTAAAGGCCAATTAAGACAGTAGAAAATATGCCTAAGTAGGTAAATTCTCTTACCCCCAGACACATGTAGTAGTATTAGGACTACTCATTTGGAATTTCTCCATCCTGAGACATGACTGGATATGTTTACTAAGCATTCTGCTTTTCTAAGTCAGGCTAGGTCAGGAACCATGCCARCTGTTTAACAGCACAGAATATTGCAAGCTCGTTCTTGCAAAGGTTATCAATCTCTGAACATGGAAGAAATGAAAGGAAATWACTGTACTTTAGGATTTCAGTAAAACCACCTAAAATTAGGAAGGTTGAACTCTAAGTAATTAGTTGTATGCAATATTTGTTGACATTGATCCTTTTTTTGTGTATTTGTGCATATGCACGCACATAAGTGTTTGTGCCAAATATTGTATAATACAGTAATTCAATTGATTCACAAAATGAAAAAAATATTTTGTCTGAGTGTGGTCTTTGACTTATCAGACTACAGTGCATTCAAAATACAACACTATAGAGTATGAAATAATCCATGATCTTTATTCTTTATTAAATGTGAAAATGTGAGATCTTATTTCTACTCATCAGCAGCTACTAGAAACTATTTAGCTACACATTTGTGAGAATTGCTTACTCTGCACCTTCTTAGAGTAATTTACTTTTTACAGTAAATATCTCCTTGTGGAACTATCCAACAAATAATGTCAAGGTSCTAAAAGCTTTAGTATTTGCTTGATTTATCATTCTGTTCCTGATTATAATGCTTGTCATTCTTTTATCTTATTGAGCTTTGTGATTGATTTTCCCTTCTTTTGTCTGTTTTTAGTGCTACTAGTCTCCTTTTGTGTGAAGTTTTACAGCAAATGTTGATCTACTATGCCTACTTGGAAATAAGTATCAAATAAAGCATCGTAAGATCAGTAAAATTTTAGATATGTGCTCACATGACATACTCTAATAGAATTATATTATTTTCTGTACCTTTATATCAAAGCCATTATCAATGCCCCCACAAATTCCATAACTGCATTATAACTTGATATATTGAACTGTTCTGTGGGGGAAAAAATTAGAAATAATTAAACAAATACTTCCCAAGATATTTGCCATATTTCATTTATACAGTCAATCAAAACAACTTCTGTTCCTGTTGTAATAACTTATGTATCCATAAAGATTGTATTAGAGTAATTTCAATTTAATTTGAGTTAATTATAATTATGTATATCTTTTTTTTTTACACTGTGGGTGGAAGAAAATATAATTATTCTGCCAAGTTCTGAGTATCATTATTCTCTCTGAACTGACTAAGGAATAAATTAGCTATGTCCAGTGCTAAGCTCAGAGCACATATATACATATAAGAAGGAAGAAGAGCTGACTAAGCCATATGACTTCAAGGAATTTTATCATATTGTTGCTTACCCTGCCAGGTTGTCATATGAACTGGGTTTAAATTAGGAGCACCTGGATTTAAATTAACAGCTATAGCTGTATCTGACAGGTATTTGTGATTGCATAACAGCCAAAAACTCATTCTAATTCAGCAGCCATAGATACTTTTAATATTTTTTCCACTTTTTAAGTTTTAATTAACAATGACAATGAGGATTTTTTRCAGTTATTCCACCTCTGTTTTGAAAGCACTCATTTTGAACTATCTCAGAGCAGTAAGATACACTGTTTAACTAATRTTAAGAATGCAAGCACAGACAAATTAATGGGAAATTAATCCAGTGAAAACTTCTTGCGAATACTCTTCTTATCTAGGGAAAAAAATTGCTCATTTATTTATTTATGTATATTTAAAACAGCTGCTGAAACTATATTAGCTTTCTGTATTCTAGATCTAATTCTGTCTGAAATTTCTCATTTCCAAGTCAGATTACAGTTTTGCTGTACGTAAACCTCTGTTTCACTATGAAACTACTTTCCTGTTTGAATAGGTTTTATTTGAATGATTTTTGACTGTCATGAGCTACTTTTTGCCTCCCTAAAAGACAATGCAGCATGGGTCATAATTTCAACAGGAAAAGAAAGAGTAATTGCTGTATTACTTAAAGTTTCTCTTAAACTCATGCTATTTTTTTTCTTTATGTGTACCTGTTGACTTGCAATGTATGGACAGTACAGAAAATAAACAAATATGTGTATTATAAGCTACTTCCGYAATTTGTAAAATGCTGTCTGGTGATATAAGAATATCAAAAACTTTTCAAGTGTTTTTGCTGTGAGACATTGAAAGTAAAAAGTTCTACAGAGATCAAGAGAAGATCTGCAACAATTCAACATTCTTCTGAGACACATTCACAATTTGTTATTTTCTTGTGGTTGGAAATAAATTTAATCCTAGGTGTATGCTTCCTGCAATAAGTTACACGAAATTCACCCACTGATATTCTCAAATCATGTGAGCAGATTGTTCTGGCTATATAGACATTTGTTGAATTTTGCAAATTTCTAAAACAATGTAATTGAGCTTATTCTGAACAACTGAGATAAATAAACATGGTATGAAAGAAAGAAAATGTTTATGTATTTCTTTGATATCAATCACTATCTTGTATGATGACATGAGGATCTGTGGTGTGGACTAGCTCTGGGTCAAAAGGAGCAGAATAATATGTAAAAGGCCTAGGAGCAAGATCTCCTCAGTGCTAGGGAGACACTGACTCCTTCAGCATAGAAACCAACAGCACTATTTCCCAAAGGCATGTTCATGTTACCAACATATACTTTCAGGTCATTACATGAAACACTGTGGGAGTAGGAGAGCATTAAATGGCATCCTGTCTCCTCCTCAGCATCCTTGCGAATGAAAACACCAAAAAGAGGGAGTACATAATAAAACCTGGGGGATTCATCTCGCCTGAAATTCAAATGAGTTGTTTTGTCTTTACTCAAATCAGTGGAGTCCCCACTGGGATGTGTTGTGGCATATTCCAAAATATAAGCATCTCTTCTGCCTGCACTGGTATGTAGTGGTGTGTTTTTTGGTTTTATCAGTTTTCTGTATGAATTTATTCCTTTTATACTGTTTTTATAAGTTGTGATGGTTTGCTCCAGGTACCATGTRCCCCATGTTTAACCCTTCATGGTTTCCCCYGAGTTATAGTTATSTATCAGTCATCAGTTAAGGAGCCCCCGAGTCCTGTCAGTCACTTTGGGGCCTCTCCCTGGGTCTGGAAAGTTCCAGGGAGAGCATCGAATGATTGGCCTGGATCCAAGGASTTCCCTCCCTTGCATTATTGATTTGTTCTATTGATTGTCATTTATGTACAGGGTCACCCCCTCCATACCCCTGACTGGTTCCCCACTGTGCCCTTCCCCCTTTCTCCACCCCCA
>QVAJ01000072.1:2509697-2525181 GCA_003546035.1 Mixornis gularis
AACTTGCTTCTAAAATTCAGTCAGTATCGTGAAAGTCACATGACTTAGGGTCCTTTCCATCATTTCTCTATTTTAACTGTCAACTTTAGAGACTCCCAAATTGCAATATACATTTCAAAGAAAAAAAAAAATCTTTTTTATAATGTAGTGTTGGTTTGATTTGCAGCACAGAATACATCAAGAGTGGGAAAAATAGAGGGAYTATCTTCAACTCTTTAAATTGTATTTGCCAGTTACAATTTCAGAAAATGCTTTAGTTCAGATAATSACAGGACTGGTTTCATTGATGTTTTTAATTAACTGGAAAGTAAATTTCAATTATGTTTTCTTCAAAAAGTTTCACTGAAAATGAAAGAAAYTACAATCTTCATTGTAAGTGTTAAGGACAAATGCAAGCTGGTTTTTATATCACTCCTCTTTTATAAGTTCTCCCCTCCAGGATGATTTTATCAATTAAACTTGTTGTCTTATTAACAGTTAAGACAGATTTTCCTGAAAGCATGATGAAAGTATTCTTGTTAAACCTCACAGATGTTCTGTTAAAAGTGGTGCACTTYTTTTCACTGTGAATGAAGTTTTTTATAGTTAGCACCTTGGTGTCACTTAAATGAGATGCTAGAGTAGCACCAATTTTAAATGTTTTTAAAAGTTTATCAACTACTTTTGACACAACCAAAGATTTACTCTGACAACCAGAGAATACATTTAGTCTCTTCAGTGAAAAATATATTTTTTTCAACTTCTGTATCAGTTCACTGATGTAATTCACAACATATTCCAGATGAAAGAAGTTTTATAAATATGTGTTATTTCATTATATTTACAATTTGTTTTTTTCCTTTTTATAAGCTTTCAATTGCATCATTATTTAGTTATCAGATAGCTCAGGGAGACAGACAGTTGTCTCGTCACGAGTCAGAAAGGCAATGTTTTGCAAAAATCATTATGTTGAGTTCGTTCACTAGAAAAGAAGTTGTATTCATGTCCTTGATAAATAATTAAATGATAATTAATTTTTCATTCTTCCATCTGATACTCTGCAATTGTTGAAAAGCACATTTATTATTCAAGTGGAAGTGTCAGATTGCCCATAACTTGCTGTGTTTCAGCCTCAGTCACAGAGAAAACTRTAGAAGTTTGGGTCCATTTTCTTTTTCACTACTTTGTGTGCTGTAAAAGGAAAGCATGACTGATGCAATGAAAAAAAAAAAAAAATATTGATGGCCTGGAGCCTGAAGGAGATATGTGCCTACTCTCATCTTCTCACTGTACATGTGCAGCCCAGTCTCAGGAACTGGTAGGACACCCTCTCTCCAGTATCCCAGTCACTGGGTGCCTTGAGACCTGAGGCCTTTATGGAGCAATGAGCAATCATGCACTATCTAAAGTTACACCCATCAATCTGGTCAGTATTCTGGAATGTCAGGGATCATCAACAAGGGTTGATAATCTTGCATATGTGAGACAGGCAATTTTGAGAAATTTATAGATGCATGTATTTATGTCTGTCAGCATTGGCTGGATGGTAATACAGTACCTGCAGATGAGATGAAGTTATAATAAATTCCAGMCCTAACTAAGGCTAGTTGTGCATTTTTGCCCAGCTAATAATAATCAAATATTAAAAGACCATATTCTGCAACTTTGTTGTCTGGGAGGAAAATTTCTGAACATTCAGGTGTTTTTTCTTACATACTAACCACAAGCCAGAAGAGCCTGATGAAAAAGACCAGTAGTGAACTTTGCYCTTAGTTTGCAAGCCAAAAAAGAAACTAGAAATCACAACTATATTAATGTAATTAATAAYTAATAATAATTAATTTGTTGTCTATACCTATATTATTATGATACATAAACTAAATATATTTATTAGGAAAAAAATAAGTTCCCCAATTAATCACACAAGAAAAAATAATGTTTTATTTTATATTTTCAGAGAAACACATGTTTTTAAATAGTCCTGTAACTTAATGTATTAACTTTATCAATTAGCACGGGACAGCAATATCTTCTGTGTAGAGGGAAACTGACAAACTTGAAGTTCACAGTTTCACCTGCATACYTGGATCTTAGAACAGACAGAAAAAGAAAAGAACTGACAGGGAAAGAGTATCAACATACTCTACTTTTGTTAATCTTGCTGTAAAGAAAAAGATATTTTCTGTCTCAATTTTTCAAGTACCAGAAAGTATAACTGGTGAAATACACAGAACTTATAAAAATCTACAGGGTTGCTCTAAACTGTCAGGCATCAGAGGGCAATGGAGMGTGGCTAGAGCTAGTGGGAGCATCTGAGCACACACCTACTCTAARCTGAAAGCTGACCCTGATCTAGTAGCCATTATGCCTTTGAACAAACCCRGAGAGCTAAAGTGTGGATTTTATACTAGTCTAAGTTAAATAGAAAATATGCGAACAGGATACAATAAGCAAGTCTAAATTACTATGTCAATTTTTTTGTTAGGCATTAATTGTAACTAAAAGGCAAATGGCAYTCTTTTTCACTTCTTACTTCAGTTCACATATTTATGAGAAATAATACTAATTTTTTTGTGTGAAAAAAATCTTGGTAGGTGTGCCATGTCCTTTCCTGGTTTGTTTCACATTTTGGAATGCACCAGTTTACACATCTGAGTACTTGATTCAATGTTTATGGAAATGTAGATGGTACAAAACAAAATTTGCTCCAGTGATAACCTGTAAATTTTATCAAACTACCTTGTTGAAAGTAGTTCAGYAACATGAATAAGTATTTAAGCAACAGAATATATTAAGATATATCAGTTTAAAATCTGCCCCCTTCATTTCTTCTGACAAAGATAACTGTGTTGCTCTTCCTGCCCCCATCTCCTTTGAGTTGGACTGCAGCCATGCAGAGTGAATAATGACACATAAGCACATTGTTTATTTAAATAGATTTGTGTAGTTAAGTGCATGACCTGTGATCTAGAGCTGAGAAAAAAAGAATTAAACACTGATTTCTAAGTGCTCTGTGAGATAAATCAGCCATCACTCCAAGACTCAGCCAACACAGATACTTTTATTTGTACTTATCACTTCAGTTTGTTTGAGTATTGTGTTAATAGTTTAGATTAGTTTTTGMTGTCTGTGCACTGTTAGCATTTTCACAAAATGAGAAATGATGAAGTTATGCACTCTCTGTTATATAGCTGCAGTTTGCACTTAAAGCAATGAAGTGCTACTTACTGTAACAGATACACACTAAGGATCTGATTCTCCTGTCACTTGCAACCAAGTTTCACACCAAGGTAAATTCCCTCCCTTCCTAAGTTTTCTTAATAGTTTATGTTACTGTTACGATCCAGTCCTCCTGGTGCTTCTGAACACAAGTATGTTTACACAAAACATTCTCACAGATGTCATCAGGGCTCCCTACCTTCATGTGTAAAGATACCCAAAAGCAAAAATCCTTTGCCAAATCAGTCTTTGAGAAGCAGATAACATTCTCTTTTTTTTTTTGTTACATTATTTGTGTTTATGGCAGTGTGGTCAGAAGCTGGCAAGGTCTTTTATGCTTAAATGTAACACATGGACTTTGCTTTTCCTGTAAACAGGATACTCAAAGCTGCTTAGTCCCTCGTGATTTTCAATCTGGTTAACTTTAGAGTTTTTAACCATTTTTCTTTTTGAATATTTTAATATGGAAATGCTGATGTAAAAGGTAAGCTAAGGAAGCTTTTGTTATTTATGTTCCATACAGCACATATTTTCTTCCATCATTTCAATAAGTGAACTGTTGTGATAAAATAATCTAAGAAGATAAATGTCAACATGCTGACACACTGACCATAATTTTTTTAAAAAATAATAAATTTGAAGTAAATTTAATTAGAAAAATATTTTAGAAATAACAGGRAAGGTTTATTTTTGTTGGAAAGCTTGCAGATTAAAATATGGAAATAGACTSCTTTTAAAATAGAGTGGGTTTTAGCACTTTGCAAATATTTTTTTTAAAATTCAAAAGTATAGTGCAACTTTTTTATTATTATTACTAAATTAAGATTTCTGTGGATTTTTTTTTAATTTCTTTTGGGTTTGTTTTGTTTGGGTTTTTTGGGTTTTTTTTGTTGTTTGTTTGTTTTGTCTTTTTACTGTTCCTTTTTCTGTCTCTGATTGGAAAAAAGATTGCTTAAAAAATTCATTTTATATCCATTCTGGGAATTTCCACTGTAAGTACAAAAGTGCCTTTTCATGATGATTTGTACAATGGTGAGCTAATCCTCATTTTTAATATCTTGCACCAAGAAATACGATAAAACTAACAATGTAACCTTGTTGATGTTAACAAACTCTTGTTCTAATTTTAAAATCTSTATTTGTGCATTTCACACATCAGTACCTAGGTGGTAGGGTGTGTTTGAGGGTAATGCATGTATATTGATGACTAACAGTTAATAAACACTGACTGAAGCCTTGGAGCTGGTAACCACCAAGACTTTGGTCTATGTCTTTGATCCTTTGTAACCTTGGTATTTCTGAATCTGCAGTGAACTCTCCAGCTCCTTCACCTAAAATCTAGTTGAACAGGACATGTGGTTTCACTCCCTCTTGTCTTCCTTAAAATATATCTGATGAATACAGCCTGACAAGTCTCTGATTGCTACTACAGCCTATACTGTGCCTGAGCTTTATGTGGAAAACCATCACTTTCCAGTGGCCAAAACCTTGCCTGACCTTGTGCCAATATACGCTCAATATGGACAGTTGCATGCCCAGGTCACTGCTAGAGGTTTACTCCTGCTGATTTTTTTGGTACAGGTGTAACCTCTGCTCACAACAACATATGACTGCAGAGAGAAAAGTGTGACAAATGGGGGAGAAGGCTCCGTGTACAGCAAAGTGTAACAGACATCTGAAATATAAAATGCATATGTGAAGAACAGGCAAACCCRGGAATACAATGCCACTGTAAAGCTCATGAAGAGATTAATGGACTTAAAAGAATCTACAGGGAATTACAGGCAGGTTGGTGAGAGCAAGTGGACTCCATCACTGGATACATAGTAGACTATAAACTATTAAGATCCTGGAACAGAGAAATCAGAGAAATCAGTGACACAGTTACCTAGTCTATCTTGACTGAGAGAAATGGAACAGCTGTTCACTCCTCCCTGGAAATTAAAAAAAAACAAAAAATCCATATATATTTATATATATATATGGATTCTATATATATAAAGATTTTTTGTTATATTTTACTGAAATTCCAAATCAAGTTTAATAGCATTAAAAACAGCCATCTAATCCTAAATAAGAACTAGTAATATTTAAAGCAAATGAGCAAGTATAAACCCTTGCACAGTGAACTGCTTTTCTAAAAATATATTTTGCCATTTAATTTTTAAATCTAAAAATAAAGCATGTCTCTCATACATRTGTGTTCAAGACCAGTAATACAGAACATTAAACCTTAAAAAAAAAAAAAAAGCAAAGCTAATCTTAAAATGTAAAAAAAATATTTTTCTTCTTGTATTAAATACTAAACATAATACCCTAGGTAGCTTGTTTCCAGCAATCTGAGAAGGGCTTCTATCATCAAATATGTTTAGAGTTTTAGTTTGGCACATCAAATTAATTTAATTTCTTGTTTCCTACCTGCTTGTCCACTGCAAAATAGAGATAAATGTTCCTGAAAGAGAATGTAGCAAAAAGAAATGGGGGGGGGGGGACACCTGAATATCTGGAGTTTTCTTTATCCAATTAATTTTCATTGGGTTCCTGTGAGTGCTTGAATTAAATGTGAGAGATTAGGTAGGTGTTTTCCTTCATTTTTAATTGTTTACATTTAGCTTATTGTATTGGTGCACAGGTCATTCAAGGAAGAAAACAGGAAAACCTTAAAGACACTGTTTTCTTTTACAGTACATACATAGATTTGTTTCATTGCTATTCCTTGTCAGAAAAGGTGAAAGACGTTCAGCAGTAACACAACAACCAGAGAGAAAAACAGGTCTGACCTTTAAAGAGCAATGCATGACTTCTTTGTAATTACTATTAAACACATGCAAACTCATGTTAATATTACCAGTCCAGCTGGGAAGTGACAACAACAGTGGTCTGCAGAACCCTCAGTGTCATCCTGAGGAGGGCTGGCTGCAGTCAAGTGGTCTTGGGCAGCCTCTGTACCACACCACTAAATCATATCAGCACAAYCAATGGATCAATTCAGGACTTGCCAAATGTTTTGGCTTCTTTGCAGGCAGCTGCTCTGGCTGCTATGGAGGTGTTACAGGCTTATAACAAAAATGGAGTGGGGTGTATCAYTGCTAAAAGCAGGAAATAAATAATTATTTGTGCCAATGACTCCACAAAGATTCAGTGCATATTAAGATGAAGATTTTTCACCTCATTCCATAGCAGAATGTATGTACACAAAATATCAGACTATTGACAGAACTGATAAAAGAAACGTATTGATTTCTAAACTGCGTGTSTGATTTTGTGGGTGATTATAAAATCACCAGCATTTTGACAAATATGTGTGTATAAAATATGTATCTATAATAAGTAGGTTACATTTTCTTTGATGATTTTTTAGGTTACATCATTTTTGACAGTATTATATTTAAATATAAATGAAAATTATATTTAAATACTGCTCTYTTCTTAAGTGAGGCAGCATCTACAGATTGGGATTTTACAAAAGACAACTACATAAAAAAAAAAAAATTAAACTTGCCACAACATAGTTGTAAACTTGTCTCAACTCTCTTGCACCTGGCCACAATGTAATTGTAATTCACATTGGAATCAATATCACAGTATTTTCATAGATTGCACTGAAAATTTTAGTCTGATTTGATTTTTCTATCTTAACTGACTGGATAGAACAAATAACATGAAAGCAGATAACCTTGGCTACTATAGTTATTGTCTAGTGGTATTAGCATATTTCCATTTAATTTTCTCCTATAGTATCTCAAAAAATAAAAATTAGGAAAGGTACTTGTAAGTTGTGTGTGTTTTATTTCTTTTTTTTAACAACTCTCTGTTTCCTTACTAATATGGATCCTATTGAAATAGTCTGACATTTAGCACAGACAGGTCGTAGGAAGGTAAACTTGAGATGTCAAAAACTTTCCAAACTGTACTTCTTTTTCTAAAAAACAACTCTATAGCAATTTCAATWTTTTTTTTAAAGAAAAGAAAGCAACACAAAGCAAAGCAACTTGGAAGCAATTACAAAGGCTATTTGGGTTTGCTAAATTTTTATTCCAATAGAGGGTGAAAGGATATTTCAGAGAGAGAAWTTTCTATGGAAAGGAAATCCCAGGATGATTTTACAGAGCTGAAATACAAATGAACTAATATTCAAGTAACTTTATTCTCTAAATGTATAAAGCCTACTCATATCATTAACAAAATTTTTTAATTTAGTTTTTGATTTTTTTACTGATTTTCTTCTTTCATTGCTAACACCTCCACACATTGCTACTCATCTATTTCAGATATGAGAAGCATTTCTCTACATCCTGTCASTATTCTGTCACAAATCGAGTTTTGCAGGTTACTTTCTTGCAGTGAAGTAATTTATAATGTTGAGTCTTTTTAAACTAATGTAGATGTAGAAGTGAGATAAAGACAAATGTTATTGCTTGTGAACATTTTTTCCAGGTCAGAAGTTTGCACCTTCGATGAAAATGCTGTCCCAATAGCATTTACTTGTTTAAATAAACAAAGGATTATCTGCACTCAAAACTAAGGGGTTGTTTACATGGTGAGATAGGTAGAAAATTTGGAAGTCTAAGCTGAGCAGCACCACCTGATGATGCACCTCTTGAAGAATGTGGCAATAATGTCATGACATGGATTTTTTTCTTTGTGATATTCAAAAACTGGTGCAGCAAGGTGATTAACAGCCACAGCAGATGTGTGTGAGTAGGCGCACACATCTCTGTGTGAAAATGGATACAGAAGACTTGATCCCAATGAACACTGAAGAGACTTGTCTGAATTTCCAGATGTGTCTTATTTATTGTCCTCACTGTGAAATAGCCTAGAATTCCACACCATGGTCAGGACTTTAGCCTCTAAAATATACTTGCAAGGTTTCTGCCCAATGTGATTTAAAATGGCTTTTAAGCTATATACAGTGCAGAAAATTGGATTCATAACGGAAATATACAGATAAATTTTTGTTTTGGAAATGCCAGACATGGTTATATTTAATGAAGTGCAGGTGATGTTAAAATAATGGATTATTTAAGGTGAAAGCCAGCAGAAATTTCTCCAAGCATAGACAAATACTGACAGGACTTTAGGCTTCTCCTTAGTTACTTCATATCATTGCATCAATTCTTAATAAAAGATATTATTCATATGACCTGAGGTCTGTGATTTCACAGTGGGGGCCAAAAGGATATCACTTTCTTATTCTCCAACCATACCTCATGGTGAGTTAGTGRCAGTAATTCTGTTATTTCATTAGCATATGTTTCCACTGGCATTCTTGAGATGTTTTTATGCATTCATGAAAATGTTGTCACCTTGCTACCAATAAACATAACAAGTTTCTTCTTCCATTCATGCAGTCTTTCACATAGAACTCCTTTCCAGACATAATTAAAATGTCACTTATCTAAAGCTTCCTATTTGTTGCCCCCAACCGTCTTCCAAAGATAATGGACCAAGGTTAGGTTGCATGAAATGGGAAACAGGGCTTTCCTTCTTTTTCTGTTCCTGTTTTGCCTGATAACCTTTTTTAAYTAATTCCACATGGATCTCTCCTTTAACTCCAGATTTCACAAACAATTTAATTTATGAGGATTTTTTTTTTGTTTAAGAAGTCCTCCCAAAGAAATTTAAAAAGAGACAGTTTTAAAGTCGTAGATGAAATCTTGATGCAGATTTATTTAAGCAATTCTATATTTTGTTATATTTATTGAAGAACCTATCAAAAGAAAATGAAATAAAATACTGATCAAAAACTTCTTTAAATAACTTCTCCCCGAAACATTGCCTTCTCGTGCCTTTTTTTACATGCAGTTTATCTGCATCTGAATTTCTGATTTTAAAAGGCAGACATCATTTCTTGGACCTAGAACATTAATTGACTTCCTTAGATATGCCATGTGCAGGTCTTCCAAGATGTTACACGGCTATTGTACTTGAATGCAAAAGTAACTCTTTTTTAAAAACTTTTAATTTGAAGGTARATTAATTCAAAAAACAATGTTTATAGAAAATTATCTGCATGAAMTGTACCAGAAAGACAATGGTGCTTTCTCAAAAGGTTATTTCATAGAACATTGATGTTTATTTTTGGGTTATTAAAGATCATATGAAAAAAATCCCCACATATTAGGACTTATGAGAGGGAATAATTTGTTTCAGTGCCTGAGTCTGATATGTCCACTGGAAGCATTTAAAGAACTTAAGCAGAAGGCAAGTAGACATGGAAAATTCCTAAGCAGACTTTTGCCACTTCCAGAAATRCACAATAAAGGTTTCCTGAGAGCAAGTATTGCATTCACAATGAACCACTTATTCATTTATACTTCTTTGTTGTCATCCAGAGTCTGTGAGTTCCACACTCATGAAAAAGGATATTATAATGTCTTTAGTAAACAGTGTTTGAATATTTCATTTGGTTTCCTTTTTGGTCCTTTGTTGTMAGAAGCTGTGAACAAATATTCCTTATTCAACCTTTTGAATATTTAATGATTTTATGTTCATCTTTTATACACCATCTTTGATCATCCTTGTCACAATACTCTCTACCTTTTTTCTAAGATGTGCTGTTAGAGAGGAGGTGATCAGACCTACAGCTGGTATTCAAGACAGAAGCAAAGTGACACAGATGACAGCTGTTTGCTGGTGCCAATTATTATTACAAGGGTTTTYCCCCCAAACTATTTCTATAATGTCTTTCGCCTTTTATCTGTTTTAAGCATTGAGTTGGCATATTTAGAGACTTCACAGTAGCTCTGGTATCTTTCCTGGACATTTCTAAGTATTTTAGAGATCTCCAAGAATTTTTCTGATTTAGTTCTGATTACAAATTCTAAATTTAGGATTTCCTTTTTTTCCTACATTTTCTCCACAATAAAATGAATAATGTAATGATGCTTAAATTTAGGAAGGATCACAGAGGATCATTTCTCTTTGTTGGCTCAATCTATTTGGTAAATGTCTTCTGTTACTTTTAATAACCTTCTAATTGAATTTGCTTAACTATTTGTATGTTTTAAATCAGAGTATGGGGTTTTTTTTGGATAACAGTCTGTAATGCTATACACATTTCTATATTTTTTCCTCCATGTTTGCCAAAAATAATCTTCACACTGAGCTAAATCTTAGAGGTGGAGCAACTGTGGGATATRTTCAATGGTTGTTAATGCAAGTATAAAACTCTGTATTAAAACACTGAATTTTTAAGTGAAAAATATATATATATATTTGTATACACACATTGGTGATTGACAAATATATATGTATGCATATATATACACATATATATATATGTCATAAATAGATAAATGGATTGAATTTTGAATATACTTGCATAGTTTGTAGTTGTCTATATTAATTTCTGAGTATAAAGTAATCTATGAGCAAGAGTAAGGTGCATAGCAAAAATGCCAGACTGCCAAATGCCAGGTAGGATTTYCTTCAGTTTGAATCATTTGTTCAAATTCTAAAATTTAATTCATAAAAGTATATAATGAAATTTATTTCTTTTATCAAAAACAGGGCCTGGACGTCAGAGTAGGAGTTTTCAGGAAAAAAAACAACATATTTTGCTGTGTCTGATACCCACAACAGCATTCACAGATGCCTTGAGATGGTTGCTGTCACAGCTTTGATTTAACACTTTTTCGTGCACAGGTACACAACGTGGATCATACACTTGATACTGACCAGTTCTATGTATTTTCTCAGTATAATTTATAACACACTAAATTCTAAATGAATGTGATCAGTAGAAAGCCATACATAAGAACAGGATATGAGGTGTGCAYAGAGGATATGAGGCGTGCACAGTCTTTTGTTTGTGTTTCAGGTCAATCAAATATTGCATTAACATTTTTAAATCAAAGCAATAGATAGAGRCAGGATGCTTTCTATATGCATATGTGACCACATCAATATACCTTTAAAATTTAGAAATACTCCACATAGTTTTAGTCAGTTAATCATGGGATTAAGTATTTGTCCTGGATACTAAGTCAGAGTCAAAAATCAGAAGACTGTGTTATCTAAGGTGGTATTTTTAAATGATAGGGAAAGCCAGATATTTTTATACAAGTCCTTTGATAGATTAACAATGATAAATGATTGGATAGACTTTTATGACAAAATACTAGTGTTAAGATACTGGGATGTTTAACAAAATCTGATTGAGGTTATGGTAGGAAAATGGCATAAAAGAAGGAAAATTTTGACTAAATCTGAGACAAAAATAATGATTARTTTTAATTTCTAGTTTCTTTATAATATTCTTTGACTAAGGTACACCATTTAAGGTGAAAAGCAAATGCCATATTTTAAGATTTTACACTATAAAGGTCAGTAGATCTCTAATAAAAGTCCTGTGAGAATTCTCTCTATCAAAATTAAAATTTATTCTTAAACTCTTTCTGGGGAAACTATAATTTTAAGAAATTAATTCTTCACAAATCATAAAACTCATACATCATAGCCTGCATTTAAATAAATGGTCCTCTATGGAAAATATATGAGATATATGGAGAATAATAAAATAGATCATGACCATGTTTTACCTATCCCAGACRGTAAATGGCATAAATTTGGAATTCATATGGTCAAAATGGCTTCAGCAAAGCCTGCCCTGAGTCATGACTGGATATTTTCTAAGACTATTACTCTGTTGTAGTGTAAAATTCTGTGAGGAATCATGTTCACATTATAAATGGTATGGATGTTACCCTTTTGATTATTTCAATTCACTGGTGTACATGTAGCTGCAAYAGCCTCATGAGATTTCAGTATATCAGAGTTACAGTTGAAAAYGTCCATCTGAMAAGATAAGTGAGAAAATAATGTCTTATCAAAAAATCCTGGAGTTTTGCYGTGGGTTTCACTTGGTCAGAATTTTTCATAATCAGAGATTAAAATCCACCTATTTTGTGTATTCATTATRTGCATATATAGCTATATATAGTGTATTAATGTATAGATACAACATATTTYCCCCCAAAGATTTCATCTGGGGGCAACAGTAGAGGGAAGGGATTCATACCCTCTTACCAAAGATATGAATATCCTCAACTTCCTTTTTGGGGGGAGGATGATGTCTGGCCRGTTTACAAAAYRKAAGAGTTTTGCAAACATCAGATCACAAGATAAAAGAAATTACAAGGCCACACAAGAAGAGAGACTGCTAGAACAGCATCTTGAATTTTTCTTCCACCAAATATATCTCAAAGTAGACTAATAAATATTACTATGAGAGTATTATGCGTCTAGGTATCTTCTTTAAAGAGATTACCYAGTTCTTATTTTGATTCAGTAAAGAAGGAAATAGCATTTACTCATACTTAGCTTAAAGTGTTTAGCTTAAGCACATACCAAATATTTATTAACACTGAGTTAGCCATTGTTCTGGTTGCTGTCAAGTTTCTGGGCTAAGGAAACGATTTTGAAATATTTTTCAGCGCCTTTCCATTTTAAAATATTTGATAAAAGGGAAGTAGAGTAACTTGAGTTGGTGCATTGATGCTATTCTGAGTTTGAATTGCAGGGAAAAAAATAATGAATTAGTTGAAAATTCCCTCTACCTGTCACCCTTGATAGTAGGTTTGRGGGGCTTGGTTTAAACTGAGATCACCTTGCAAATCTTACATAGGATGCATTGTGTAGCTTCACAGCCAGACGACGCCAAAGCCACACACCCTGACAWCCTGATAACAGTCTTTCAAACAGACAGACACACACACACACACACACAGAGTTTAAAAGCATCTCCCCCACCACGCTCTGACACAGAAACATTTTTCTAAAAACAGACCTTCACTAGCAGCAACTTTGGTCAAAAACTGTGAGATGTAAAAATATAAAAAAGAAATGTTGACAGGGTTATGACTTCCTCCTATGCAGCAGTACAGAATTATGTAGATATTGCACCTTCAACCAAGGTGTCTATTTCAGTTGGTCTTCCTCCTACAAGAGCACATATTTTAATCAGCTTAGATTTTTCCCCTCTTTCCATTCACAATTCCTGATACTAAAGTGGAAGCTGGGTCATGGCAAAATTGCTTGTACTGCTTAAGCGTTCCCATTATTTTAATGTTGTGAGTCCAGATTTTCTGATTGCTTTCACAAACTGAAAACAATTGATTAGTGCCTGAAGGGCCTGATGTATTTTGGTTGTAACACAATGGCAGGTATAATGTTGCCAGAAGCTCTGTGAYGCATCACTCAAAAAGAATTCAGGCAAAAGAAAGAAGATTAAGATAAAAGACAGGAAAGAATTTTGATGACTTGCTCCACCGAAAACCTTCCATATTTTTTCCATGTTACCTATGGTGACAAAATACAGAACCAAAGAGGAAATCAGAAAACAAGCTTCTGCAAGTGATTCTATGATGTCAGTATAACAGTATAAACATCCAGAGAATCATTCAAAGGCCTTTCCTCAGTAAACCAGGGGGCATCATTCAGCCTGATCCAGGACAGTATGAGCCATTAATGAAAGTGGGAGGTAATGTAGGAATGGAAGGGTTTGTGTCAATCTGCTTCTAGAACTTCCATTTGCTTTATGCCAGGTGAGCTCCACTGAGCCCTTTATCCGCCCAAGAATCATTTATTGATGGTCCAAGATTGGACCAAATCCCAAATGTGGAATTGGATTGCTTGCCTGTGATAATTTGCAGCTGTTGGTACCTGCCCCCTCCACAGGAGCCTTTAAAAGCCAAAAGTCTTTTCAGGTTGCCTTGACAGCTGTTTTAAAAATCTTTTGAGACAAATTAGGCATAGTCATCTTATGCATTGGATTCAGACAGCACATTGCCAGTCAGACCTTCTGAAATCCTGMTTGCTTAGAGTAAAAGACAAATTAAATGAGTTACTGCTCCCAGTTTGAATATTTTCCACGTGCCATTGAAATCAACATAGAATACTAGGAAAAAAATGCACTACTTGGTTTGGGGTGAGAGGAATAAAACTTCATTTTTGAAGCTTAGTATTAACATACCGATGTGAGCTTGGAACTTAAGGGACCATGTTCAGGAAACGTCTAGACTACATAGTCCAGTTAAAACATTAGTAGTATTGCAAACATTTATCAGAGATAGTATTGATGGAAAAATATTTAGCTGTTGCATAGACATAAAATAGGTAGAGATAAAAATATCTAATAAAAGCATAGGTGATTTTTTTTTAATTACGAAAAGTTGTCATGCTTCTGTATAACTTTCTCTCATTGTTTATTCTAAAGTAAGGCCATGTTCCAAAATGTATGAGAATGATATGTAAGAGAAAGAATTTTTTAATTGTGTTACAGAGTAAAAAATAATTGTTAACTAGAAGCAATATTTAAGATTTTGAGGACTCTTTTGTCTCAACCACCTGAAATGTTGTTCACCCCCGTGGTGGCTGCAGGATTTATTATATTACCTGACATTTTMTATTTTTGGTTTAAATTATTWTACTGAGCTATATGACAGAACAAGAATCTGAAATGATAAGCATTACTTTGTTACATTCTTTTTCACRTTTTATTTCTCAGGTTTGTGTCCTCATCATTTCTTTCCCCTCCCTACTCAGCTGCAATCTGCTAGCATGACTTTCCTTTCTGCTAAAAATGCTCCTTTAATTAGTGACATTATTTGATTTCAGAGTTGGCATTATCTAAGCAGTGGAGTATGGGAAGTGAGAATTTGATTCCTGTTGTGTATGCCTGCATTGAACTGTGCAGTTCTGTGGAGATACCTGAGCTACTCTGACAGAACCCAAGCAACGTAGCAATGTCAGTGTGTTGCTGTGCCRAGGCTAATTAGCTTCACTGCTTGTAAGGATTAGGTACAACAGCTGTGTAGYGTATGCAATTCCTTTTAATACACGGAAATTGATACCACCCTCTTTCAAGGCTAGAACCACATTCAAAATGTCGTATTTCATGGTGATTTTTAAAGAATGAACATTAATAGAGTGATAGAAGAGTTTGRGTTGTAAGGGATCTTAAGGATTATCYRRTTCCAAGCCCCCTGTCAYGGRCAGGGACACCTTCCACCAAGCCAACTGACTCAAAGCCCCATCCAACTGGTCTTGAACACATCCAGTCAAGCAGCAACCACAGCTSCTCTGGACAATCTGTTTCAGTGCCTCACCAACCTCACTGTAAAGAATATCCTCTTTTTATCTGATCTAAAGGTTCCCCCCTTTCATTTTAAAGCTYTTTCTCCTTGTCCTATCACTACATACCCATGTGAAAAGCCCCTCCCCTAATCTCTTGTAAGACCCATTTGGGTGCTGGAATGCTGCAATTAGGCCTCCCTGGAGC
>QVAJ01000072.1:2526077-2546214 GCA_003546035.1 Mixornis gularis
AAGCTTGTCACAGAAAGCCACCAAATTTGTTGTACACAAACTGCCATTAGAGAAGCCATGTYGGCTGTCATGAATCACCTCCTTGTTTTCCAGGTGTYCTAGTATAGAYTCCAGGAGGTTCTGCTCCGTGATCTTGCCTGCACCAAGGTGAGGCTGACTGATCTGTTGTTCCTTAGTGCTTCTTTTTTTCTCTTATTAAAAATGAGGTTATGTTTCCCCTTATCCCTCAGTGGGAACCTCACCTGACCTCCACAACATCTCAGTATAATGGACAGTGGGTTAGCAAYTTCAACCACCAGTTTCCTCAAGACCCAAGGATGAGTCTTATTAGGTCTCAAGGACTTGTATACCTTTGGGGTCCTGAGATATTCTAGTACTTTATCTTCTCCTGCAGCTGGCAGTTCTTCATTCGCTCAGTTATTACCTTTTCTTTCTGAACTTGAATGSTGTGGCTGCTGCACTTTCTAGTAACAACTAAAGAAAAAAAATCACTGAATCTCTCAGCCTTTTCCATGTCTCAGGTAACTAGGTATTTTGTTTTGTTCTGGAGAGGGCTCTGTCTCACTAAATATTGTGTTATCTATGTATATGATAGATCTATAGACTAATATCATCAYGTGACCCTGAATGATTCACTACATCTATAACCAACAACCTAGGACTTACGTGGGCATCGCTAACACAGAATGAGTCTTCACAGTATAGACAACCCTTGAAAGACTCTCTGTTATAAATGAAAAGAAGATGGATGTGTCTTCTCAAAGTGGGAAGGCAACTTCATGTTGAAGCTGAGAGAGAGCCTAACACCTGTACTGTCTCTCCAATTCTGTGTCCTAGATGAAATGTGGTACCCATTTTCAAAACATTTAGAATCAAAGTAAACAGCTGTGGAAAATTACTGAYTATACTCTTTTTAACCAGAGGGCTAAAGCACCCCCCTCTCTCATTTGCTGTAAGTGATACTTAGATTAACAAGATATTTATTATGAAACAAATTTTCCTTCCTGAAAAATCATTACAGAAGATGTATAATAGCATTTTGAATTAATTCTCTATCACCATGGGTGGTATTGTTTTCCACATATTAAAAGATACAGTGTTAATGTCATGCTTTTTCCTTTAAGTATATTTATTTACTTATAATTTTTTTCTCTCTTTTTTTTTATTCATTATTCTTTGCTATTTGAAAATAGAGGACTGATCTTATTTCCCTCAATACTAGAATTTAGAATTCAAAATAATTTATAGCGTTTTACAACTAATTTTACAGGGCTGTCAGAAACAATCATCATCAAGTRTTGTATAAAGCTACTTAAGAAAAATAGTTTCATTTTAGAACCACCAAGTATTCATATTTACTTCTCAGTATGAAGTTTGGTGGACTTTGGATTGATATGACCATTAAATACCCCAAGAAATGGTATTTAGCCCTCTTTTGCCCACTTCAGAAGCTGATGAATTTAGATTAATGACTTTTCTCACTCTCTCCATGCACTTGCTCCTTCTCATGCATGAGTGTATGAGCAGGAAGAGCAGCCTTTTAATGATTTTTTTTTTCCTTTGGTGCCTACATTAGCTACACAGAAAAATAAAGTGTTTTCACTCTCTTTTCTCGCTAGACAGCAGCAATAAATTGCATATGAATCCAGACAGAAGTAGTGAGTCCTAAGATWATATTAGTTTCCTCTTTCATCACCAGTGCCATGTTTTTTTTACTATTAGACAACTCACTGGTTTATGGTGGCTCCCCATTGCATTCAGAAATTATTTTTGCCATTTACATTATGYAAAAAGACTATATTATGAGCTTGTGCAGAAGTCTATACAAGTGTGATACAAAAAATACACCCTAACAAGTGTCTGTAGGAATCTTTGTGTGACTATGAGTCATACTTCTTCTTCCCACTACTTTCTTTAAAGGAAATGCCACAACAATTTTTAATTGTATGTCTTATAACTAATGATAATTTATTATCAGCAAGTAGTTAAATATGGRGAAATTCATAACAAAGATTGGGTCATTCATCCACGTCTGTGTGTACACCCAGAAATTACCTACACAATTGTAAATCTAAATATATGGTACAAAGTTAGAAAATACAAAATCAGCTCAGCTGATATCATCCATAGATGCATCACATAGATTCATACAGATATGTTATCCATACAAGCTATATTTTACCAGTTCACACCTGCTTTTATAGTAGGTTTTACCAGGATTCAGTAATTTAATTTAGGTTCTTCTTTTATAATGGCAAAGTCTATTTTATCTTATGCTAAGCAGTTCCTATAAAAGGCTATTCAAATTATTCTGTACTGTCATTACTCACTGCTTGTAGGCATATTGACTTTGCTGTTAGTGGGATAAGTGGAACTTCACCTAGCATATTTTGGATTTCTAACATAACAGGTTTTTCCCTAATACTTGTCCTCTGGTCCTCTGGCTTTCTTCCCTGACCTACTTATTCAGTTTTTAAAGGAGAAAATCTGTTTAGTTTACTGTATATGATTCAGGAGAACTTATTCTTAAATCAGGGAATAATTAGCTATCATTATAGATCAATCACTTAATTAATTTAAAATAAGGGAGGTAAGGTGCATATTTTCTATTTTCAAGATCTTAAAATATTTTAATGTGGGACATTTTTCTATTCTTATGGAAACAACTTCGAACAGAAAAGAGATGAAAGCATCTCAAATTATTTAGGAAAATTAAATGGCTTGGGAGTTACAAAGTGTTATGCCAACACCTTTACTACATGTTCTCAGATTTAGAGCCACCTAGAGAGAGCATCAAACATGAAAAAGAACTGGGCAAAAGGTAACAGTGTCACAGTTGAAAGCATTCCAGTGGGAAACTGTGATTCTGTAACTGCTCGAAGACAATTCAGGTGATCCATCTTTTTGTCCTCTTTATGAGCAAAAAGCTTATGAACTTATGAATCAGGCCCTGGTCTCTCTTCTCTGTTATCTTCCTTGATACCAGCAGTGTATAAAGGTAGCCTGTGAAGACAAAAATGATGGTACAGTAGGGTTAACCTGGTCCCCAGATAAGAATATTTTGAAGGCCCTGAGCAAGGACAATAAGGATATTTGTCTATTATCCTCAGTATTCCAGAAAGGAAACAAAAAAAGAATAGTAACCCAGACTCCTCCATATCTCACTGTGAGGCAAGGTCAAATACTAATGTGTTGTTCAGAGCAAATGTTAAATGTAAAGTTCATAAAGAAGTTGTCATAAAATTACTTTGTTATACTAGTGCTTTATGCCAGCACTTGGATCAAAGGTGTTGAAAAGTCAGAAATAACCAGGATATGACTTCAGAAAAACTACAGATTCTACACAAAGTATTCTGTGTCAAAAGACAAGAAAAAAAYAGGAATTGTTGTGTCTTCAGAAAGAAGTAATCATTTCTTTTGAAAGAAGGAGAGGCCAAGCTCATGCAAAAATGCAAAAGCGAAAATGKAAAGCAAAGTAAACATAAAACAAAACAATCAGAGAAACAAACAATAATTGGAAAAAAATTATATGGATTTTCCATGAAAACATTCTGCAGGCAGTGTATCAAAATGTTTAAAATGCAAAAAATGTCTGCATCAATACAAAGAGACAGGACATACCCTCTGTCCGTGAAGACAGGTGCCATAACATATCCCCTATCCATATGGTTTAAACTCTTTTTCATTCCAGAAAATGAAGGAATTATTCATATGGGTGTAAATAACAGCCTTGACCTATGTACCTATGTATGCCCCCTCTACACCTGAGTTTGCTTGAGAGGATGCTTCTTGCTCTGGTAAAATGAATGTATTAAGAGGCATTTGAGCAACAAAGCAGTCTGGTATTTTATGCGAACTAGTCTCCAGACCTGCACAGTTTATTAGTATAAATATAGTCAAAAAGAACCATTGCCACCTCTCAGCTAACTATAGCAAATTGTATTTTAACACTTCAGCATTTTCCCCCAGAGATGAACAGTTCCTTTTTGAATCTTCCACAGTAGAAAAGTAATCTAGGTGTTTTATTAGGAATGAAGTAGAAGCAGAGTGTATCAATGTATCAAGTTTCTACTGCTATGGAAGATGAATAGGAGACCTCATAAGTCAATTACTACTCAAATATTTTTTGATTGTGTTAGAATGAAATAGATCTAATTAGTGTGAGCTGGAAAAAAGGAAAAAAGCTTTTTGAAGCTATACTTTTTCTTCTGGTGAAAGATCAAAAAAAAAAAAAGAACAGAAAATGGATTGTGATCACAAACATAAATTGAGAGCTTATGTCAGTAGCATAACTAAACAAGATTTTATTCTTTTTTTCCAGGAAGAAGATTATTTTCTGCATGATGATATCAGGTAAAAATTCACAACTTAAAAGTTATAGATGTATCTTAAGGACTGTTCTGACTGGCTTAGTATTTAGGAAGAGCAACTCAGTGACAGTTAAACAAGACAATGTAAAATAAAATACGTAACAGACATATTCACCTCTTTAAAGTATTATATCAGACATTGAACTCTAATCACATATTTTCTAGGGAATATGGTGAGCTAAAAGAAATTTATGCTATTCGACAGGAAAATGAAACAATGCAGAGACAAAAAAAAAAAACAAAACCAAAAAAACCCCCAAGAAAACAACAACAAAAAAACCAAAACCAACCAACCAATTAAAAACCAAATCCAACAAAAAACCCTCCCCGAAATCCCACACCATGCTTTCCTTCAAAGCTTGATGGGAAAAAAGGAAGTTACTGTGAGTGCATGTAAAAAACCCCCTAAAATTTCCAGAGTACTCTTATTTTTTCAGCATTTGACATCATCTTGATAAGAATGATTTCTATATTTCTGTGTTTATTTCATTTATCCTTATTTTTTGTGATAACTCAGTAGAATAATACTGAAATTCAGTTACACTCAAATTCAACAGAAATAAAAATGTAAGAGAACAGTAAACTTCTTTTGTAGAACAGAATAGTATAAATGTCGTCTACCATAATTACTTTATTTTGTTTTTAAATAAATCCTTTTCATATAATGCTTGGGATTCTGAATATGTTATTTCACAGTACTAACATCTGCAGAATGGGAAAACAAGCTGTGTTTTTCCTGAAAGGAAAAGGGCAGTTTTGAGGATGAGAAATGAATTTTGATTCCTTTTTTTTTTCAGTATTGTCCTTGCTGCAGAGGTCAGGTGACATTTCTAGTCATCTTCAAAGACCTGTAAAAAAATTTATGCCCCATGGAATTTATCATCAAAGGGCTAAACCATGGCTGTTCTAGATAGTCAAGGTGAAGGAATGGTGTTAACTGATTTTCACAGAGGAAACATAATATCGTACCTCACCAAGGCTGAAGGGGTTTTGAAAAGAAAATCTTTTTAGTGATGCAGAATTCTGTCTTTGCAGTGTGAATCTTGTATTTCGTCTGACAGAAATAAAAGYATCTTCTTCTGCAGGTTCCATGTGGACACTACTTCTGGAAGATAGAATTCCTTGCCAGATCACGGAAATTGTAAGCCATTTAGTCATTTATACATTTAAGCATTTTGTTCACTTTGTATTTTGTATGAAAATAAGATACATGAGAATTTCTCCTTCAGCAAAAAAGTATGCCTTAAAAGAAAAGTATTATTTTACTAAGTGTAGTTACTGAAAAAACACAAATAYTAAAAKCAKAGAATRATAAAGGTGGAAAAGACCTCCTAGRTCATTAAGACCAACCTTTGACTGAATATCACCATGCTAAATAAACCATAGTACACAGTGYCCCATCCAGTCACTTGMACAATTCCAGRGATGGTGGTTCCACCACTTCCCTGAACAGTCCATTCCAATGCCTAATGACTGTTTTAGTGAAGAAATTCTTCCTGATCTACAACCTGAACATCCTCTGGCACAACTTGAGGCCATTTATTTTTGTCTTGTTGCTCGTTACCTGGGAGAAGAGGATGACCCCTTTCTTGGCTACAGCTTCCTTTCAGGTGGTTGCAGACAGTGTGGATCACCCTTGAGACTCCTCCAGGTTAAACACCCTAGTCCCCTCAGTCATGTGACTTCACTTCTAGAACCTTCTGCAGCTCCACTGCCCTTCTCTGGACTCACTCCAGCACCTCAATGTCTTTCTTATCGTGAAGGGCCCAAAACTGAGYRCAGGATTTGAGGTGTGGCCTCAGCAGTGCCAAGYACAGGGGGACAATCCCTGCCCTGGTCCTGCTGGCGACACCATTGCTGAYACAGTCCAGGATAACACTGGCCTTCTTGGCCACCTGGGCACATGTCCAGCTGCTGCTGCTGCCCATCACTCCCGTGTCCTTTTCTTCTGGGCGGTTTTCCAGCCTTTCTGCCCCCAGCCTSTAGTGCTACATGGYGTTATTKTGACCCMACYGCAGRAGCTGGCACTTCAACCTACTGAAACTCATACCATCAGGCTTGGCCCATTGATCAGCCTGTCCAGATCCCTCCTCAGGCCTTTCCACTCACTAGAAGGTCAAACCCCTCCCCCAGCTTAGTGCCATCTGTGAACTCTTCCAGTTTTTTCTTTAAAATGTATTTTTTTATTAAATATAAATCATAAAATTACTCCCTAAGGTGTTTAAAAAATAGAAAATTCATCAGTGAAGCACCCCTCTCCTATAGCTGAATAATTCCCCAAAGCAAAACAAAAAAATCTTTTTTTTTGAAGTCAATGTGTAATGACTGTCTTTCACCAGTATGTAAATGAAATTGTCCTATCCAATCCAAWTTCATTTATGTCATCTCTTGTAATAGTTCAAGCCGAGTAGTACTAACAGAATGAAGGTTAATCATCCTTAAAAATGCATGCTTCTCTTTTCCCCACTCTGAAAGCAGRACAGAGTTTTAAATTGTATATATTTTCGTGGTCTATTTCTAGGATGTCTCCCAGAAAATTGATTCAGAAGGCAGGTGCTGTCCAAAAGTAGCAACTGATGAWACATCTGAGAGATACCTGTTCTTGCAGGTGTTCACTAAATGTTTTCCTTTTCTTACTGTTGAAAAACAGTTTTCTCTTGCAAACAAACTGTGATCAAAAGTTGGTTCTGAAAAAAGGATTCTGAAGRTTCTGAATCTACTTTTATTAAAACACAAAAACCAAAATCACATTATTTCCAAAGCAAGTAATAYTGTTYTTACAAATAAGTTTTGGTATTACTTCATATTTAAACACCTACTAAAATCTGTAATTGTAAGAACATTGTCATTGCAATTCATTAAAACCTTGAAATCTCATTGAACATTTATGATTGGTAACAATTTAGCCTTTTAACCTTTGTGATAACAAATTCTTAAGTACTGTTTCCCCAATTAAAAAAAAAAGTTTTGTAAGGTTTTTATGAATTAAAAATTATATATGGAGTTTATTTTTGAGATTACACTGTTCACAAATATTTGGATAATCMCTGAATATAGTGAAACAGACTTGAATCCTAAAACTATTCTTTTATTTGGTAGAATTATCATGCTTATGTAATGTAGCAGTTCTGATTTGTTATTTCTTAGGCATTGATAATTTTCTGCTTAAAATATTTTTCATCMTTTAAAAGATCAGTGGTACTTATTTAAGCAATTAATCATAAATATGTGAAATACATAAGCATGCTGAACCTTCTAAAGGAGTCCCATATACAAAAATTGTTTTTCTCAATTATTTGATTTAAAATTTAAAAAAATTTAATACAGCTATTGAAATCAGAATCAGCCAGTGAAAAACATTTACACAGAAAAGGATGATAAATATTTCACTATGCTGTTTAAAGAGAAAATTCAATTTATCTAGACAATGTTGTAAACTCTTAATCAAAGAAGCATTTTTCAATCTATTTCAATCTGAGAGTTCTTCTAGAGTACACTGTCCAGTTAATGCAAGATTATGTTTTGCTTTACTTTTTCCAATTTTAATGAAGTACAAACATAGTACACCTCTTACTCTTGGGAGAATATTACTGTTGATCCTGACATTTCCTTATAGTAGCGCTTTTTTTTCTCCTTCTGTAAGAAATAATTTGTCGTTGTTTCTGGTACTTAAGGTCTTTGTAAATCAGACCAGAAAAAATACAAGTGTGATACATTTCTTTCCTTTTGATCAGCATTTAAACACCTGAAATTAACAAATAAGGCCTGGAATTCTGGTGAAATRTTCAGCAGAGAACTAAGGCAAGCCATAGACCACATTTTACTATGAATGAAATTTATGTTCTTGGAAGGCTTCCTCATTTTGAAGCAGTAAACACAGAAGGATAATTCATTAAACTTTCTTATTAGATTAAAATCTTAGCAACACCTGAAATTTTATAACCAAAAAGTATGAAAATTCCATTAACACATAGATAAATATACAGGTACATATTTAAGTCCTGATGATCTGTGCTTAGGATAGATTCATAAATAGCATTATGAAATAATATGTTTAGATGACTCTTAGACATGACAGTTAATTTTGTGAATTAGAAAGGAAAAGTGTCAAAAAAGTAAACAAATATTATCAGATTTTTTTTCAGTATTTATTGCATACTTCATATTGCTTTTATGATACACACTTTGTATCAACTAAAGGAAATAAAAGGCTTTAACATATTGTTTTATTACCTTCCAGGAAGCATGGAACTGCAATTCTTAAATAAATGGTGACTGGAATATTAAGATATTAACATGAAGAATAAAACCACATTCCTCTTGTTAGTAATGATCAAGCGGATTTAAATAAGTAAACAAAGTWTTATGCAAGCACAATGAAAGAATGCAGTGCTGAGGCAGCTCTATGWGTATACTATGGTATATAATTTGAATAATGCAGCTGCCTGGCTCTATTTCCTTAGCACATGGTAAAAATGGAGCTATACAGTCTGTATTTTAAGAYAAGTTAAGGATAATTTGAATTTGATATGGTGTAGGTACATGCACAGCTACTGAACTCCTCAGAAACATAAAGCAGTAATTTGATTTTTTTGTTTAATGCAGAGTTACTGTAGATTATAAAAATGTTCTTTAATAGTAGTAGCTTCACTACACCTGTTCCTTATCTATTCCAATATTTTTTTCTTCATATGCCTCTAGAGATATATAAAGGCAATGGCTTCTTTAAGGAGCTTTAAATTAATAAATTTTGGTGTTGACCATTAAGGTGAGAAAATTTAGCAGTTACGGTTCGGAAATCTTCACTATTAACAGAAAGAGATTATGRAATTCACTAACTATATATGACTGAAACCTTCCAATTTTTCAATGACTGGTCACGGAAAATGCAAAATATGGATAAATAAACACATTTCACAAAATTCTTTAACATRTGCATGAAATTTCTCCATGAATTCAGTCTCTCAAGTCTGTCATTGGTTTCTGCATGATATTYATGTACTTTGTTTACACTTCATTTCTGCACTCTCAAGCAATGTTCATGTCCAGCTGCCATTATGTTAGTTCAGAAATGGCACCTGACAAGCACTTTTCTATTTTAAGAGATATTTGAATATTAAATTCATAGTAATGAGTCAGAAAAAAAWTGAGTCAAGATGTGACTGAACTCCCCCAAAGAGCAAGAGCTTTCTGTAACTTCCAAAAGATCTGTTTCTGGCCTTGTCTTAGCTATGGACAATRGTGAAACTCATTTGGTCTCCTACATCAGCTGTCAAGCTCATCCATGGGGTCCAAAGTTTATCATATCTTATCATACAAGAAATGATCCTACCTGGCAGTTAGCTGCATGGTTATACTGAGTATTGAGGCATCAAACACTTGAGACCCAAAGATTCTTCTGAAAACAAAATATTGAAAMATTACATTTGTAACTTCATAGATATACCTTACAAACACTAAAACTTGGKCCTTTTAAAATGGATGCATTTTTTTCACATGTCCATATTTTGGGGAAGATTGTGTTCTTACTGTTATACCTGTTATCATCTGAAAAGAAATCTGGTATTGTCAAGAAGAAAGGCTTACAAAACAGGGAAGATAYAATGCATGGAGAAAAGATCACGTGGGCCTGAGTGAAAACACAAGAAGTGTTTCTTTATCTGTTGTATGRAGCCATAATAACAACATTTAGTGCCCTATGATTTTTTTGAATTTCCTAATTATATTCTCCTGTGAAATGCTTGTCAATTATTTGAAGGTACATCTATACTGCTGGGGAWTTGGAACAGCTCTGTATGGAAGCACAGTCAAATATAAATGTAAAATATTATCTGCAGAATATAAGGTAGGAGGAATAGACTATTATTACCTTTGAATAGTAGTCTATGTGCCCATATATAAGTAAACCTCAAGTGAACTGAACAGTGTACTCCRTGTCAAGATTTCCAGGGACCCTCTATATTTCTTCTTCATGGAACAAAGGTTTTTTTAGTCCATTCTTAATGTAAAGTTTATATTTCAGATTTTATTTGCATAACAATGAATCCTCATCCTATCTGCTCATCGAAAATTGCTTTTTTGTTTATGACTTTCTCTTCAGTAGGAAGAAGTATCAATTCATTATTCACAAAATAAAGACTCATTTAAAAAAAAAGGAACAAACTATGTTGTGTCTTTAATTTAAAACCTGCTTGAGGGCCCTATGGGGTATATTAAATCTGTCTCATTGCCATATATCTTAGTGTACATTTTGCTTGAAACCAGGTGTTTTGTATATTGAACTTTTTAACACTGCAGGGAGGTAAGTATTCACAKCTGGAGTTTTATGCTTCACACATTTTCATGTTTCAGAACAAGGAGCAACCCCTAGGAAAAACTCCTCCAGCATGAAAAGAGGCAGAACAAAGCGTGTCTGTATCTGGTGGCAGGACATGGATATGATGAAGTCACAGATCTAGGACTTGCATATAAAATAGATGCTGGCATAACCAAGACAAAAAGTTGCAAGCAATTGAAGTGTATAGATTGCAAATCAATCACAATATATGAGGTTGTTAGTGTGGGAGAGGGGTGCAAAACAGATTCAAAGAARGATAAACAGTTTTTGTAACAGACAAAAGTTAAGAAGACTTCTACTTTTAAATAACATTTGAAGGCTGTCATGTTTACTGAGTTACCAGTTTAACATTTATACTYTGTGTATGTTATTACTCCAAATTTTCCAAATTGGTCTTTCTACAATGAGAATATTTTGAATTTTTTTTGACACATAAAATATGAAATGAGTAAATTCATCATTCTGAAGTAGTAGTCTGAGAGATTAGCACTCTTCTTTCTCCCATGCAACAAGGAAGAACATTGCTTAATTCTCCAAGTGATTTAAGTTTATCAAAAGAGAAAGAAAACTCCAACTTATGGGGCAGTTAAATCGCTGTGAAATCGCTTTAACAAAACAAAAGTGGACTTCCAGAAGATAAAAAGTTCTATATGCCATTAACATGCAAGTTTGAAGCTGTTTATTTGATAATTGAATTTCAGCTTTTAGTGTACTGGAGAATAATTTCAAAAGACACAGAAACTGGCTTTTTAATATRGGAAATGAGCAGGGTTTCGGGCTTAGACAGGGCATAAGACATTTCCACACCTGTATTTTGATCACATAACAAGTTTATAATCCTTTACCTAATCAGCCAATAGAAAGATTTATTTCCTGCARAGATTAAAAATGAAAATAGTTTTTCCTGTGTCCTTTGTAGTAACAGCTTCTGGTAACAGAAATCAAGCTACAGCACAGGGCGASATTGCACTGGTTAACTCGAAGGTTATGCCTGAAATGATAAAAAAAAGACAGAGAAATAACATTGTATGACTACCTGGAACAGCTGAAAAACACAGARTAGTCTGTATTAACAGTAAAAAGCTAACTGATCTGATAGAAAGTATAATTACTGGACCCKTTACAAATTCAAAATACACAAAATAGTAAGTGCATATTGATAATTAAAATTATTAAAGTAATGGTGAGTCTGATCCTTTGGACTCTTGCTGAGGTCAGGGATGTTCACGTTTTAGGACAAAACTACATTCTAAAGTTTTGGGTTGCTTTTTATGTTTGTTTRTTTGTTATGGTGCTGCGCTTTCCCCCTTCCTTCAGGCCTAAACCAACGACTACTGAAGTCCATAAGATTGACACTTGGTCTTGTCTCTCCAGACTTACTACTATTTTGTCACTAGCATTTGKGACATTATATCTGTGCCAGTTCCACTGTGGAACTCCCTCTGTTGACAGTAATTCATAGCTTTTCTTCTCTCCWTGGGTGTTGCAGGCACAGTGGGGAGCATATGCAGGGCAAGGAGGGAGCAAGCACAATGATAAACATAATGATAAATTGTTACACGTGGTCAATATTATTACTATTTCTGCCACGAATGATTTATTGCATGCAATATTCTATATGAATGGAACTCTTAAAAACAGAAGGGGAGAGTGGACAATAAACAAAATTGTAATCTTATGCAACAATAGAAAGGCAAACAAGGTAAAAAATTAATCTTGACTCATTGTTATACTGGAGATAAATTTTGGTCCAGACAGAAAAGCACTATCTAAGAACCTTGCTGTAGACTTAGAATTCATAAAAAAACAGTAAAGTGATGAATTAGATGACATCTTTGAACAACGCTTTAAAAATAATAAAGATAAATGAAAGAAYTTCTTCAGTGTTTTCGTTGTTTGAAGGGTTTTTATGATGCATGTTTTATATAAGCTTTCCTTCCATTTTTGCTATGAGAGAATTTTATATTAGGCTTTAAAAAAAAAAAAAAGGTAAGAAGTTAATAAAATCCACTCCGCTGCTAGATTTTCTATTCTACTTAGAGTAAATATCTGTCTTACAGGCAGTCCTATGGTTTTGGCCAAAACTTGGGGATGTGTGTGTTAGTGTAACTCATTGTCACAAATCTCACTACCCTTTCTTTGCCTGCCTCTGGTTTTGAAAATGGTTATTTTGCTTTCAAGCCTCAGAGGTGGTCCTTGTGTGTGTGTGTCCTTAGGTTGCAGGAGCTCATGGGTTTATACATGCATATGTGGGCTTGTGTGTGCATTGGGGAGTGTCAGAGGGAATGGATTTCACCTAGAATTAGGTAATTTGTGTTATAATAATCTAGTACTTGAATAATCTATAATTCTTTCTCCAAGTAAAAACTTCTATATATTTACCTCAATATATGTTTGCCTGAAAAAAGAGTGCATGAACAAACCCTGCTTAATTTAAAGAGAGAATTGAATMACTGTGTGCTTGCAAATATATATATTTTAACCTTAAAAATAATTGCATTGGCTTCAGAAGACATATTCTTGATTCACACTACTGAAAGTGAGGGCAGCATSTAGTCTCAAAATTTTTGACAGCAATTTATTACTCCAAAGTTACTTATTGTGACAGTGACTGTCCTTTCAAAAATACCTTTATTTTGATTCATCACCTTTTAAAAATCATTCTTGGGATATATATCTCAATGCAGTTTTCAGTAAATTGTGAGGAAGTATTAATGAGCTCAAATATACTTGAAACTGTGGTGTATTATATTTGACTGATTCATGTAAACTAGCCTTTTGGAGCAAAAATTACACATTGATGGATACTTAAAATGATTCATAGCAGTAAATAAAACTGCTCCTTTCTGACACAGGTTCAGCTCATTAAATCTCCAGTGGTCATGTTTCTGTGGCAGAAGTGATATTCTATGTAACAATTACCAATTACTTTGGTAAATATAGTTGGTCTGTACAAGAGGACAGCCTCATCTACATAAGACAACGAAGCGTTTCCCTGGCATCTGACCCAGAGTGCTTTGCATGTGGTTTTCCTAAAAAATAAATGGCTGAAGAGTGCAAGGAGAGCCATTTATTAGACGCTGCACATTCTCTGTTAAAATCTTCGAACATAAGAGCTGCCGTCAATCACCTTCCACTGAGTAAGATCTTACCCAGATAAAATGTCTAGAGTGCTAAAGTCTTTTTCAACTACATTTGCACATGGAAAGATGATTCCAGATCTGTCTGTATGAATGTTGGATGGTTGCCACACTTATGTAGCTACTGTAACTGCCAACATTTAATTTTCTTTTAGCTTTATAGAGAAAGAGAAAGAAGGGTGGGGGGCTGTGGAAAATGAGAGATTTGAATATTTTTAAAAGATAAATATATTTAAAACTCAAATATGGTGCTAATTATAAAAAAATATAATTATAATCCATTTTGGCAACGGCATGCTTGTTCCTCTAACCATTTTTGTCATCTCAGTCAAAGACAGTTTAAATTTTAGCTGCAGTTTCTTTGTTTAACTGTATTTTTTATGCCTACTTCATTTTCTGGGGAAGAAAAAGTGACATACATAGTTCAGAGGGAGAGCCTGACCCCTTTGTATCATTGTGTTCCTGGAATTTAGGATTTCCATTTCTGAATAAGGAATATTTCACCCCTGGTGAAATCACTATAGCTGAATGACATTGCTTGATAAAGGCCAGAAAGACAGAATTTTAATAAGCACTGAACTGCAGCTCTAAAATAACTTAGTGTGAAGTTTTACATATGTTTACAATGCTCATTACCCTACATACAAATTTCAAAACAAGACAGACTGTTTACAATGCCTGTAATCAGCTTGGTGTCTTGTAGCTYGAGTACTCCAAGGAATGAAACAATGAAGGCACCCAACAGAAGGGCCCTTCAACATAATCTGTTAACTACAGTTTGTACCAGACCTTGGTAGGAATGGGAGGCCCCTGGCTAATCTTTTTACTTGGCTAAGTGGTTCTAGGCACAGAGTTCACAATAAAATAATAAAAGCTCAAGGGGCCCTTCAAAACAGCATATATTCAGTGCTGAGTCTCCTTATTAAAGAGTGAAGGTCAACACTAGTTTGTAATGTTCTCATGTTTGCATACAATGATTTTTCTTTTCATGCATTTGCCAGTGAGGCAGTTAAGATTTTTATTTCACTGCTTTATAATGATGGCATTTATAAGATACATATTGATTTTGTATCATTAAATACTGTAGTGAAATTTTAGTCTAAAAAAGCTTTCAGATTAGATTTAGTTTTGGAAATTCAGACATGCAAAAAAATCTTAATAGATTAAATTTTCTGTACTTTTTCTGCATAATCCTGATGCTGACTATGGTTTTAATGCATTTTTATGTCATGGTGGTTGGAAATATAAAATCACAATTTAAAATTTGTGATAATCCATTTARTTTTATCACAGATACTCAATACAGTATGCATAGAGATGGCTGAAATTTTCATGTGTACCTTTCTAGTCAGAAAAATAACAATGTGAAAACATCTTTCATATACTCCTCCTTTCTTATAATAATAAAATTATAGGCCAAAACCTCTGCTTGAGAAGATCAACCTGCATATACTGATGTCAATGGAACTCTATTGATTTATGCTGGMTGGTGATTTGTGTCAGTGTCTCTTATACCCATAGTTACAATAGGCTTTGCTGTAATCATAACAGGCAGTATTTGTCCWATTAAGCCAACATCTGGTGTAATGCAAAGACTAGGAGTAGTGGTTAAGCCTTTTTTCTTTTTTCTTTTCTTTTTTTTTTCTGTGTTAGTCTTTTTCTTAAAAATATGGGCTGATATTTCTATAAATGCAACCTACTTGTTTTTCAAACAATTCTAGTTATAATGGAACTGTTCTCCATATTTGTTTGCTTTGTCTTGCAGACACCATTAGGGCCACTCTACTCAAGAGGTTTAGGGTGAGTCAACCTGCCCAGAAAGTAACTGGAACACTGCTGAGAGAGAACATTTACCCAGAAGTACCATYTCCCTCTCCTCACATAGGTAAGCTGTGAAGCTACTCAGTGTGCTCAAAGTCAAGTGTAATAGACTTTCCTAAGAGGAATGCCATCTCAATCACAATATCTTGATGCCTCAAAAATGAGGGAAGAACAGGAGTGTGTAGTTTTTCTGTGATCCATTGAAAGGGTGAGGRGACCAATAAAATACCTAACTAAATAAAACACCAATAAAAAGAACAAAATCACAATGTTTTTGAAATAAGAATATTATTTGGTTGTGTATTCTTTGTTTTTCTGATAGCTGGAAATATAGTTTTGTCATGAAGTGGCTGTCCTGTATAGAAAATAATTTTAAGAAACATGAAGAGAACAGTAAAGAAAAGCCAATTATTACTGGAAGGATTAACATTAACTTTAAAAAGCATTCCATGTGTGTYGGAGTCCAGGGATTCCTTTGGTTGCGCTGGAAGGTCACAGACCTCGGCARGGATATCTGGGACCTGAGCAAGAGGGTTTGAAATCTGTACAGGGGAATCTGTCCAGAGGGGTTGTAGTAGACCCTGGCACAGAGCCCAGGAAGACACAGACTTTTATTTCAGTCCATGAGAAAACCTTCCAACACAGAGAGGAATTAAAAGTCACAAAGGTGTGACAGACAGTAGTGTAGTTTATCACCGGGTGGAAAATTTTGTATTTTTGGGGTTCTTAGAATGGAGGTGGATGGGGGGACAAAATGGAGGATTTAGGGTGGTGCCATAGGTTCTTCTCCCTTGGCATCCATCTTCTGCAGTGATGGTGGCACAAAGTAGTTCAAGAAGATTGAGTCAGAGTAGAGATGATCCCTTTAGTATAGATGATAGATATTGGCATATAATTGTAAATAAYAAATACGTAATTTTCTGTATAAGWAGGTAGCGACCTCCCATCGAGGGGGGAGTTGCCTCGTGTCCGAGCTGCTGTGAACATCTCGGCCGGGCAYRGAGAAAAACTTGTAAGATAAGAAACARTAAACAACACAAGAAACCTTGAAACACAAGACCTTGAAGACTCCACTTCTTTCTTGCATCTGGCTCAGGCCTCTCAGAGGGCAAAAGATTCTCGCGAACCACCACTTGAATCTCAGGTTCCAAAACCAAACCCGAGAATATGGAATATAGATTAATATGTAGAATATGTTTTATTAACTTTATTATCGGACTTTCTAGACAGCAAAATTATAAATGCATTTTTTTATGTTAGTACTGAATAAAAATTAAGGATGAAAATTAATCATTCAGAGGATGTCAATTTCTTTCATTTGCATGAAGAACAGTCCACTAAAAAATAGTGATCTTCAAGAATAAAAGGACAGAGAGAAATAATTAATTTGATTTCTAAATCCTCACGTTCCAAAGTCTGTCAATATCCCAAATAATTAGTCCAAGTGAATGTGTTCTATGGTCATGCTTTAGTAACTTATTTCCATGTAAAACGTAGTTAAGGAAAGCCAAGTTTTGTCTTTTTGTGAGACAAAAATCTCCATATATATAAAACAGAGGTGTCCACTTATTTTTCAGCAGCCCATACTGTACATTATCGCCTGTTGCAGTAAAAATCAGACATTTTCCCATTTATTGCTTAAATGCAGTTCATGGCTTATGAATTCCTATTTAGTTGCAATGGTTTTAGAAGCTGAGAAATGATCATTCTCACAGAGGCACTGACACTGTTAATTGAGATGTGCATGAAATCACCTTTATTGGTGTGACTACTTTATTAAGGTGGAATGTAAGTGCACCATTGTTTCACTAGGGCATTTTTTTTGTCATTGAAGGACCTCAAAATGAAATAATCCTACTATGGTTAGATGCATCCGCATGTATGTCAAAAATTACACTCTCAGGTTTTCATCAAATTACATGCAGGATCAGTCTTATTAAGAGCAACAACATAGGGTGTAAAATGTATGGAATGAAAGCTAGTGGAATTTGAGCAATCCAACAGAAAAGTAGACAAGGTGGGCGATATCAAGAGAACTTGGGCAAAAAATATCCAGCGTAGGACTGTATTATCTTCTTCAGGCCTCCTACACTTGCAGCTGTTGCACCAAAGAACTGATGTCAGTAGAACTTTAATTACCTTTCAAATACCCTGTATCTTTTTTACAGAATGGAAAGTACTTTCCATTTCCTGAAAATATAGTTCACATTACCTTAATGAAAAAATAACCACAAACTAGCTACCACCTAATTTTCCTTTCAAAATAGAGCAGATAGAAGAAACACTACTAAATAAGAAATGTCACAGTCTGAATATTAGAGTATTTAAAGATATACTTAAAGGCCCTTAAAGGCCATTTTTATTATTAACCTTGAACTCAAAATTGAAATATAATTTTGAACAGCCCTTCTGTGCTTGATACATCCAAGAGAAAGTATAATTTTTAATTCTAAATACAGCTTTTTCTAGATTAGACTGYTTTCTTGTCTCCATTGGAATTCTTTCAATTTCACTTTGCCATTCTATCTTTCTTAATGCTTTTCCTCTAATATACTTTCCTTTCTTTCAGAACTATTTCATGGTTTTCCCTTCCTATTTCCCTTTCAACTTCACAGGAACTTGTGGTTCACTTGCTGAAATTTTAGCATTCACATGTCCCTCTGAAATCCTTTGAGCCTTGAGGGATTATTTTCCTCTCATATTCCTCCTAATTAACATCTCAATATCCTGCTGGCTTTTCTTCCAACTACAGCCATGATGACATTTCTATAACCAGAGTAAAAACAGCAGAAGAAACATTTTGCTTTTATTTCTGACATTCAATGCAAAATTAATTCAGCAAACAAGTCAACTGTACACCATCTAGTGCTGGCTGGAGCATAGTTCAATAAATCAGAATGTAACTGAAGTACATTGTTTCAAATGACTTTTTTTTTTGTTCAAAGAAGTTAATTTTTTATTTACAAATAACAGGTATGCTTTATGTATTTCAGTATTGGTTTTCCTATAACAAGAACTATGTACAACTTTTAAATCTGCACAACATATACTGCTAGAGAAAAGCTGCATGAGTATGTGCTACAATAGGGCAGAATAGAAAATTTGTATCTCTGGACCATATAAGGCCATTCAAAAAGCATTAGGCTGAAAGACTCACCAGGGAAGAGAGATAGACTATCCACATCTAGAAGAGAAATTCTTGTCTCTCGTAGTTTTATCTCCTAAAAAATGTCAATTTATGGACAGTAAATTATACAGAAAGTTTTTCACTAGTATGTTTTAATGGTTTTGTGCTCTTACATCACTACAAATCAAGACACATTTCAGCAAAGTTTACCATGTTTTGTATTTTAATGAAAACTGAAGAGTAAGTAAATGAATCCAATGCAACATAAAGAGTCTGGATATTTCTTATGTGTTTATGAAATATTTTAAAACTCTTTTAAAAAGTTCATAAGAGATCCAACTATTTGTCATAAATTAAGGGGTTACCCATGTTTCAGGTATTTAGAAGTGACTGTGAGTTCATAGGATGATGCAATACACAAAACCACTTTATCCTCTAAATTTCACTACTTTATTTCATATTGCCACCAATGTCACAAAAATCTCTAGTAGCAGGTACTCCTATGATTAATAAAATGAGTATGAATAAGATTTTACCAATTGCTATCAACAAAAAGTGGTGTATAATCAATCAATCAATAGTATGGTATCAATCAATAATATCAATTGGTATTTTAAYACAACCAACAGCAACAGCAAGTACCTAGAGGCTATTAGAAACTACTACAATTTATCATCAAGCCAACTTATCAACAATATAACAGATATGCCTATTATAGGTTACTTGTATGACTATATAAAAACACAAAAATTAATTGAAATCAATTTCAAAAGGAAACAATTCCAAAAATGAGGGACAAACTGATCCCAGATCAAGAGGACCCTTGAGATGAAAGGGTGAAGATAGACCAAAACAGACAGAGTCTCCCTTTAAAAATGACCCATGTCACAGAGTCTGGAATCAGTCAGGCATCCCACCTGGTAAGGTCTCAGAGAGCAAGATATTCATTTTTGGAAAAAAAAAAAAGTCCTTTTAAAAACAACAACATAAGACAGTGTAGGATATTTGAGAAGCTAAAAAAGTTGTTAATTTCTATTTTTTACCTGTAACAGAGAATAAAAGATGATGTTTGCTGTTTTTCCTGAAAAATTTTATCTTTTATGAACAGTTTTCCAGCTCCTCATACAATAAGTTGTTATTGGAGCCCCATGGTTTTGTGTTAAATGGTGCTATCTCAGGATGTCTTTGTTTCCTAAGCACCCTATCTGCACTTCAAAGAGGCCAGCTGCAMTTTTCCAGGGTGTTTCAGGTTGACAGGTCTAGCTCCCAGGCTCACAGTCTTTCTCTGTTACTATTTTTCAGCAGACAATTTTTCTCTTCTAACCAGGCCGCATTTATGACT
>QVAJ01000072.1:2546840-2566738 GCA_003546035.1 Mixornis gularis
TCACAGAGCACTTCCTATGTAAAAGAATTTCAGTGAAAATTAGATATTCTTTAAACATGGGTTTTTGARGAAGACCTTACTTCCTGTGGCTCTWGRMCCYTWAARRRSCYWAAAAAAGGAGGAAATCAAGTCTGCTGAATGCTTCTCTTTTCTACAAAGAACCTGACATTGAGGTAAGAAAATAGTAATGTTTTCTCACATTTGTCACCTCCCTTTCTAGGGAAAGGATACTACTTTGTGGAAGCACTAGGTTACGCTTGTCAGATACTAGGAAAAACTGTATCTTATATCCATAAGCATAAATATAGGAGAAGATGTGAGGAAAGCTTTAGAAAACTGTCATTCTGTCAGGARATTGAATCCTACAATCTCAGTAGGAGATCGAGAAACAGTATGCCCACCTTGTAAGTGGCAGATTCTCATGAAAAAAAGTACATTTAATCAAAATATACACACTTTCATACCTTAATTCCTAAAATAAATTAGAGCTATTTTTTTWAATGGGTCAATACTCCATAAATCCAAATGAAGTTGCTTGTACACCATTCTTTACAACTGCACTAAATAATACATAGCATTTAATCTGTACTGAATAGATGGCAGGCTATAAACTATGATTTAGGTTCATCCTTTTTGCAGGTTAGACATGATCTAAATTTGGTTGGCTTCTCTCTGACACCTTTTGATGTATTACAACTGAATAAGTCCAGGTTCATGTCCCATATTTCCTTCATTGTCTGTATACCTACAAAAGAAGTAACTTTAAAATGAAAGCAGTTCTATTTTCAGAGCAGATAAATAGTTTTGGTAGTTAAGGTGGATAACTAGTTGCAAGAAAAAAAAGGTATAAAGTATTCCACAAGAACCAGATCATTATATCTCTGAGAATTAACTGCAATAGAAAATGTAAATGAACATGTTCTGTAAAGAATATCAGCAGGACTCTCTACACAGAAGCAAACCTACAGAAGCCTCCGTGAGTAACCCTCAGCAAGTCCTTGATGCAGATACTGTGTAAAAATGAGTGGAGTGAGACAGATATTGACATGGATGATTCAGGGAAAACAGTACAATTTCTGAGAATTTCTCCAATATTACAGGAGTATATTACTCAATTTTCTTTTAGGGCTTTTTTTTTTTTTTTTTTTTTTTTTTTTTTTTTTTTTTTTTCATTTGGATGAATTYCATAGGTATCTATTCTGCTATTTAACTTTTCCTTAAGAGACAAATGGAGTGGCAGAAAACACTTCCCAAAAATTTGGTAAATTTGGTAAGATTGGCCTATATAAAGTACTTTTGATTTTCATTTAGAATTGTTTTGAAGAAGAAATTACTGAAAGAAATAAATTATATATTTAGGCCTTTAACTGATTTTTGGTTACTTGCATAAATTATCAGTAAAATTAYTATACTTGTGCACTAATTATCACTGGAAATGGTACTGCATCTGAGAAAACATCATGTCACTTCTGAATTGCTGTGCATTGTAAGATCAGAATGCCATCAGGTCCCCAGGTAATAAAGTCATACAGCCATGTTACAGTATTGCCATATCTGTGATGATCTTCTTTCTGTTCTCAGGATATCATCTTATGGGATGATTATTTTTTCTTAGATTATATATATATATATATGTCATAGATTTTTTAATTGGCAGACAGACCTTTCTAAACAAAGAAAATTTGTCAAAAATTTGATTGCTTCTAATTCTACAATGCTGCAACCACTTGAATGAACATTTAAGTTTCTTTGCAATTGTATTCCCTTTAGATACTAAGAACAACTTTTTGATCATCCACTGGTATCTTAAAAAGGATTATTGACCATAAGTTTCCAATGTGAACCTTATTGATCAGGTCAGGTTTTCTAAAGTAAGTTGACATTTTAAAGACCATACTCTCAGAGTAGATATGTTACATCAATTTATCTTAATCGTTTAATAAAGTGGTTAAAACTGGAACTTTTTTCACAAATAATATAATCTAAGAGTTACTCAATGGCATTTGGATAACAGTAATAGAAGTTTGCAACTCAGCTCAGGAAGCAAAGAGCAGAAAGGASATCCAAAAACTAGTTCTAGATAGCGGGTTGCTGTATTTATAATTGTGAGTCACTTTTCCCATTAAAATTCTTTTCATTACTTTTTRTATTTAGAAACAATATTGATTGTTTACTTTTTATTTGTCCTCTGCCAAAAGTACATGTTTATTTGACCCTCTGATTCATTATTCCTGGTGATAAAAGAAGGATGACATATCCAGAAAGATATAGCACAGCTGTTCCAGCTTCAATGAGAATTTTAAAAAAGAATTATTGTTATCTGTGGAACAATTCAGAAAATAATATTTAAATATGTCTATAAAGGAATAAGCCCTAGTACTCAGCTTCTTCAGGAAAACTGAAAATATATTTGAAATACAGAATAATGAGTACCCAAGAAATTATTWATATTAATACCATATAAAATTAGTTTCAAATATATTTGTCTCTCTAGTAAACATCTTTACAAAATATTGAACAGAATACATCTATTTGAACAATTTATTGTAGAGTTCTGTGAGGTTAGGATTTAAATTTATAAACAGATTGTTACAAACAGAAATTAGGGCATTTAAAAATAACAGTTAGAATGTGCACATGCCTATTTTTATTTCTGGATTTAAGAACTTATTCAAGTGGCAACACTGCTGAAGGCTTTTTCACCCTTTATACATCTATTAATTTCAGTGAAATTATTGGTAGGAAAAGCATGCAGGGTGCTTTAAGGTCATGCACGTAAAAAGGAAAAATCCTTTAGAAATGTAAAATGTTTGAAATAAATTTTTGAAACAATAAAGTCATGTATATCAAAACAATAATTTATTCACAAATAAGACAAATAAATTACTCTTCAGGGCATAATTTGTGATGTCATTTTAATTTTAAAAAATCATGTCAGGGAAAAACTCAAGAAATTATGCACAGTATAATAGGAAACAAAGAATTCTTTCAGAGACCAGTTGCTGTTATGGAATGAAATTCATTCCAGAGGAAAGGGTTAGGACCTTGGTTGAGCAAGGAATGCTCTCAATATGTATCAATGTTTTGTATACAAGAATTAGAAGCTTCATGCTAAGATTCTTGGGAATCAACTTAGAAAGTGTAGTAAAACCTGCTTAAAAGCAGCCTTTAAACAAGACATTTTTCTAGACAAACTTTCACTGTAAAAAAAAAGTAAATGCAAATAAAATGCCACTCATAGAACTTATATGTTTTTAAACCGCCTATAACCTTTTATTTTGTCTTTTAATTTTGTTAAGTTTTCTGAACATTTTAAGATCATTTTGTCTGCAGTCATYGTTACTCCCATGGTTTCACTATTTCTGCTCTTTGAGGACTCTCATACAAGAACCTTTTATGACATTGTCATCTTTCCTTTCTCCCATGGTGAATCTCTGTTCATGAAATAAGTATTTGCCTAATATTGCCATTTCTAATAAGAATGATTTAATGTAAAAAGGTTAATTAGATTAATGATGCATATCATGATCATTAGACCTCTACCCCCTTACAGTTCTTGACTTCAGTAGCCTTTTCTGATCAGTCTGTCTTCAATCATTCTGTCTCCCATATAGGTAATTTCCTGGATTTCACAGTAAGTGCCTCATGTTTTATTGCCCCTCAGACTGCTATGCAGCCGCACTGTTTTCTCAAAAAAAACCCCAAAAAATCCATTATAAAATTAATCTGTTATGCCTTTTCTGAGTTTTTGTCCTCCTTTAGAGTCCTCCAGGTGGTGACTTAAAGACTTGTCTTGTCTACTACTTCCCCTCATTAAAACTGAAATGACTTCCTGAWTACAAATGCCCTCCTGTGGTTCCTTTTCCTTATGTATTCCTACACAGCCAAATTTGTTTCAAATTTATTTGAAGAAGCCTTTCTTCACTGGAAATATTTTTTTCTCTCCATAGTATGTATTCCTCTGATATTTCTTCCATTTCCTTATATATATAGAGATATAGAGATATATAGATATAGTGATATAGAGATATATAGAGATATATGTATATGTGTATATTATATATGCATATATATATGTATATTTTCATTGACCTTTTTTTTCTTTCTAAAGTTGTGAAGAATCACCACTAAATTCTGTATTCAAGGTAAAATTTTGCATCACATTTTTCACAAACTGTTGAGTGTCTCTGGGTCTTTCTGAAAGTAAGAGGACATGATTTCTCAAATGAGTCTGAAGGAATTTTTAATATATGGAAAGAAGTAAGACAGCTATTTTGCAACAGTCACACATGTTGAATTGCTCTACTCCTTACTTCCACTAAGAAGTAAGTGTACTTAAATACTTTCCAGTGAAAAGATCTTGTTTRAAGATATTATTTACTGTTCCATTTCTATATTCATTTCCAGTTAAGGGTTGTACATGTATGCATGCTGTAATACAGCAGGGATTTTTTTCTTCTTAAAGTTCATATCAATCTTTGTGGATATATAATGTTTCATGCCTGTGACAATACAAGAAATCCAGGAGTAATTTTTCAGTCCATCTATGTTATATACCTGAATGACAAATGAATGGAAAAGTTATTTTTATGACTTGGTGTTATTTTTAATAGTCTTTACTAATTTTTAAAACACTATCTTTCTTCACTKAAAAGGTTCTCAGGGAACCAAGAGGCTGCCCAGGGAAAAGATTGAGTCACTGTATCTRGAGACATTTAAAAGATGTGTAGATGTGACATTAATTTAGTATCATAATTTAGTGTTGTACTTGGTAGTGTGAGATTAACAATTGGACTCAGTGATCTTGAATGTCTTTTGCAACCTAAACATTTCTATCATTCTATGAATGTGTACAAGCGTGCAGTGTTTATTTCATTAAATGAAATTTTGAGAGGTGCCTTTTTTGTGAAACCTGAGTTTCGTGAACCTGACATCTTTGAATAAGTTGTGTATTTGCATATTTCAATTTGCTATTTCAAATCATCTTAACACTTTTTTATTATTTTCTGCATTATATTATATTCTGAAATCTACAATAGCTGCTAGCTAGTGTACCTATGATAGAAGATTTTGTGAAAACATTTAATTATATACAATAAATGCACTCTAATAATAAGCTTTACCTGTAAGAAGTTTAAGTCCCATTCTTGAAGGAGGCTTGCCAATTGGAAAAACAGCTTCTATGAAAGCAAAAAGTATCATTTTCAGTCTAAAACTGAAAATTAACTTTTAACTCACTAGACGGTACATGCAGTGAATATTGAATAGTAAGTGTTTAATGAGATGATACAAAGCAAACACCAAAGTGAGTASTGGTCCACTTACACACTTGAGAGGGAAAGAAAGACCTCTGCAACTTGTACAGAGGTTTTTCCAGATGATAAAAATATAGAACATTGTCCTGGYTGTATTTGTAAAATGTTAGAGTTTTATTTTTTAATAATTATTTTTTCTTTTTTGAAATAAATTTAAATAAATCTATTTCACTTAATTATGCAGTACTTAATGAACATAATTTCTTGTTAGTTTGGAGTAAATATAAACCTGTTCTCTGTGTCCTTCCAAGCAGATATACTTTTACTCTCCCTTGCTGTGCCAGGATCCCAGCAGGGCTCCTTTATCTTGTTCCCATCTCACATAACCATTCTGGAACACAAAGGACTGACCTGGCCGCAGTGTTCCAGATGGAGTCCAAACAATGGCACTGAGTAAAGAAWTTTTTTTTACCTATTTCTCTGAGGAAATACAGCAGAAAATCTGCCTCTTCTATGACATCATCATACTGTGGGGCTCAGTCATCTCACCTACATACTTTGTCTTCAAGTCATATTATCTGTAAATTATTTCAAGAAGGCATCTTATCCATCTGCTCCCTCTGACAAAAAGCAGATATTGTTGTAAGGTATTTTCACTTTTCATCTCCAAAATTTCAAAACCATCTCTTCAAACAATCTRTTCTATTATATCATTACTTAAACCACTAGAAAGTGTTTTGCAGCTAAAGCCTGAAGTTTCTAATTTTTATTCAGTGTAGGTTAAACACCAGGTCTTATCTTTTGTGGATTCAAAGGAAGAAGTATTTCCTTTTGCCTTTCAGAAATACTTAATTTGTTTGAAGTCTGTGTGATCTTCTMCTTTTTAGGTTAATGAACCTCAGTTTGCTTTCTCCATTATTTGTTTTGCRTTCCTCTGGACCACTTCTAGACTGATGATTTTAATACAACACCTCAGACCTTGGTGTAATAAAGCACACAAACATCCAGCTCCAGGTGTAACTATGCTAAGACACGACTTGCTTTTTACAACAATATRGAGGTTCCTAGGTTTTTTTCACCTCATCTCAATCTCATTTTTTCAACAGACCTGCTGTATCCACTTGCCTTGGGATAAGAAAAATAGTTATCCAAAGATCCTTTTTGTATTCTTTCATTGTCAAGTAACAGAGACAGATTATATTAAATTTGAATATCTAAGTTCTTAAACTTGCAAATTTGACTATGTGCATTCTACTTCATATGATGAAAGTTTCATTTTTACCATTGGTTACCAGCAGCCAGAAAAACCTAAGCAAAGCTAGCACAGGACTGGAGCAAACTTTTACCATCAATCAACACAGAAATGTTCTTAATATCTCCCCAATTTCCTTTTGAGTTCACAATAATTTTAATGAAAATAACAAATACAGTGAAATCAAACAAGCTCTTAAATATGAATAYTTCCTTAAACTTAGGAAAAGTAACAGCCTTCAATACAGTCAAAGAATATTTTGTTATATTTGACTTAGATTATTTTAATTTTTTTCACTGCTTGAGTAATTTGGCAACTTGAGTAATTTGGTGATGTGAAAACTGGGTAAAAGGTTCAAAACTGGGTCCTCAGCAAGGTGTCAGAAAATCTTTAACAAAAAGAAAGCTTTCAAAAGCATAGAAGTTAAGTACCTGGAGTAAACTAATGGTAGAATGGTGTGTTCAAGTACTTTTATGTTGCAAATCTTATTTAAGAGGTGAATAGATTTTAGGAAGCAGATGGACCATGGTCCATTTAAACATATTTCGAGTCACAAAGTTCTTTCCTTCTAGGCTCYGCTTTGTGATTTTTCTTTTGACCTTCTTTCTTATATGTTTCACTATTCTCTTCCAAAATCTAGAAAAGTTTTTGCACAAGTTCCACATGGTTCTATCCACTGGTACTATCAGGCAGGGACGCAGAGATGGAGCAGGCAGGGCGCTGGTCAGGGACACAGGGAGGCAAGACAGATGTGAGGGCAAGCAAGGGACTCCAAAAACAAGTTCAAAAAGCCCCAAACATTGTCAAAAGGCAAAGGACAGATAGACCTCCTGAAGCTTGGCGTGCAGTTACTTTTTACGTCCCTGGCTCCTCCCCAGGTCTGCCTGCTGACAGGAGACCTTTGGCCCAGTCCAATGTCCCAGTGCAGTCCATTGCTGGTGACCTTTTGCCATCTGACTGGAGAGTGTCTCTGGGGTACAGTGTCTTTGGTGCTCCCCTGCTGACTGCCTGTCCCATGTCCCCTGGCCTGGTGGCCAGGCRAAGTCTCCCCAGAGACAAGGCTTTGTTCCATCTTCCCCTGGCTCTCTGCTGGACATGGCGCRTGTGCAACCTCTCCCCCAAGTGCCTCTGACAACCATTGTTGAACCATAACAAAGCTGAATTGGCTCCTCACACCACCATAACCATTCTATCACTYCCCTCTTCAGCTGGACAAGGGAAAAAAAAAATAACAAAACRAAACAAATATCAAAACTGGGTTGAGATGAGGACAGGGAGAGATTCCACACCAGTTACTGTCACAGCAGACTYGACTTGGGGAAATTAGTTTAATTTATTATGAGTCAATTCAGAGCAGGATAATAAGAAATAAAATCCAAATCCAAAAAATATCTTCCACCTCTCTTCTTTCYAAACTTAATTTCACTGCCTATTTTTTCTACCTCCATCCTTCAGTGGTGCAGGGAAGAATCTGGGGAATGGGGAATGGAGGCTGTGGTCAGTTCATCTCATGTTGTCTCTGTTGCTCCTTTTTTCTCAAGGAAAGGACTCCTCACAGTCTTCCCCTTCTGCAATGTAGGGTCCATTCCATGGGAAAAAGTCCTCTGTGAATTTTTCAATATGAGTTCTTCTCACAGGCTGCAGTTCTTCAAAATCTCCTCCCAATTTTGGTCCCTCTCATGGGGTGCAGTCTTTCAGGAACAGACTGCTCCACTCTAAGTCTCCCATGGGGTCATATGTTTTGCCAGGAGCGTTTTCYATTGTGGACTCCCTTCTCTGTTTCACAGTTCCTGTCAGGAGCTTGTTCYAGTGTGGTCTTCCCAAAGGACCACAGCCTCCTAAAGCATCCACCTGCTCCCTTGTGGGGTCCTCCACAGGCTGTAGGTGGATATTGGCTAAACAATGAACCTCCATGGGCTGTGGGGGCACAGCCGTCTTCACCACAGGCTGCTGGGAAATCCCTGCTCTGTCACCTGGACCATCCACTCCCTCCTCTTCCTCACTGGCCCTGGTGTCTGCAGAGCTGTTTCTCTCACATATTCTCTCTCTCTGTCTGCAGTTGCTGTTGCACAGTAAATCCCTCCTGTACCCCTGCCCTCCACCTCCTTATATCTGTTGTCCCTGAGGTGCTGCCACCATCACTAATGGACTTAGCCTTGGCCARTGGCAGGTCWGTCTTGGAGCTGGCTGGCATTGACTTTTTGTTGGACATGGGGGAAACTTCTATCAGCTACTCATGGAAGTCATCCCTGTCACCCTCCTCCATCAGAACACTGCCACACAATCCCAATACTGAGTGGTTATCAAAATCTTCTTGCTTCTCCTGCAATGCTGTCTTGACTATTTTAATTCTATATACTTATTTTCATTTTTAATTTAAATATCAAGGGCAAAAAACAAGTTCAATTATGTTTAAACAGTAAGGCTCAGGAAGTGGACTCCTAAAACTGAGGTAATGCAAATGTGGTAGAAAGTTCTAATTTGATAGTTTCCTGTATCTGTTTTTTTGCAATCATCAGCTGAAAGAGAAAAGCACTGAAACTTCTGTCTGTACRATCTTAGTTTACACTGCTGTGTATCCTGGGCCTTCTATTACCAATAGTTTGCATTGAACCTGTCATCTTAGACAAGGCAACTGGAATAAAACCAGCTCGGCAATAAGGTCTTCCTGTGGTATGTTCCATGAAACTTAATGGTTCATAGAGATGAAAAATAAATATAGGCTATAGTCCACAGGGATGAAAAGTTTATCATTCTCTCACCACTTAAATAGTTCTAGCAAAATCAAACTGACAAAGACCAAACACAGATTTCAGAAGGGCAGTGAGTTACATTTTTTCTCCCAAAAGATGTAGTTTTTTCAGAACTGTATTATGAGCATACTGGTTAGAAATTGAATGAAATATAGGCTGTTGCTATCTGTTAAATTTTCGTTATAAGGGGGATCTTTCGTGTTCATCAGCTCCTTCATTGCTGTTGTTTACCTTTAGAAGAAAGAAAAGAGAATACCTTCTTCCACCCTTGTGCCTCCCTCAGTTAATAATATTGCCTCCCACAACCCACAATAAATAAATTTCATGGGAAAGAGCAACCTTCTTAGGAATGCAAGAAGTGTTTTTCTTGCATTAACCTTGGTCTGGTTGATTACCTGGCTCAGTTATCACAATGAACGTATAGCAATAACCTAGAATAATTATTTCTGGAGTTGCCTGTAACTGCACTTCTTACTGCAGTAGTTAATGTGGGTAATTTTACAAATAATTAATTCTAGTAACAACAAGATAAAAATTACAGGTGAATTCTGGAGCAGTAATTGCTATCTGAACATTAACAATATAAYCTCTTCTTTTTTTTTTTGACCTTCTAGGAGAGGTAGTTTTATTGAAAGTGGGGAAGAGAAACACAGGATCTCATTCAAATTATTGAAACTGAGTATTCTTGTTTTCTGGGTTCAGTTGGACAACTTATTTGCATCCTGACTGTCTGTTGGTAGGAAACTTGACAACTTTGTTAATGTACTGCACACACACACACAAACAAATATGTGTTTCTCAATGYTCATATTTTCACTAAAGCAACTTTAGGTGCACAATAAGTGACAAGGGTCAGGTAATGTTGATTAACAGGTGAAACAATGTGGAGTGTAACATATAGTACAMTTTCCTCAGAGCTGGAACAAGGCTAAAGCCCATAGATCTGCATGTTAGGACACAGGAACAAGTAAAGTTCTGAAATTTCACAATTGTGATAACAATTATTAAATTTGAGGTTMTTGATTCAAGATAATGGTTGAGTCAGATTTAACCTATTTTGAGTGCTTGGAGGAATAGATATTCTATTATAAAGTTTGGGGTTTTTCCCTAAAATTTTTGTAAATTTACTCTGAAATTAGCATTCACTTGGTAATTTTCTTTGTGACAGTACACACACTGTGGTAATGCTAATACCTCTTAAAATTAATCAGAAAAGATTTAATAGCGAGTACTGAAAATAACCATAAAATAGAGCTACATTCTTTGCATTTAAATTAATTGACATTTTCTTTAAAAGCACTGTTTTTTAAAATTTATAAATATGCCCTCAATATCTCTTTGTTCTAAAATATGCAGAAGATGTTTCTTTACAAATATCAAACCATTAAATATTTGGTCTTTGGGGACATGTTTGTAGATTGACAAAATCGTTCTTAATTTACACAATTTTGAATGCATAATTTAGCATGACATTTTTTGATTAAATTCTTGGTTATGACAAAAAATAAATGAATATTTCCCATATTCCTCTCAAAAAAGTAGATAATCACTTTTTTTTTTCTTTTTTTTTTTTCTTTTCCCATTTAAATCTAAGTCATTATTTTCTCCCATTAATCCCTAGTAGCTAAAAGTTTGGATTATTTTTTCCTTTTTTCATAAGGTAATACAGTTTGAAGGGATAGTGAAATATAATACTGTTGCCCCCCAGGGAAGATTATAAACAAAATGGAAGAGCTCAATTACTTTGTCTCAGCCATTTTTCTTAAGGTGCTAATTTGCTAAAGCATTTCTAAATTATTTCATATACTTTGAGTATTGTATTCTGGTATTGGATAAGCTTTTATGAAGAGCTTTAAATATATCACTAATAAATGTTTACTCAGTGTTTTGTGTTTGATCTTTTTTGTACAATCCTTATACCAAAGCTGGAATTTATTTTCAATGACTACATATAAATGCAACACACGCTCTGTGTCCTAACAGATGCCATCTGTAAAAGCATTTACTTTAAATTAGTGGAATAAGTAATCAAAAGGGCTTTGTACTTAATGCAGAACTTTTGGTGACTATTAAATACTCATTARAGGGTGTTTTTGCTGTATGACTGTCAAAATCAGCAGGACGTTTATGTTAGATTTCCTGAGTGGGTCAAGATTGAATATGATTTTACAACTTAAATAACATAAATGAATGCAGGTTATTTCAGAATCTCCAGATGTTCCTTAAACTCCCTGCCCCTAAGCAAAACTTACAGCCAATTTAAATTTTGCAGCAATATTACTGTGCGGATTTTTGCTTCAAACACTTAACAACTCTCTTGTTAYATTCTGCTCATTTTTGCCTCAACCATCACAAATGAAAAAGAAGAATGCTATTTTATTGGGAGTTTCTCTCTTTAAAAAGTGTATTAATAGATTGTTCAGATCAGTCTATCAATAAAGGGCTATTTGTGGGACAAAAGTTCTTTTCAAAAGTTCCTTACAAAATCTTCATAAATGTTCCTTACAAAATCGGGTTGTCTGTCTATATTTCAGATGTCTTGACTAGTCTTAACTGAACTTAATTTAAAAACTAGGTAACTGCTGAAAGCATGTTCTAAAGGTATATAGAAGCTATTAAGTTAACTGTACAGGCATATGAATTTTCAATATCGTAATAAAGACCTTTACGTTCCTATATAAAATTTATGATGCAATGATTTTTTTTTCAGTAAAAGTTACATCTACTTGTTAGTTGTTGAGGTTTTTTACATTGCCGATACTTATCCTTATTTTAACCTTTGACGATGGCAACATCTGTTAGCTAGAAAGCAATAAACGTGGATCAAGAATCAACTGAGAAAGTGTAGTAAAACCTGTTTAAAAGCAGCCTTTAAACACGACACTTTTCTAGACAAACTTTCACTGAAAAAAAGAAAACAATTCAGAGGTTTTCCAATGATAAGTTAAAATGGCCTGATCAAAATTATCTTTGAATACACAAGCTCCAGTATAAAAACTTCAAAACATTAGAGCTTTTTACAATAAAAGTAGTTTTTAATAGTTTAGCTCCAAGACGAGATGAAGAATTCATGACAAAAAGAAAATAAGCAAGAGACAGCACCATAAGCCATTAACCCTGGTCCCTATGTCAGCTGCAGGTGTTGGGTCCCAGTCCAGGACCTGCAGGAACAGCTCCCACAATCTTCATTAAAGTATCACTGTTTAAGATATATAAGAAGTCTTACAACTAGATATTAAAGAGAGTCAATTATTAAGTAAAAAAAATATGGTTTATTTTAACTAGTGAATACAAAGAATAATTAAGTCTGTGGAAAAGATGAAGACAAGTCAGTTCACTCTAATTTCTGTCTACATATTTTAGGATAATCAATGTCCACATTTTTATTCTCTTCATTAGGAACCTAGGATAACTCAGTTTGGAGCCAGCCTCTTGCTAACAGCATGGTTAGGCCAGATCCTGAGGACTTTAGTCAGTTCTGAAAATACCTAAGGAYAGAACCAATATGACCTCTCCAAGCAATGTGTCTTTTTCTTAACTGTTCTTGTGAAAACAGCTTGTCCTATCCAGCCTGAAGCTCTTTGGTTTAAATTTTTGCCTGTTGTCCCTCRTCCTGTCACAATGAACCATATGAGGAATGAAATTGTCTTCACAGTCACCACCTTGCTTCACGGTGGTGGCTGTGACGTGCCCAATGCCTTGTGGGGAAGCTACTCCARTCTTATCATCTTGGTGTTTTTCCACTAAACTTACTACAGTATGTTGATGTTGTTCTGTACTGRGGGTTCCAAACTGGACATAGCATGTGTGAATGTCAGATGAGACAGATAAAAATTTTCTTTGYTCTCCTAGTGATGCTCCTGCTGATGCAGCCCCAGATGCTTTTTCTGCCAGGGCTTGCTGAAGGTTCCTGCGCGGCTCACTGCACCCACTGCCCATTCCCCAGCTCTGTTCTTCTGTCAGTCCATGCCAATCCTAATTCTTTTTCAAAGCTCTGCGAGTTCTGACTTAAACAACCAAAAGTATCCCAAATCTTCCTCCAAGAGAATCCAAACCAAATAGAAGTACTGATACAGATCTAACCATTTGCCACATAAACCACGGATGGATACATTCTTCTATTCTAGAAAAATCCATACTTGATTCTAACTAGGTTATCAGCTGACTAGAAATAGAGAACATGCAACACTCATTTTTAAGGCACTCAGACTGGTCCCTATATTTGAAAAAAGAAAAGAGTCCTAGGGGCACTGGATTATTTTTACTTATGTTTCCAGGACATTCGTTACTAAACATTGTAAACTTAGTAGCTAAGTCTTTCTGTTTAAAAGGTAATGAAGGAATTTATGAGAAATCAAATAAGAAGTTGGTCCCAGGGGTAGACTCGGTGTGTGTCTCTAAAACTGGAATTACAAAAGTTCATTTCATCTCRTTTAGCTACTTCAAGTTGCTCAGGTATCAAGCATGTGCTACTGCTGCACAGATATCTACTGCTGAACAAAATACCAGCAACAAAACAAACACCTTTAATCAAATAAAAAAATATTATTAATATAATTAAAAGAAAATGAAGCATGGAATCAATTTCAATTAGTCTCAGTTGTAGGGGATTTTATACCAGCTCCTAACTGCTTTTTAAATGTCTGTCCTAACTATGATGTTATAAGATACTATGTGGAAAACATGTTAATACCACAGTATCCATCCTGAATACTGATACTGGCTGATTAATTGAAACAGGCTGTGGAAGATTATAATTTTTTCATTCCCTGTGAARCAGATACTTGTAAAGGAGAGTATAGTCATCTTGTTGCTGTGGTTTTTTTCTCTATTCCTCTAATGTTCCTTTCTTGCCTCTCAATATTTGTTTTGCAAAAAATAAAAGGAACCAACAAGAAATCACATCCTTAAATATTTATAATTGCTCTGGGTCACATATTAAGCCATTTCAACTCAACAAAAAGGTAATTCTTTCGCATGAGCCCATTAAGAATTACAGGCTTAATTTCCATGGTTTTTACTATTAATGCTGGAGTCTGAAGAAAAACTATCCTCATTGAGCCAAGACAATAGCAAATAAATGACTTTTAAGTTGCTGGTCAGTGCACGGACAGGTCAGTCTTGAARTATGTCATGGAAGTATCCTTTAGAAAACAGAAACAATGTCTCCATAAACATAGGGACAGGAGCTCTCTGTGGAATATGCATGGAGATATAGGAGATATTACATAATCAGATGTAAAAGGACCTTTTATGAAAAGTGGGTGTTTTAATTCCTTTAAGTTTATCTGGGATTCAAACCTGACTAGCCCTAAATACACTTAAAGCTCAAAACACAAGACAAAAATAGTTATCTGTAGTATATAAAACCCAAGTTTTGCTGTGGTAGTGGTGGTTTTGATTTTTTATCTTTTTTTTTTCCCAATTAAAATTACTTCAGAAATCCAACTTTTTTGCAGTCAACGTAGTATACTGTTACAAAAACCCAATTTTTAAAATTATTTATCAAGAGTCTACTGCTAAGTGGACAGCTTAACATTCCCCACTCTAACATATTTATATTCCTCTTCAAATAAAATATTGTCCCAAAACATGGAGAAATAACAATAAYAAAAAATAATTTGTTATATCCAAGAACTGTAATTGTCTGTCTTGTTGAACTGAGTTTTCAGTCTTACATTAATTGAAATCAAGCTTGGTCTGTGCATTTACTAGTACCTGTTTACAGATACYGAAGATTTCAACTGATATTTAAAAATCCTACAGCTACTTGTATATGCATGTTTATATATGTATAAATGTAAGAGTGATTTGTTGAAAGGGAATTTTGTTTGAGCTCCTGTAAAGAAAGGTCATACAAAAGTGAAATAAATAAATTTTGAAATAGAGGACACCTTTCTGTACAGATTTTAGCACCAAGTTACTATGATTGACATATTTATTTGTGTATAGATAATGCCTTTCAAAATGGCATAATGCAAATATTTTGCACTAAGTAAATGTTGTTTCATTTGAGGATAGAAGAAACATACAGTCAACAGGAAAACATACTGGATGTAAAGAAATAAGGGAAAACAGAAAGCAAGCACCTTTTTTTTTGCATAAATGTTCTCCATATTAAGTCTATTAAACTATTTTGCTTTGGTTTGTTTTTTCCCTCCTTCAGAGCTAGCAAGTAAGTTTGAGTAAATGTTTTTGGGCTGTGTGTCAGAGTACATGTTATCTGAATGAGAACTTTGAAAGGAAAATAATTTTTATTTTTCTAAACTGCCCACATGTGTGGGTTTTTTATTATTAGTTATTGTCATTTTTTWCCTGCTTTAACATTATTAGAGAGGTTATTTTCTGTAATATTAATGATGTCCTAATCAATTAGTGCTGCTTCAGCAAAAGTAAGTCACTGCAAAATTGAGCCCTAAAATAGTCTGAATATTTTGTCAAATGCAGGGTACAGGTGGCCAGTCCACACATATTTTTCCAAAGTAGACCAGGTAACTTTTGTGCAGGGCAAGTATTTGTAGAAAGCATTTCCTTTTCCTGAAAGTGAGATTTAACTGCTAGTTGTCAAAAGTATCATTGCCAGATGAAAAACAACTTCAATAACCTCCCTCCAACTTCCCTCATCTACATTTTTTTAATGTTAAAATTTATGTTCCAGGGTAATGATAAGAAAGCATATGGAAGTACCATGCTTGGATAGTATAAATAGAACTTTATATTTCTTTCAGTTGCATTTTTCAGTTCTGAGACTCTATTGAGTCCACCTATTATWTAATATTTTTTGTGGCTCCCCAAGGTGGATGATGATGGTGATGAGGATGATGGTTGTATACCGCGTTTCAAGAATGCCATTGAGATTTGTTTCAAGGCAYAGGAAGTACTGTGCACTCAGATAGTAGACACAATGTGGGCAGAAAACAAATTTCTCCTTATTTATTTAGGTCTTCTCTGTCTACTTGTATCTACTTCAATTATTTTAATTTTCAGATATTTCTTCAGAAGATGAATAATCTCTATTTTTTAATATTTTCTTTGAATATAAAAGGGAAAGAAAGAAAGATTTTTAAAGGTTATTCAAATTGTTTTAGCCAAATGTTGCCTCATACTTTAGTGACTCAGACTTCACTATCCATTTGCAAAACATCCTTAGATGGGTAGAATTGACATGACTATGACTCATTTAATCCGAATCCCTCAGGGACAAAGTAAAAGAAAAAGATTAGGCAGGAGATATCAGGCCATAAACAAGTAACAGAACACTATGATACAGGTCTGACCAAAGGTGAAAATTATTATTTAAGTAATTCAGTTTGAAAAATTGATTTATAAAATTCTCTGAATAGAGGTTCAGTAGCCTCTTGTGTCAGTAAACCAGCTTGATTAATCAAGTACAGGCTCACACATACACACTTTTTTTTTTTTCCCCCATAAAGGCAAAGGGTTCCTTTAGGGCTGTTCTTAGTTAAATCCAAGAAAACTATTAAGTRAAATTCAAGAGAATTTTTTTATTTAGTGGAAGTAATTTATTTGTTCATTAGTTCTTTTATTAAGATGTTCCCTTTTTAAAAGAGACTCCTTGTAAAAATTTAGAAAGTAAGTAGAAAAAGACACTAACTTTTCATTGCATCAGATCTTAATTATTTGGGGCACTACAGTCATCTTAAACTTCTGTTTAATGTATAATAATTGTGTCATACATACGTGTACATATACTTAACAAAGTTAATCAATGGGATCATTGATTAACTTTGATGATCACTTTTATCATCAAAGTGTGGTTAAGATACATTTATTTAATAAGTAGGATTTATTTTAGCTCCTCTGGTTTTACTTTTTTCTTAAACTTTTTCAAGGATAAGAAATAGAGAAGCCAAAAGGAAATAAATTCTTGAATTGTATAGTGATAAAGAACCACATAGAGTTCATTAATGTGTAACTGTCATAGAACCATAGAATCATTAAGGTTAGAAAAGACCTCCAAAACCGAGTCCAAACATTAACCTGACACTACCAAGTCCAGAACTAGCCATATCCCCAGATGCCACATCTACACATCTCTCAAGCACCTGCAGGGACTCCACCTCTTTCCTGGGTAGTCTGTTCAGTGCTGTCAGTGTTAGACAATCCATTTGGTAAATAAATTTTCCCTAATATCCAATCTAAACCTTGTCTAGTGCAACTTGAGGTCGTTTGCGCTTGTCCTTTCACCTGTGACTTGAGAGAAGAGGCTGACCCCCCAGTGGCTACATTCTCCTTTAAGGTAATTGCAGAGAGCAGTAAAGTTTCCACTGAGCCTCCTTTTCTCCGGGCTGAACAACTCCAGCTCCTTCAGCCACTCCTCATAACRCTTGTTTTTGGTCACCTGCCCAGAAGTCTCCCCTTCCTCCTTCTTCCCTTCTCCTCATATGCTGAGCATGGTGCCTTATGCTATGAAATATCCCTCTGGTCAGCTGGGGTCGGCTGTCCTGGCTCTGTCCTCTCCCAACTCCTTGTGCAYCCCCAGCCTGATCTCTTGTGGGATGAGAAGCAGAAAAAAGTCTTGACTCTGTGCAAGTGCTGCTCAACAAAAACTAAAATAGGTTTAACACCACTGTTTTCATCACAAACCCAAAACATGGCTCCCTACCTACTATGAAGAAAATTAACTTTACCCCACCCAAAATCAGTACACTTGCTCTTAACCCATTTTATTAGTCTCCAGGAAAAGAAAARTAACATATGCAATAGATATAAGTTATACTTCAGTTGTATAGATGATATTCACATATTTGTATGATGTATTGAACTTTCAATCCCTTTTTGGATTAACATAACTTCTGAATTCCAGAGCAGCTATTCACACTTGATAATTTTATTTTCACTTTCCAAAAGTGCTTTCTGTTATTAGGCTAAAATTTAATGTATTTTGTTTTCTTTGAGTTTATGTAAATCAATTGGTTCATTATGCTTTTCCTGAAGAGTAGGAACAAATGGATACCAATAAAAAAAGCAATAATTTCTTTCATAATTAAGATTGAAATTCAAAAATATTTCATTCTTTAACTACTCTCCCTAGATTCTAAATATTTTCCCTTTGGCTYAGAAAAATTAATAGTCTGAAGTCAAAAAACAGTTTTGCCATGAAGACAAAATAAGTGTTTAGGTCTTCTGTATTCCTCTATATTTTACATGAAGACTATTTTCAGCCTAATGTTACTGGTGAGATAAAATTTTCTTCCTTTAAAAGATTCTATATGTCTACAACAACTGCTCATATATAATTCTATTTTCTGCTTGATTATTTATGGATTTAATTCAATAGCTGCCTTAAATCAGTTTTACTTCAAGTTCCTTAGATTATGTTGCCATATGACTGATACTTGAAGTCAATAGTAAAGGTTCACTGCAACAATGACAGGCATTAGAGAAAAATAAATATCAGTTTTATAATAAAGCTGGTTTAAAATGAATTATGAAGGTATTGTACTTAAAAACACCTCAGGTCCAAAACTGAAGACTATATAAATGATCAGCCAAATTGGCTAATCCTCASTTGAGTGTTGAATGGCTGCAGTTTATAGAAAATATCATCATATCTTCCACTTTTTTTGATAGAACAACATTCAGTTCTTCTCCCAGTAAATGATACATCTGCACAATAAGCTGAGCAGTACAGCTACGAAACTGTCTCTGATATGCTTCAAGTAACATATAATTTTCTTTTTTTTTTTATTCAAAACTACTACATTCAGAAACAGATGGGTTATCACTTTTTTTAAAGTCATGACTATAACATCAACAAATTATTAATAGTATAATAATTGATCTGTCATCAGAAGGCTTAACCTTCTTAAGTTGATGGTGAAACAGATGTCTAGGATAATAAAAACATTTTTTTTTTAATAAACCATCTGAATATGTTACTAGGGCCTAACCCAGGTGTAGATTTAAAAATACAGAGACAAAAAAAGAAAGAAAACAACACTGGCTATCATATAAATCTGCATTATCTTATATTTGTTTAGCTGTTGATTCATTTCTTAAAGCAAACAACCAACTACTTCCTTCCGATTGACCAGGCAGAATATTTAGGCTTCAAAAGCTGTAGCTTCATTTAGAATTTCTTTCTAAACAAAGATTTCTAAGTGTGTGTTTCAGCAGCTGTCTTGTCAGGTTTCCGAAAGAGAAAAATTAAAGCTCTACTATATTTATTCCATGTCTTCTCAGTGAGTGATCTAATATGAGAGTTAATTTTATTTTCTGTTTATCAGGAATAAGGCTTATCAAAGACGCCGTATGTAAGTAATTACGAGAAACTGTCACACAGATGGTGGATAATAATGTGTAGCTGGGGAGGATAATTTCTTCCTTTTGACAAGAAAAGAGAAATGGCATTTGACTTCTCTTCAGAAAYGATAACACTCAGTTCTTGACAGAGATAGTCTGCTTCCATTTTTCTAAGCAATGGAAGTCTAATGTCGATAATAGTCTGCTTCCATTTACCTAAGGAAAGGAGACCCAATATTGGCAATCAACATGTCTTTCGGAGAGCTGCTCATTGCCCTTCTTCACTTTAACATTTTATTACCTTTCAAATTCCTATGTGGTTACTCTACCTTTGGGATTGTGGAGTGGAGCTTGGCAGGGAGGAAATAGGCA
>QVAJ01000072.1:2566784-2601544 GCA_003546035.1 Mixornis gularis
GATATTTGAGCATGTTGTATTTCCTGGACTTTACTGATGAAGGCTAATAAAAAGTGAAACTGTAGTCAGCATGTATGGTCACATGTTCAAATTAATTTGTTTGGTGGGGAGCTTGTGTCTAGTGTCTCTGGAAGGGCATAAATCTCTCCCATGGTGAAGGCTGAGACAAACCTTTCAGTAACTCTGTTTTATACTCACTGACCCAAWGGTGCCTGCCCTTGCCAAGCCAAAAACAAGCTTCCTTAAAGTCAATGAGCAGATTTTAAGCAGAATTGGAATCTTCTCTAAGGAATTTTTGTAATGTGAATCAGAAAAGGCACTTTGGGGAACAGAGATTCCAGAAGAAGTTGYACTGGTAACTTGAACATTTTGTCTAAGATTTTTTATGTTACTACTATTTCAAATCTTTGCTTGATTTTGTGTTCCAGGTAAGCAGGTGGTTCTGTTTTTGAAATGTATGTTCAGCTTCTTATGAAGAATTAATTGTCAGTGTTTGCTTTAACTTAAATAAAGCTTTCTAAATATTTAAATAAAGACTTTCTAAATATTTCCAGATTCAGAATGATTCTGATAACTAGAGATTATTTTACTAACTCTATAATTCCCATTTATGATTCCCACCRTCCTAAATTATTCTATGAAATCATCAAGCTACTATTTTTTGTTTCATAGTTTCATTTTCAAATACAGACTTTAACATAATGTTGTCACTCTGGTTTTAACCATATCTGGTTAAATAGAGAATTGACCTATGGGGAAGGTAGAGGCGGGGAAGTAGTACAGGTAAGGAAGTGAAAGTCAGACACATTGTCCCTCCATGTCTCATAGAAGCCTAAAGGAAATATAAGAATACGAAACCTCAAGAACACTTACACTACTCCTTCTCTCTGCTCAGTCAATTATATCAGAGATTCAGGACCTCACATTGGATTCCTGAGATTTCTTCCAGTATCAGTTTTGTTAACTTAATTTTCCCCACGAATTTCCATCCTCCCACTTCTAAAGTGCTTGATGTTCAAAAGGAAGAGAGATATCTGGAAGAGATAAAACAAGATGGATCTTTGCAATTCATTAAATCTGCATTTATATTTTATTATGTCTTGGTCATTTCTCTTATAATGGTTGAGAGAAAAATATTTGAAAGAGAATTATAACATTTTCAAAACTTCTAAAGTTTGTACAAATCAGCCTTGTTGCTGTGGTGAATGCTTCTTCAATCAAAGGCTGTAAATCAAATGGATGGCAAGGGTGAGAATGAGAGTTAAAAAAAGTGTTTTGGGCCCCAAGGTATGTGTGTAGTTCTGTACACTACGTGCAAGTTCACTAGCAAGCAGAAATCGTTAAATAAGGGAGTAGTTAGTAGAAGGAAAAGGTTATCTTCAATGAATGGTGAACATTACACGTTTAAATGTCAGCCTGGGCTTCAGTGTAGCTTTTGTACTCAGCAAGAGGGCTAACAAATCCCGAACAAATACTGCTAAAAACATGAGATAAGGTGTCACTTGAGAAAAACAGACAAGAAGTTTTCTTACCAAGAAGTTAGATGGGGAGCATTCAAGTGATAACACTTTAATGAGAAAGAAAAAAATGCCATTCTCCATAATCTTGTTTTCTTTGTGTTGTCTGTCTACTTTCTCTCAACAAGAAATCCATGTTTTGTTAAGTCACTYCATTAATCTTTTGAGAGCAAGAATAGAAAGCTCATAGAGCACATGCTGTTGTTTTAGAGATTCTCAGGTGTGTTGATAAGAGCCCAAGCTAGTGTTTATTCCTGATTATCCAAACCTTGATACGGTTCTTGCAACTGTCAAAAACTGAGTTATGGAAGGACTTTACAATTCCCAATACAGAGTAACATGAATTATATTGTAGATTTCTGTAGATAAAAACTAGTCTATCATCATATGTGGATGTGTCTTATGACAGCTGAACTCTGGCCTTCTAAAAATGGTCATAATTGTATGTAATAAACAAGCAGAATATCCCAAAAGACAGGAGCTATGTATAAAATCAGATAATTCTTGGATCTAAGCTTAAGTAAGTTAAGGAATTCTATTATGTACTATAGCAGAAATTATAGAATCAAAGAATATCCTGAGTTGGAAGAGACCTTTAAGGATCACAGAATCAGATTTAATGAGGTTGGAAAAGACTCTGAGATCATCAAATCCAACCTATGGCAGAACACAGCCTTATGAACTAGACCATGGAGTGCCAGSTCCAGTCTGTCCTTAAACGTTTCCAGGGACAGTGACTCCACCACCTCCCTGAGCAGCCCATTCCAATGTCTAATCACCCTTTCTGTGAAGAAATTCTTCCTAAAGCCCTAAACCTGCCCTGTCACATATTAAGACTGTGTCCTCTCAACCTGTTGCTTGTTGCCTGGCAGAAGAGGCTAACCCTCACCTGGCTAAACCTGCTTTCAGRCAGTTGTAGAGAGTGATAAGGCTACCCCTGAACCTCCTTTTCTCAAGGCTAAACAAATCTATCTCCCTCAGCTGCTCCTCATAGGACTTGTGCTCCTGACCCTTCACCATCTCTGTTGCCCTTCTCTGGGTTCCCACCAGCACCTCAGTGTCTTTCCTGGATTGAGCCACCCAGAACTGGACACAGGACTCATGCTGTGGCCCCACCAGTGCTGAGTACAGGGGGATAATCACTGCCCTGGTCCTGCTGGTCACACTATTGCTGATACAGGCCAGGATGCTACTGCACTTCTTGTCCATCTGGAAAAACCTATAGCTCATGTTCAGTGGCTGTCAACTAGCACTCTCAGCTCCTTTTCTGCTGAGTAATTTTCCAGCCACTCCCTCCTCAGTCTATTGTGCTATATGGAATTATTGTGGCCAAAGTGCAGGACTTGGAGCTTGGTCTTTTTAAGCCTCATACTACTTGTCTCAGCCCATCAATCCAGCTGGACCAGATCCCTCTGAAGAGCCCTCCTACCTTTCAGCAGATTGATGTTCCCACTCAGTTTGTTGTCATCCACAAGTTTACTAAGGGTAGAATCAATACTCTCATCCAGATCATCAATAAAGAGATTGAATAGGGCTGGGCCCAATAATGATCCCTAGAGAACACCACTAGTGACCAGAGACAAAATGGATTCCATTCCCTAGCACTTACGGAGCCCATCCAGCCAGCCAGTTCTTTACCTAGTGAATGTGTCCAAGCCGTGAGCTGCCAGCTTTCCCAGGAGTATGCCATAGAAGATGGTGCCAATGGTTTTGCTGAAGTCCAGGTAGACAACACCCACAGGTCATTGAGTCCAGCTCCTGGGTATTTACAGCACAACCCAAAAATCACCATGTCCCTGAGAACATTGTCCAAGCATTTGACAGGCTTGGTGCCATGACCACCTCCCTGAAGAACCTGTTCCATTGTACCAGTGCCCAACCACCTTCTAGGTGAAGGACCTTTTCCTGATATCCAATCTAAACCTCCCCTGACACAGCTTCATGCCATTCCCTTGGGTCTTGTCACTGATCACTGTGGAGAAAAGACCAGTGCCTGCCCCTCCATTTCTCCTCACAAGGAAATTGCAGGCTGCAATGAGGTCTCCCCACAGTCTCCTCTTCTCTGAGCTGAATAAGCCAAGTGACCTCAGCTGCTCCTCATAAACTACSCCTCTAGATCTTTCACCATCTTCATGCCCTTTTTTCAGATGCTCTGTAAAAGCATTAGGTCCTCCCTTCTTATATTGTGGCACACAAAACTGCACATGATCCGAAGAGTTATTTTTGGAAATACTTTAATGGTCATCTTTTGCTTAGCCACTAACTTTATGTAATTATCTTATAAACAGTTATTAGTGAAAGGAAACACTTGTGAAATTTTTTGAAAAAAGGGTAGTGCTCACGAGGAATAAGTAGTGGATATGGAATCTGGACTCCACATAAAGGTTAAGGAATTTTGCTTCTATTCACAATGTTTTGCAGTAAATGTGAAAAATAGTACAATGTCATGGACACATAACAAAATATGAACAAAATGCCTAAAGGTAAAAGTCTCTTAACACTCTAAGAGTTTCTCTTAATAAGATAAATAGAAGAAGTCACTCAATTACAGCCAAAAGAACAAACTTAACATGTTTCTCACAAGGAATACCTAGACTCAGTAAAAAAGCCAAATGGATCCTTTGTGTGTATTGTTTTCCAAGCAGAAACAAGACTAAAATTCAGCTAGAAATATCAAGAAGTTTTAAATAAATTGGTTGAACTCCTGTCTACAAAAGGAAAAACTATTCATAAAATAAATAAGTTACCAGAGCAGAAATTAACAGCCTAACAATTAATTGTGGGAACAACGCTGCATGGAAGTGAAACATGAGTTTCATTGGTTTTTCTACCACAAATTTAGCTGCTGAACATGAGGATTGTTACTTGTTACATTCAGAGATGAATGAATAATTAAAAGACAAAACCAACAATGAATAATTTATTCAATGAATTTGGCTGGGTTATTTTTTCTACAGCCTAATTATCACAACTTTCTTAAATGTATTCATTATGCAAATTAATTCAGCTAATAGTCATTTACATTCTTATGAGATTGGATTTAATTATCCAAAGGGTATGTTGCTTCTAGAGTTTTTGACTGGTCAAAAAAAGTCAAACAAAATTGCTTATATCACCTGATTGGATAAATAAATAACCAGTTAGTAAAACTGTACAGCAGTATAATTACCATCACGCATAGCCAAATACAAGCTTTGAAATACACCTTTTAAACAGTTATGCTGATGTGTCAACCCTCAGACWTTTTCTTTCAAGAAGCAAAAGGAATTAATTCAAAACTTGAAATAAAATATATTTTCTTAGCTCCAACTCACCAACTACTTTCTGGAAGCTGACACGATTTTTTAAGGAAATGAACCTTGTATATTTACCCTRTCACAGCACTAAGAAACTGTTGCTTACCACTCTTACAAGCATAGCTCTCGAGTAGAGGGACCACTGGTATGACCCAGGACAGTTCTAACAGTTTAGTGACTCAAATTCCAATGCAGTGAAATATGATCCTTTAAAACTGCTGCTTATGAAAAAAAAAAAGTCTATAACTATTATAGTATGTGAAAAGGGCTGGAAATTGAAAATATTTCAAGACTTATCTGTCAATGGTTTGCCTTCAGAGCTACCTCTGCATAGTCAAGTATGTTGCCACTCATGACTGGCAACCACTTCATCAGGTGATTAACTTATAAAGGTCTACTACACTCATTTGCTGAAATTTCGAGTTTGAGTTTTAACAGTAATGTCTCAGAAACAAATTGTTTGCTCACCCATTGCCAGAAACAAGAGGCTTCTCTTTGAGTCTTATAGTTCCCATGACAACTAACACTTACCTTTGAAAAAATGTCAGGACTTAAACAAAATATTCAAAAAATAACCTAATGGTTTGATTTGCTAGATTTTATATTTCTTCCCTATAAGTAGAATTATTTGTTGGTATTATTGTCATAGTTGCTCAGAGACATTTATCATTTTTTAAGCATATAGAAACATAAACAATTTTTAAGTTTTTGAAATAGATAGTGGTAGACRCTTTCATAATTCAAAACTCATAATAACCTGCATCCGATCACAAAAACTAAGTAACAARTTCATAAAAACCCGCCAACTAATAAAATTTCTGCCAGATGATAAAGTGAGAAGCAAAACAAAACTGGTTTCCTGTAATACAGAGCATCAAGTTCTCTTGATTTTCAGTGGTCTAGGGAATTCAGAATTCTTAACGCAGCATRTCATTTGCAGTTAAAAGGTGTTGTGAAGAAAGGCAAAGAATGCCACAGCTGAAAGCTTGAGCTCATTTGAGCTGTTAAAGTCTTATTTAAAGGCAAAACTGTTAGGCTGAAGCAGAAAACATTTTACTGCTTTTCATAGTAAAAGCAGATTCTTACTTGATCTGTAAAGTCTTTTTGAGCCTGAGCTAAGAATYAAGTTATCTGGTCAGTAGGAAACTAGTCCATGTTGTTGTGGTGGTGTAGGTCACGTGTAGCTTTCTAAGTGTTCTAAACTCTTCAGAAATATTGATTCAAACTACCCATGCATTTCTAGAAAAGAACCTGAAGGCAACTTATCAACATAATATTGGCCATGTCTCATAAATGCAATGGCTGGTAAAACCCAGAGAAAGCAGACACAAGGATCTGTTGTTAACACCTTTGAAGAATTTGTGTTAAGCCAACATTTCTCCACTAATGTGCACTATAGCTTTGCTTTTGTACAATGCACATGAATTTCAAAAGAGATTTATGTCATTTGTAGGGTCAATGTTCTCTTAGTCTATGCCTGATATTAAGTATGACAAACCATTTTTAAGTTCTCTTTTTAAATTGTTTTCTATTTAACTGTATAGCATATACAAAGTCATGTACAAACTACTTATAACCAAAAAAGAGGACTGAGTTTTGACCAAATAATCACATCAGAATCCCATAACAGGATCTAACACTGACCTTAAAAATTCAATGAGGCAGACAGGCTTTGCATGCCTGTTTGCCACAGACAGTGCAAGATGAAAGAAATTAATTTAAAGCAYATTAAAGTGTAAAGCTTTATGCTTTTTGGTTTTGATCCTATTTTTAAATGATGTAGAGCAATAGAGAAATCAATAACATATGGACTTACCTGATTGACTCCTCGGCAAACAGCCCCTTGTTTTTAGATATGTTTTTATAGAAATAAATGAGGATGTCTTACAAATGTGCAATTTACTATTTTAATGTGCAATTTATGAGATTTATTATTTCAGTTTCCAAAAGTAGTTTGTAAGACATAAGGCAGCATTACTTATTCAAAATGTGTGCCATTACTCACAATAAATTCAATAAAAGTAATAAAATATGTAGTTTACTTTTTACACTTCAACAGCCTTTTCTATCCTAAAAATAAAAGTATTAAAAAGTGAGAAAGAATCATTTTGACAACACTAGAGTAGTCTGAAACAGGCCAGTGGATGGGTAGTTCAGATTGTCAGCAGTTATTGTGGAAAACACATTAACTTCCAACAACGCAATAATGTGACCTTATGCTTGTAAAGGAAGTTTCATCCTAAAAGGTATTACAGTATCCTAAAAGATATTATAGAGAGTTACTGAGTACATAATTTTGTTTGCTGAGAAATGGACTCAACATCAAAAGGAAAACATTGTCAYTTAATGAATGGGGCAGCAGATCAGAAGCCAGGAAACTTCAGTTCWGTTGTGGGCTTTGACAACGGCCTCCTGCATGTTTTTTGACAAGTCATAGATCTCCTGTGCTTTTCCCCTGATCCTTTGCRTTTCTGATCTCCTTATAACGTTATTGCAGAGACTGGATATTTTGATACGGCATACAGCAAGTAGTCAAAGAGACAGGATTCAGCTTAGTCAGGTCCCCCGTTCCTCCCAAAAAAAGTGCTGTGAAAAGCAGAGTAAGCTAACATACATTGAATTTTATGTGTGTGTGTGTTTTACTTTTTTACAGAAAGTTCTACCAGTTCTTGGTTTACCTAGTGTTTCTGCACATTGCTACTGATGTCAATAGTATGGTGAAAAATAGTCTAAAATAAAGTTTCTTATGTAAGAAATTTAAACCTAGCAAAGATCTAAAGCTGCAAGCATGTCTCCTATGTTATAAGGCTTCCTGGAAGATAAAGAAGTTACTCACTGAAGCTGGTTTTACCTTGTGCTCTTGTACTCGATGATTTCTTAGCAGTTTAGGAGCTGCATTCAGCACAAGAGGAAATGATAAGGTATCATTAGAGTAACACATACGATTCATATTCAATTTTATTTTATATTATGATCTCTTTAGAACAATATAAAATGACAAATAGAAAGAATCTGAAGTGGTTGCATGATTATTCAGAAACATCTTCGGACTTGAAAGACATATATTATGTCAAAAGGTGTATCTTGGCTCTGCTTTCACCCAAAATGCTGCTGTAACGTCGGAAAGGCTATCTTCAAATGCATTGTTGTTGCCTGGGCCTGAATATGAGACATTTCACTTATTGTTTTAAATTACTAGATGAGATGTAAAATATTTTTGTATCTGGAGAGGAAGAATAGTAAGATAACTCCTTGGTCTTAGAAAAATACAATATATGGAAAACAAGCCCAAATTAACACAAATCACGGACTACACTGCACAAAGAATTATAAAATGCTACAGTTCCACCTGGATTAATATAAAAGTACTTGGAGGGAAAAAATAAACCAAAAAATAAACCACAACCAAAAAACCAAAATGAAACCAAACACAAACCCAGCAATAAATGGAAGCACGTATTAAGTTCAGAGGATGTAACTGGGTAGATGAAAGACAAAAAGGATTGGAAGACTTTTATTTATTAATGATATATTTGTTTGGGTTTGGCTTATGTAGCTATGTATTTTAGCTACAATACCATCTTTTGACAAAAATTAGGAATTACATTATCTTATTTCAAAATTCATACAGATATTTATATTAGAGTTATATTTTAATTGATGTAATTAATTTAATCATCATCTTCAATTAATTATTTTCTCATGATCTGTAGGAAATATGGTATTCTCAARCTGAATTTTTATATATAGGGCGCTTGCATTATGCAGATTAGAGGAAAAGATTTTTTTTCCTGGGGAGAAATATTTAATTATTGTGTTTTAGAGATCAGTAASAAAAGTGTAACCATTAAATTCATTAATTTAAGCAAATTTAAACAGAATTTAAAGCAACTGGGGAGACACAGAAAATTGAGAAGTGGAAGTTGCAGCAGTAATGCCCAAGGCTATATCTCAGGACAAGCTTCTAGCTGGCTAAGATCAAGATTAGTAGGTTAAACAGTACATGTCACACTGCCATACATTTCTGATCATGAAGAATTAAATGACAGCTTCTTCAGACAACCAGAAGAAACCTCATATTTTCAGGCTTGGCTCCTTGTGGGGGACTGCAACCATCTCATTGTCTGCAAGAGAGACAACACAGCAGGGCACAAATATCCTGGGGGTTTCACAAGTGATAGAGGAGCCAACATGAAGAAGTGGTCTTCTGGACYGCCTACTTATATAAATATAGTAAAATATTATGATAGTTTACACTACACTCACTTTCCTACTTTCCCCTGCTGATATGTTAAGCTGAAAATTTTTATTTCATGAGCAACAGTTAACACCTGCACAGTACCTGCAAAGTGTTGTTATGGATATAAATAGCAAAATTTCCCAAATACAGAGGGGTTTCTTTTTGTAATAAATAAATTAAAAGTCATTTTCACCTTGGAAAATAGCATTATTGTAGKCAATAGTTATTGTTAATTTAAAGACAGACACTTTTTTTCCTACCAGACTTGAATTTTACACATAAATTTTTAACAATTGGGCTTATGGATTGTAAATGTCCCATCTTCTAATATTTTTTGACAAAACATGTAAAAAGGAAAAAGTTACATTCATTTACTAACACAAACATTTATAAACAAAGACATATGAATTCACTAATAYCTTAAACTTGGACCCTGAAGAAATAAATATCTGGTTAGTTAAGCAATATACACAAGCTTGTTCAGGGTATGTTTTAGTACTTCATTAGTTCTCTGATCACTGTTCCTACTCTCTTTGGCAGCACTCTTTCTCATTTATTTTTTATACTGCAGTAGCTTCCACATCTCTCATACACCCCTCTTTAAACTGTCAGCTACGGCTATGACAGACAGTTTAGTCTAGTGAATAGGACACGAGAATGTGCCCAAAACTACTTGACTGGTGTTTKGGCAGCTAAATATAGGTTTATGGGTCTATGTGCAAAAGGGAGTGGGGGGATATATTCCCAAGGTACTTTACACAAGTTGATGAAGTTGAGTTCATGGCAATTGCTTAACTTTTTTTACTGCAGCTACTTAGCTGGGATACCCCATGGGGTAGCTTAAACTACAATCAAARTAATGTAGCAGGCATTATACAATCTGTAATAAGGTATCCCAAAATGGATCTAAAATGATTAAGCAATGAACAATGATGTCCATAGTCTGTATATTTTCTTAGAGAGAAAAGCTTTGACAAACATCCCCCTGATCCCTGCTAAAAGGATGTGGTTTATATTTATTAAAAGTGGCAAACATGAATGGGGCAGGATAGGGAAGCATGAATATTTAAAATTTTCTATTGAAACTAAAGAATGAAAAATGCCTCAAAAATATTTTTGTTTATGAAAAATCTGTGACTTGAGAGTGAAAATTTAATACATATTTCTTTCACTATCAGTATAAGCCACAGACAATTCCTTCCTTTTGATTCAGGGAAATCAAAACTAATAAYAAAGGAGAGATAGAAAGGACCTTATCCTGACTATAGTAAAGGAGACCCCACTATGCATATCTGTGAGCACTCATCCCACTGGTGAGAGAGAGAAAACCTTGTACAGCTCCTGCAATGTCAACTGAAGTTACTTCAACTACTTGCACATTTTCCACAGGCAAAATATTGTGTGAGTGTTTGTAATTTTTTTCAGGTAAAATCAGACACATTGAATCAGGTCACAAGTTGAACTTTTTTGAGCTGCCTCAGCAGACTAAATATCATTCAGACCACTCCCAAACCAATTTTAATCACTTCAGTTCCCTTTGTGGTATCATTCTCAGTCATTTAACCAGGCTTAGCAGAAAGCAAAGTACCTTTGATCTTTGGAGTTATAGTTTTTGCTTTCCTTTGCTTCTTTCCTTCAGGTTGAACGTGAGGAAATGTCTTCTTTGGTACAGAAGTTTACTCACATAWCTTAATGCTGACATCCAGTGAACAGTTGACAATACCACTTAATACCAACTAACATTTTTAGAAATTCTGGGCTGGATTGAAATGGAATCACTTACATGATAATAGTTCTATTTGAATATGCTAATAAAGATATATGATGTTGTAGTTATCCAGATCTGAGGCAGYGAGGCAGCATGTGAGATTTCTTTTCAAAAAGCCAACACAAATTGACAGCAGTGCTCCTGATTATATACTGCTTTCTGAAGGATTCCTGACCCAGGCATTCTTCATCCATGTCATGTACGAAATAACTGTAGTTGGACTGACTGGGTAATACAGTACTAGGAAAAGGTTAGAGACATATTTCAGGGAGTATTAAAGAACTCCAAAGTTATTTGTCTCAAAAGAAATTGTGTTATCTTTCTACAGTGGTCCTCCTGTCCCTACGGACAATTGTGATTTCTTTCCCTGACCATTTTCTTTCCATTGTGAAGTTAATCTCTTTTGTTTGGAACAGCCAACTTGAGAAGGCAACTGAATACAGAATAGAGATACTAAACATTATTCTTGTAAATTGCATTAAGTGTATGCATCTGTCACTTTCATAAAACTCCTGCCTACACAGAATAGCTGTAATCTGAATTAGTAGATGGCTATTGATATGGTGAGAATGAACAAGAGAGGAGTTTTTAAACCAGGTATAGACATAAGAAGATATCAGTGAATTGCACAGTGGGTTTCAGGTTTTGGTTGTGTGCCATGAATAATTTTAGCAAAATAAATTGAATTAATTTACTTAACTTCTTTACTGAATGAAACTATCTGTATGAAAAGAACTAATTTTAAATCAGGTTCATAAATTTAATAGAAGACCAATGCAGATCTTCTGTAAGGACAAAAACTGTGAAGTGATATTTGGTTCTATTAATAAATACAAGGTCTCAGGGATTAAAGAGCTGCATTGATCATATATATTTTTTCAAGAAAATAATGGAATGCTTTGATTTCTCTCAAAAACTGACATAACAATACTGATGCTATTTCACATAGTGGTGTTCTGAAACATTCCTACTTACACTAGGTTTAGGATGTGGTGATGTCCACCACCAGAAGTGCTACCATTGTCATCATTAAAGATAGCTTCCAAATTGCATTTGCAGATCTAAACACGTAAACAGATATGATTCTTTTAGTGATAGAGAAAGAACAGATATGTTAAATAAGGATAAATTTGTAAACATTTATTTTCCCAACCCTGATAATTTTTTCTTTCTATTCTTGTATTCATATACTTTCAAAAATTAACTGTTTATAATCTTGATCATGACTACACAAAAGAAATTATTAATAAATCTGTCTCCTATCATAAAATATTATATCAAACTAATAATTTCTACTGAAAACATAAATTTTTGTCAGAGTGTTTATGTCCAAAAGGACCTTATTATAACTGTGCCATTATAAATATCAGAAAAGGAATTTCCTTAGAGCAGAAGAAATTTTTTTTTTTCTGTATAAGGTAAAATTTGCCTGTTACCTTATCTTTAAGATAGACTCTTTCATCTGAAGGTTGATTCATATATTTTGTTTATTTGACCTCTTCTACTTGCATCTTTTGCCTTAAAAGTAAGTCACAAAGTAATGGGCTTGGGCATTTCCAACTATCTTTAAGTGGTATGCCTGGTTTTCAAACTGTATCTTACAAAAAACAAAACAAAGTGCAAGAAAGTATGTAATTCTTTCCTTATTTCAACAGAGAAAATAACGTTGTGGTCTCTAAGTTTGCCTTATTCTGACCTTATTACAAAATCAAACCACAGGTAAACAACTACCAACAAAAAACCCTACATTGAGCATGTATATTCATTTCTGATGCTATTTGCACACTTTCAGTCTATWTCAGTTAAATCTTTAGTATGCAATTTCATTAAAATCTGTTTTTTTACATCAAATAAAATGTTGCATATGCCTTTCCTCATCCTGTTGCACACGTCTCTCTCCTCCTTCCTTTCTTGCCTCCATCACCCCCGAAAACCTAAGGAAACAAAATAAACTTGAACCCTGCTAAGATTACCTTCTACAACTTGATTAAATAAGCATTTAGTTGTTGATACAACCAACTAGTTGACGATTGACAATCTAAATCTCCTCTGTTAACAGTTTGTTATCATAAGCATTGTAACCAATTAGTGTCAAGCCTTGTTTGTCCAAGATTAATTTTCCAATATCTSAAGTTCAGAATCAGTTTTTCCCGAAATTAATAGGAACACTTGGAGTACTTTAGCTATGTATATAGCTTTGAAGCTAAATCCTCTGGCAAGCAAATAATGTTGGTGGGCTTTGGTTTGTTTTCTGGTTTGAGTATGCGTTTAGAAATAGCTTAGTCTGTATGAGCTAAAAAATTTGAAAAAGTAATTCAATGTTCTGTAGATATCAACTTATTTTCCAGAAAAGTTTTTCAAAAAAATTTAATAATTTTTAATTTAAAGAATAAATATATGGTCAGCAGTTCAYAAATGGAAAGAAAATTACGAAAGTCAATATCAGTTATGTCCATCCTCATTATTCTAACTACATTAGAAATAGGTAAAAAAAATAGGTAATTTTTAATTAGTTTCAGATGAGCTATTTGACTCACTATTAGACACTACCAATGAATGTTCAGTTCTTAAAGGTACAAAAATCTTTATACTGCAACAACTRTTTTTAAGAGCAAAAGGTTGATTCTTTTTTTGGTTACTTGATTGATTTTTAATCTAAAATGTCAATACATTGAAGCCAGTAAATTCAGTTTCACATTAGAAAAAAAATAATTGGGGTTTAGTRAAGCTGCCAATAGAAATTTCTTGAGCTGTTTCATTCATTCAGAGAGTTTAGAACAGCCTAGCTGAATAAACTTCAACTTCTTTTTCTGTCATGTACAAAACAGGCATTTGAATCTTGTTTTCCAATATGTCTGATAAGAAAAGAAAACTAATGCATCAGATAAGAAGAGAAAACTAACTCATATTACAGGATAAGGATGTGTTTAACCATTTGGGACTATTMGGCTATTTGGAATCTGGAGTAGAGTGCTTTGTTTAATAATTAGATAGGTAAGTGGAATGTGTTTGTGTGTGTGTATGTTATGTATTTATTTTTATATATATGTGTGTGTTTGTGTGTTAACAATGCATATGCATGCAAAATATAATTTAGAACTTGGTTGCAATACAAAGAAAATAAAATGCCTGATTATACACACCCACTCCCACATACACCACCCTCCTCCCTTGAAAGGCAATTTTGCTTTTGGCCAGATGCATATTTAATGGTTTTCCAAAGTTAGACCAATCAATAGAGTATCATGCCTAATGCTGTTACTTATTGCAATAACCATGACTATTATTTTAACGTTATTTCTGTTATTGTTATTGCTGTTATTATTATGAGATTAACAGAATATATTATTATATGGCACATTATGTAGTTATAGCAATGGTGTATCTTTTCAGTTTGGACAATTGTTCATGATTTCATATCAACAGTTCAGKTCTGGCCTCAGCCAATCAGTCGACAGCGGGACTGTGAAGAATTTCAATATGTAACAGGAGAGACATCTTTTCTTCCTTGATGTGAAATACAAGCTGGGGAAAAAGCATGGTTGAGGATCAAGGTGTGTTGTATTGCACTAAGTAGTTAGTTCACTTTGGTAGATTACACCATGGGGTTTTTTATATGCATACACAAAATATTGGTTGCACTTTCCCATGAACCTTTGCACCCCTTCACCTGATACCCCCTATCTTTCCCCTCCTCCTGGTTCACTCCCCATTTGACAACAGACCCTCCTCCCCTCCCTCTCTTCCCTAGGGATTAAAACTCCTGGCACGGYGAGTCTCGCTCTCTTTTCTCTTCCTGGGCTCCAAGGTGTAGGTTCTGCATTAAAGTTGTGGGACTGTGTCCCGTGAAGTTTAAGAAGGCCTTTTTGTCTTTTATCTTCATCCTAGCCCAGATTTCCYCTCATGGTTCATAGCTAGCCAGGGTTGGACCACAGGGGAGAGGGAATTTTTGGGCAAAGGTGGGTGCCTATGTGTGACTGCAGGTGTCTCACACTGAGTACCACTCCAAGCCTTTCTCACTGGTRCATCAGAACTACATTAAAAGAAAGGCGTGGTGTGTACCTGCATTATTGAATATATTTAATATTGCCACACCTCAGGCTTTTGTGCCTTTCTTCCAGAAAAAAAAATACCTTCACTATTGAATATGTTTAACATTGCCACGCCTCAGGCTTTTGTGCCTTTCTTCCGGGGGGGGGGGAAAAAAAAATGTAGGAGTCAGAAAAGCAGTGGATCAAAAGGACCTGTATGAGATTTAGCCATCATAAGATTTTTCTGTATCTTCAGATATATATTTTTGTGCTTACGGTACTGTGATAAAATTATTATTAAAAGTCAGTGACATATATTTCAAATGTAACCTACTTGACAGTATCTAGCAGTAGCTACCACATCATCTGGATGTATCGGTAAGCTTCTGAAACATTTCAGCCACAGTATATTTAATCTACACTCAGAGACATTATCAAACACTAAAATAAAAAGTAAAATTATTAAGATAATTATATAATTATCTGCCTGCCTACTGTTTAGGCCTCATGTCAGAAAATATTGTCCATATAAAATACCTAATCCAAGAAATCAAGCACCATTACTATGTTCCAAATATATTTTAGAAATATTTTCATATCTTGCATGCTAAACTCAGTTTAATTTCCCCTGCTTAATATGTCTTAAATTGGTACTTAATTATCCAATTCTGTGGTAAAAACCTGAATGGAAAATAAATGAAATACTGTAGTCTTCTAGAGTAAAGACGAGCTAGAAACTTCTGAGACGAGCACAACTTCTGAGAGTGGTAAATTCCCACATCCCTGTTAACACCATGTGACATTAACATTTCATGGGTTTAAATTTCTGACATAAATATTTTGAATCAGATAATTTGTATCAGCAACAAACAGAAGTGTAAGTAAGTGAGAAAAAAAAAAAACCAAACTAGAAAACTCATCTGTTAAAATGTTGAATGGTTTTAGGCTTTTTTGAGGGGTGTGAATCTTAAGACTTCACTCAGTAATGACACTGATCCAGATCTCAGTTGGAAATGTCACTATTGTGGTTAATTGATAGCCATAATCTACTTCAGGGAAGCATATAATTTTAAAAGGAAAAGTCATAGATAGAGACCAATTACTACCATGRTAAAGGATGAGCAATTTCAGTGTTAAATGCCACTCAGGGTCTTGTTGCATCATGCCTTTTCCTTCTTCTTCTCTGATCTCCCAAGCCTATCCCCATTTCAGTCTTTCAGTATAGAAAATATCATTATTTAAAAGATTTCTRTAGAATTTAAAACACACTATAGCCTAATTGCTTTAAGTTAAMAAAATAGCACCAAAGATGAAGAGAAAACATCCTTCTAAAGAGTCAGCAAAGGCCTACAAGCTGGTTGTGAATGTAAACACTGCATGGTGGGAGGAAACACATGCAGTGCTCAGTATGTGACACCTGAGACCAGGGCCACACTTGCTGTGTACCTGTGTGCACACAGAGGTGTCAGCAGGCAAGGAGCTTGTGTTCCATGTGGATCCAGCCTGCAGCATTTCAGCTTTTGTTCACAGGGCATTGGACACCACATGACAGGTAATGGAGTTTATGAGAGGTCTCAAAGAAGAACAGACAAAACCTCTCTAACAAAAACATGCTAGAAAACCTTTGGTTGTTGCTGTTTCCTTTGAATTTTTGTGAGATCTGTGTTTTCCTGAGTGTCTTACTGGGGACAGTGTGGTGCTAGAATCCATCAGTGTGGTTCCACTTGCAGGATCGGGACCCTATTTTATAAATACAAATTGGTAATATTTATTTACTTACGAATCAACATTTAACTGATGTTACAGCAGGCACTATACAAGTGTTTATTACATATCAATTGCTTAAAAAAGATAGATTGCAGGTCATATAAAATAAATATATTTTYGATTATATTAAATGCCTGATTTAATAAGCTATATATTTGTGATTTTTCTATTCAACATATATTACCTTTGTAAATGCAGGTTTTATAAGCTGGTGAGGATGGATGAAGGGTTATCAATATACCTTTTATGTATGGGTTGATTCTGAATCTTGATTTGCTGAAACACATAATGCATGATGGATTTGGGGTCATGTAGAAAAGGTAACATACTTTTTTTTGGACCTGACTTATACATAACAGACTGATATATTTTAAAGCATGCACATAAGAAATGAAGAAATATTTTATTGYAAACATTTTTTAACTCTTTTATTATTCTCTTTTTGCTTAAGGCTGAAATTTGTASCAAAAGTGTAAAAAATATGGAGCAGGCCAAAGTTAGTAGCGCATATAAAATGAAAGACAGGCAGAGAGTAAGCATACTTTGCTTGTACTAAAATCATATGTATATTGAGGCTCAAAATCTGGCTTTATTTGCATTTTTTTAACATTCACATTTCTTTAAATCTGTTACAAATTGTCTTGTGTTTAAATGTATTAGAGCTTCAAGATATACCTTTGATTATATCCCACTTGACAGCGYAATTGGAGAATTTAAGCTCAAAAAATTCCTTTAGATCATTTAAATCTAATAACTGTAAATAAGATGGGGAGAGGTTTTGAGGAGAATCAAGRGCTGAATGAAATTACACAAACCATAATATTTTGGGTGAGCTTTACCAACCATATATAGTTCATAACATGAATACTGTTTGTATTGCACTCTTTGACCTGGTATTTCATATAAATCAATCAAGTTATTGGAAATTTAAAATGGAAATCCTGCATCACTAGTGTTAACACTCTCTGAGTCTCACTGCTCTCCTCCACTGTCAAAAGAAGATCTTGCAGTGTGTGACCTGACTGATTGTCAGGTCATATAAACAGGAAAATTCTGAGTCTTCATTAATATTTACTCCAAAGATGATTTTGTGAAGAGTGACATCTAACACCAATATTTTAAAATTCTTTTCTTTTTACCTCTCAAAAGCATTTATGACTGCCACTTATCCCTGAAAACTTCCCTCTTCATGTGTCCAAAACCAACACTTCTCAGGTCATTTGATCTTATAGACAGTCCTAATTAGATAAACCTATTAACTGACATGGTATGCAGGGTTAGTTTGATCATAGAAGATCAATTATTGTCTATATAACATCTAGTTTCCACATTAAGTGTTTATAGGAGTAGCATGGATTTGCCAGGGTTCCCTGGAAATAAAGTGTAAAAGTGAAACCCTTAGGCCTTCTCTCCCAAAATTTTTTGAATATTCAAAGAGCACATTGACAAGATGTGTACATAAGTTACTCTTGCAGTGTTTGTTATTTTAGGTGTCAGCTACTTTTCTCATCCTGTTTATTTCTTCCTCCAAAACATACTTGTTTTTCATCTCCAGATACTACCTTCCACTACATTCATTATTTCTCCTCAAGTTCAGTTGGTTTTGTGTGATTTAAGATGTTTCTTGGTTTGGTTTGGTTTGGTTTGGTTTGGTTTGGTTTGGTTTGGTTTGGTTTGGTTTGGTTTGGTTTGGTTTGGTTGAGTTGGGTTTTTTTTTTGCTTTCCCTTTACCCTCTTTGCTATCCCTCACTATGGTGAAGTTTGTTTATTCCAGTAAGGAGATTGGAGTGTATCCAAAAGTAAGCCCAAAGATAGTCATTTAAAGTTGAAAACAATTTTTTTCCTATAGGTCGCACTCTCATCAGGAAGTAAGAAAGTATTCAGTATAATGATCTGGACTAGGTAGAAACAGCTGATGTTTCAAAGCCCTCCATTTGCTAATACAAAATAACTTCTACAAACACCTATTAATATATAAATAAAATGTACCATCACAATAATTAGAATGAAATAGAGGGTGTTTTAAACACTTAACTAATAATTTCAATATCTGGACAATGTTAACAAACRCTTTATCATATTCCACCATGGTATCCTAATTAGTCTAACACTTATATTTATTTTCCAGCAGTGAATGATGAAACATTGCAGAAGCAGATGTTACACCATGTAAGTTGGCTGCAATAAAATGTTGCATTTTCATGTGTGCTTTTGTATTTCTAGTGATGTAGCAATACTTTTAATATTATAGCCTCCATTTCAAATGAACGACATCCACTAACAACACTGAAAAGCCATTTTGTTACTTTTGCCTACATATTGGAACCTATTCACTGATGTTTGGTTAATATGTCCTTTGTCCATCGGACATTCATAAAATCACGAGATGTCAAGAAGGAATGTTTATAAACTAATTTGCATTACTTATGATTTGTGCCTGTGCAAGAGGGAACACATCCATATTTAGTCTAGGGGGGGTAGAAGGGGAGAAACTGGGGGTAGGCGTTATTATTGGCTCAATTCCACACATACCAAATGTGAMTACTTATGTTCTTCCCACAAAGCATTAATTTCTTCACATACTGTAGACTTTATTCTTTTACCAGGTTCCAGATAGCAGACAGCTCTTGTTTTTCACTTATGTTTTCCTTTTAACAACAGTCATTAATTTACTGATATGCTGTCTATCAGAACCACATCATCTTGATTAGAGCTGTTATCCTAATCAAAAGGCTGATAATTAAGACTATCCATCTGTAGAGTTCCAAGTGCTAAGATGAGCTGAAGATCCTAATTAAGATTATTTAGGTGTTACTTAAATGCCATCATTTGATTCAGCTAATCATACCAGCAGGTACATTAGATTTGCATTAATGTTCTGCTGAAGCCAGCAGCTCTTTAAACAGATCAAAAATGTAGATTACAAGCACCATTTTCAAACATCTTTATATCAATATAACACTGAGACAATGGATTAAAGTAAATGGAATATTGGAARGAAGAGGCAGTTTCAGTGGTTCTCAGTCTGCTTTATGATAATCAGTAGAATATTTAAAATAAGTAATTTATTTACGGAGTTTGTGTGTCATAGCATTTCAAAGCTTAAGTTTTCACTAATGCTTTGAATCTATACTGTATGGATGACTTTAAATTTAATGTGTGTTTTTCTAGCCTAAATGAAATGGTACAGTGTGGGGGAGTTCATTAGTTCCTGCTGATAAATTATTAGATAGGTAGATTGCAAGTAAGTTATTGAAGAAGCCATAATACTTGCCTAGTAAGGAATATGAAGCTGAAATTCTCAGTCATAATTTTGTGTTTAAAAGGAGCTGTGTTATTTTTTTTTTTTCCTCCTTAATCCAAAAGGTAAATCTATTTGCATCAGAATTTTGGTACATTATGATTTTATAATCAAAACAATAAATTTTCTCTTTCAAGTTTAACCTGTAGATAAATCAGTTTTGGGGAAAGAGATCAATCAGTACTACTGGTAGTAATGTACTGTTAGTAATGTCTAATTACTAATGTAATGTGAGTCCAAGATCTTCATGCAGGCATATTCTTTTTCTGCCTGAAGATATAAGTGACAATTAACATACCACTAGACTAAAGCCTGTGAATATGTTTTATGAGATCTTACCTCAAAAGGCAAGGTACTTTTCTTTCAAAGTTCACACATATATAATAGGTTGGACATAAAAGAGGCTATGAGTGCACTTCAGAGAGAGGTCAGCCCCTTAAAAGACGGTTACCATAACAGCTTAAAATATAAATAAATAAATAAATCTATTCAAATACATGTTCTAAGACTCCATGCATCCATAGTAGAGTAAAAGAAGAGGACCACTTTCTCMTCTCTTTAACTACCTAATGAAGATGGAGCCAGGCTCTGCTGAAGGTACATTCTGCTTGGAGGGAAGGAAATGGATACAAAGAAACTCTAATCAGACACCATAAAAACATTCATTCAGAGTATTACCAAACTTGGTATTCCACCCTTGGCTGTATGCAGAATTTGACTAAACAAGACCCTGAGCCAGACCCTCTTTGACCAGAAATTCACTAATTCAGTCCATCGGACGCAGCCCTTTTAAGAACTAGAGGATGGTTTAATCTCTGGAGGTGAATCATTAGGGATAGAAAGTGTCAAGGCTTAGAGCTCTTCTAAATGTCTGAAGTGAAAAGAATCACATCCTTTTAGTCTCATTCTGTTTTTCAGAGTCATATTACTATTGCAGGATTTTTCAGGAGGATAAAAAATCCTGTACACATGGAATACTCTCCAGTCCAACCAAGTACTTAAGCATGGAGATAACTCAATCACATTGCTGAATTTCCTTCAAAGGAGCATTTGCCTGAAGAYAGATTGGACTTTACTACCTAATTCCAAAGWGTGCTTGAGATTCCAGAGCTGTTTAAGAATAATATGCTATCCGCAGTGTAAAATACCGGTCCAATTCACAAAGAATACAGATAGTTTTTGGGCGTAAAAACTAACCCAAAACTATAGTTGCTGGGATATACGCTTATCATTAATCTGTAAAAGTGGACATCCAGTTTATAGGTTTCATGTTTTTAAGGTTCTTTSAGGAAAACTAAACGTAACAATCACATCCTATAGAGAGAAAGAAGAATATGAGTGTGATGTCTAAGGAGAGAGGGTTAAGTTAATTTGAGACTCTTAACTTTGTATTTTCTTGCTATGAAATGTTAATTTTGCCTGTAACTCTGAAGCTCTACCCTATATTTTTCACTATTTTTGATGGTTTTACAAAGAACTTTGCTTGCAAGCTTTGGATGCTATCCTTAATTTTATGTTAACAGATTCTATTATCTAAGATATGCCCAGCACCGATTGGAGATGGACGGAAATTTTCAAAGAAATTATAGCAATTACACCAAAAGAACAAAGATATTATAGTGTATTTTAGTGGTTACATTTAAGATGTGAATAATCTTTAAAAAAATCTCTTTTCTTATATTCTGTTTTATTTGCATATAAACAGACATATTCACACTGAATTTGCATAGAAATAGATGCATTCAAAACATCTTTACAGCAATCACGAAATCACAGAAGTTACAGATGTAACAGTGTTATTAGTTCTGATTATTTAAACTGGGCATCTATTTTTCTGAGTGATTTTTGGGACAGTTACACACCATTTTGCACCTGCAGATTCAGACAATGGATTTAAATATTTAATTTAGATTCTGCACACAAAGCAGGCAGTAATGCCCAAGTTTTCCAGACTGCACTCAGGTTAGGAGAGAATTTCTAGAGCATTYAACATAAATGATCTATGTTTTTAATTTTAGAGTCTCTGAATATTGGGAACAATTGGCAATCAACACTGATGAAAAGTATCCCTTACAGTTTTAACTCTTGCCTTATGCTCAAGAGGACACATTCCATATCGGGAGCTTTAAGATTTTGCTTTAAATATTCCAGCAGCAGTATCAGAAACACTACCCTACAGTTTGTTAAAAAGTTGTCCAGGCTGAGAGCTMAGACAATTATGCCTTGCATACCAATGTCTCACAGCATACCACTATTTCCTAAATTTTTAATGTTTAGAGGTTTTAATAATGTATTTATTTTAAAATTATCTCCCTGGTTGTCATTTGCTTTAAATAAGATCTCTGTAGAGAAATGGGTAACATGAAGGTGATCTTCAGATAAAAGAGTTATAGGTATTGAATCACCAGGTCCATAACATTACAACTTATCTTTCTAGTATTATTTTCATGGGTGGATAGCAGATAGATTTATTATTTTTCTTCATACTTGGACAGAAAACAGCATGCCTATTACAAGCTATCCAAACATTTTACTCAGACTTCTTTTCAACTTAAAATGCAGTGAATTCTGGGATGAGCAAGCCAATATGAAGGAAAAGATATTTTTATTCTATAAGTTCTTAGTAGCAACTTTGCCAGTTTTATAATAAGTTTTATAAATTGATGGAGGGATTTCTCTCTAAAAAAAGTCATGATTTTGCTCAAGGTCAAGGAAGAGCAATCTTTAATTTTTTTCCTTGACATTTACTATAAATTCTCACTTTTCTGAAGGGATAYTGCTCTCCTATAGAAATGATGAACTGTCAAGTGTTTTATTTTGTGCTCCCAGGAAACAGAATTCTCTCAAACTGTTTGACCTAGCAACAGAGCTTTCTTTAAACAGTGAGACCTAACCAGATACTTCTATTGACTGGTGCTAAAGAATCTTCTAAAAATATAACRTGTATTGACTGTACCTGGGTACTTCCTAACAAATGCCTAAAACACTTTTAATGTTATATTTTAAGATTGTGGGTTTAAGAAATATTTCCTGTTCTAATATTTTATTCATGCTGTTACTGCTAAGTTGATTAGCTGTCACTATAATTTCTTTTTGGAACATAYTTATTTAATTACCATTTCATCTTTCTGCAGTTTTTATCAGTCTGAAGCCATAAACCTGTTATTGTTTTTACTACAGCGGTGTGACGGTGGAAATTAAATAAACTGCCTGCAAAAGTACATATCCGATGGAAAACTGCAGCAGGTAGACCTTCAATCACAAATTTCAGAAATTCATGTGTGTAAGACTTAAGAAAATGAACTCTTGAAACTGATGAAAGTACATATAAATAAGAATGCAAGAAACGTTTCTGATGTGGGACCATATATTTAATCCTTCTTTCAGAAGTGTTATTAGGATATGCCATTTAAAACTAGTATACAAGCCGCTTTACAGAGCTCTATTTCCCTCATAAATTCTATTACCCAGAGTCATTAAATTAAGGACGTTATAGGGTACATTCCTATGCATTTGCTTTAGCATCTATCTCTGGGCTTGTTATATGTGAACTTGTCTAAACCACTTTAAAAAGTGATGATATAATTTTCACCCACAAATTACTGTAGCCATAAATTCCAGAATTGTAYTGCCTCATGTTTTAAGTACTTTCAAAATGTTTATCTTGTACTGGCTTCAATGACAGCCCCCTATGCTTATTAGCATGGGATTTGGCAAATCACTGTTCTGTATCAACTTATCCACTAACTTCCTGGTCTTTTGAAATCTTACTAATTCTCTTTCTCCTTTTCAAATTAGTGTCCTAGCCTTTTCAAATTCTCCTTAAAATGTAGATATTCTGTTCCAAATAATATAAAATTCATTCCACAGGATTCATAGTTTGTTCAATCAAACAATTAAATATCACTTTATTGGGATCAGGATCTGATGACCATCTGCAAGTTGAAGGGAGATAGTCCTTCCTACAAATTACATACTCTTCTAAGAAAACTAACTTGGTCTGAGGGCTCAGATCTACAAGGGACTTGCTGAATTCAACAACTGGTGAGGCAGGGCTGCAGCAGCTCCATGCCCCTGGGCTGAACCAGGAGTGAGGCTGAGAAAGTGTTCATATAGGCACAACACAAACATTTGGACATGGCCAGACAAGTGCCCTTAGCTGCCACCTGTCTTCATGCACTCTGTTCTCTTAGCTCCTCATCTCTCTCTCTGRCCACATCTGCCTTCCTAACCCACCTTGATACTGTTATTACCCCATGTTTTGTTCCGCTGCTAAACATTCCCAAATAAGCATTACACCATCCCCAAATATTTTTTACCGTGCATCCAATAATGTGTCTCATCCCTATGTAGGCAGTAACACCCCTCCGTTCAAAGGATGCTCCGGAGACCTGCTGCAGATGATGGTGGTTCAGCCCATGGGGTTGGAGGCTCCCCAGAGACAGCTCCAGGAGGGAAGATGTTGGGTCTTGTGTCTCTGGTTGGATTATTGGGTGGCATCCATCTGCTGCCATACCTCTCTACTCTGTTATGTGTCTGGAGAAGCTTTTGATAAGCTGGTGTCTCTCCAGTGTGAATGAAGAAATCTTTAATGGCTCCCCTGTGGTGARCATGGAATAGCCAGGGAAGGCTACTAGTTTGGTCCCTACCTGCCTTTTTCCCTCTGTGCTCCTTTATGTGTTGAGGCCAGMTTTTTATCAATATAGCCTAGCAAGGATCTTAAAGATTTTCTTACACCACAATAATATAAGATGTGAGATGCCAGAATATCTTTTGGGATCTCAGAGCCACTCACCACTCGTAATGGCTTGGAAATCCTGGAGTCAGCACACCTCAAATTTCATGAACCTTGCTCTATGCCAGTGATATTTCTGAATGTTAAAAATAAATATATTGAAAAACCTTTGTAAGTGAAAAAATGATACTCTTATAATCCTATTTATTAATGAATATTTCTTCAATTAGGTTATAATAAGTACCAAATTTTGTTTGGCACCTAAACAACACAGCTTCCTACTTCAAACTACAATCTAGATAAATTTTCTAAATCTGAGTTAAGCATGTCAAATATTTGCTGACAGTTCATTATATCCTATGCAAGTTCATTCAAACACAGAGAGATAAGTGGCATAAATATGGGAATATAGTTGGTTTTTGTTTTATTTTCTTTTTGGTTAGTAATATAATATTTTCCTTATTTTTGCAGGCTTRCTAGAATAAGAAAAATATATTAAAGACACTTGAGATGTCAGTTTTCCTATTCAATTTTTTCTGCAAATCTTCATGGTGTATTTTATTCGTAGAACGTGGAAAATCTGTTGCAATCTCCATTAATAAGATACTGCTAGTCCTTGATTACCCGACTCTCAAAAAGATCATTTCACCTGGGAAAAGAACAACCAAACTAACTAAAAACCAACCAAACTCCAGACAAAAAAAACCTTATAAAGTTTGAAGTAGTCTTGGTTTAGAGCAATGAGGACATGTGAACTAAATAATAACATAGTACCCTGATATTTTACAGTATTTCTGATTTACTTTTTTCCTCCTCATCACTTTGTTCTTCATGAGATTGAAATAAAGATGAATCTTAATAATTCAGTTCCTTGAACAGTCTATCCTATCATTTTTCAGAGTAATACTTTTGTCCCAGTGTTTATTACTGAGCTATCATTTAGCAGAATTTGTTTTACTGACACTTTCAGAATTTCAGACTTCACAGGCCTCTCTAACATGGTACTACAATTACAAAACCCATTAGAGAGAATATAATTGCTGTTAGTGCACAATGTTTGTAATATATATTAGGCATCAGATTACCAAAAGGCATACATATTTAATGAACTAACTCTGAATACAAGGTTACTAATGATTAATAGCCTGAAAGGACACAAAAAGCAACATGCMTTTTCCCCAAGCCATTATATGCTGCTAAACACATTTCAGAAATTATGGGTGAGGAAGTAATCTGATGGGGCAGTGAAAGTCAAAGGAGAGAAACAAAGTGTTCCATGAAATTATATCTCAATGAAGATATTCCGTGCAGTATAATTTCAACACTAGATTACCATGAAACTTTATGAATTGCAATGGAGTGCTTTTAGTTAAACTAATGATAATTGTCTGCATGATCTTAAAGACACTTTTTTCACAGCCTTCCTGCAGAGTTTTAAGTGCAGAGAAGAAAAAACAGTTTGGGTGCTCAGTGTGGAATACCCAAATGTCATAGGGTCTGACTGCAATCTGCTTGTATTTAGAATGGGGAGAATAGAAATCTATCTATCTAAATTTTATATTCCTCCTAAAAGCCATGTGTTAGAAAATGATTAAACTTGATGACCACGGTGGGAGATAGTTAAATCATCTGTTACTTTCCTTACCAAAACCCGAACATACTTAAATAAGCCTGGGCAGTTGGTAACCAGTGCTAGTCCCACATTTGAAATCCTTGGATGCCAGTACCTTTTGATCCTTTCTCTTCTTTACTGCCGTGATTGCAGGAGGTGGAGGGAAAAGTAAAATTGAAAAATAGTRGTGAGAATGAAATAGTTTGCTATGTTTCCTGGAAACTGTCATTGAAAGCAAGGACTATGTTGAACTAAACTAAATGTCAGGATGGATAGAATATTCAGTGGTATGTAACAGCAGGATAGGAAGACACACTTGGACTGTGTTTCGTTAATGTCCCTGTGGCACTGGATGAGACTGAGTTTCTGATGGTGCCATTTTACTGCTACTTACCCATTTGTGGTGTCATTGAGCTATAATCAGAATGGAATGGCTGGGAAAGTGTTTTAAATATGAATTACTAGAATAACACCTTAAATGTAGTGATATTTCATGTTTTTTTAGGTACTTGTACAGTTCCTGACTTGCAGCCACCCTGACAAGAGAAATCTATCATTTGCATACACTAGGTTATTTCACAAAACAAGAAGACAGATGTAAAAAATGATCTTGAYAGTTCTGGAAAATCCATTATGTAAAACCACTCATAGAATATACTGGCAAAAAGGGTCATTAAAGGAGTGGTATAAACAGTTTTGGAAAGCTAATCTCTCATCTCAGAAGAAACAGGTCTAATATACTTGATACAGAGCAAATATAAACAAAGAAGTCTGGCCTTCATTCTYATATGCTATAGGAAAACCAAACTGAGGTGCAACTAAGATTACAATGCAATTAATAACTGTGACTTGAGAAAACAGCAACTCTGACTGGTTGCCAGAATTATATATTTGTTCTCCATGCACAGGAAGGAGTTCTGTCAGGTGATCTGTTAATCAAAGTGACAGGTCCTGCTTCCCCTCTCACTGACATTAATGTTGATGCATTTCTTTTCTGATATTTCATGTGTTTCTGCATGCCACAGATAAGAGTTTGCCCACAAATTCAGAGCTTTTTCTTGCATATCATCTGGGTGATAAGCATTTAGGCTTTCTTTGCAGAGGGAAAGCTGATTCTTGTTGATAGTATGTAAGATAAATGARGCAAAAAAGTAAGCATTAGTGAAAGGTTCTTTGTTTTTAAGCAGACATTCCATCGACCATGTAGCCAAATATAAATAAATAGCAAAAAAGAAAATTCTCTCATTTACCACCATGTCAATTTTAATGACAAAAAGATATTTARCATTTGCCATTATATGCTATGGCCAGCAGTGGATGAATCATTGCCTTTCCAAGACTTCTGTATCATTTCAAATACAACAGTTGCTAACTTTTGAGATTTTTGAATTTTATCTTTCCTTATTTGTAGGTACACATGTATAACATACACAAACACATAGGATTCAGGGATAAGGTGCAATGTTAAAAATTGAACCATTAAGTTTATTATAACATGGTACTGAATTTATGGGAGAACAGAATAACTGAATATTAAACATTATAGAGTTTCAGGTAAAACCATTAAAATAATGGATGCTTTACTTTTATATAAAATAGCACATTGTCCAGCCAGCAGCCAAGCCCAATGAAGCTGTTTGCTCATTCCTTCACCAGCAGGGTCAGGAAGAGAACTGGAAGAGTAAAGCTAGAAAACTCAGKTTGAGATAAAAATAGTTTAATAGGAAGAGCAAAAGCCATACACACAAGTAAGGAAAACAAGGGTTTAATTCACTGCTTTCCATGTGCAGGAAGATATTCAGCCATCTCCRGGAGGGCAGGGCCACATCACACATAATAGTTACTTGAGAAGGTTCATCACTCCAAATATCCCCTCCTCCTCCTTCTTCCACCCCCCACAATTTATATACTGAGCATGATCCCATATGGTCTGGAATATCCCTTTGGTCAGTTGGGGTCACCTGTCGTTGCCTGTGTCCCCTTCCAACCTCCAATGTTCCTTCAGCCTCCTCACCAGCATGGCAGTACAAAAAACAGAAATGGCCTTGGCTCTGTGTAAGCCCTGCTCAACAATAACAAAAACATTTCTATATTATCAACCCTGTGTTCAGCACAAATGCAAAACACAACCCTATACTAGCAACTGTGAAGAAAATTAAAATCGATTTTGATATTTCAATTTGTTACACACGTATCCATTAATTCAATCAAAATAAGTAAATATATATTTTTAAATATATCATTAGAGTGTATGTTTTGGATTTAAGAAAATAATTTAAACTACATATCATATGAGTTTTTTAGACCTGTAATCTACCAGCTAAATTATTCAGACACTTAAGAGTTAGAGCAAAAGGGTTTTTTTTCTATCACTTGATTTTCCAGTGTTTTCTATTCTAAAGTTTATATTAACTGGATTTTTTATCCATCTCATTTGACATACAGTCAGCATTAGGCAATTTCTAACCTACACAAACTTTCTTAGCTATTCTCTTCATGAAATTTTGTCTTGGATGTACAAAACGTTTCTACTTTTGCAATGATCATKTATAGATGATTAAATTTAGTGCTTCAGTACATGTTGGTTAGGTGGTTTCTACTGCCAGGTAATATTCAGTATAATACTGAATGGGAAGTAGTATGTGTAAGTTGATGCCTGCCTCAGAAGGCACCTACAGGCATTTGGGATTCAGGGCATTTCCTTTGGGCAAATCCCTGTGGGCAGAAATAGTGAGGAGACTTCTTCCTTAGTCAAAGCCGAATCTGTCATTATAGACCAGGAAGTGTGGCATGAAGTTTGGGGGTATGATGAGTGAAGTGACCACTTTACTTTTTAGGGAGAATTCTTATATCTGAGTATAAGACATTAAGATATCTTCAGAATAATATGACAAARCTGTGCAGACATAATCCTAATCTGAACTAATGGGTGAGTAATCAAAGAAGAAAAACAAGTATGGGGTACTCAGTGCAGTCAGATAAGGCATTAGCCTTTAGGCAAAACATGTTCACAGCAATGGCTTGGGTTTCTGGCATCTCAGATTGCTATTCTTGATCAGTATCTTCAAAATAAATTATCACTCATTAATASTTTTCTACTAATACCTCTAGAATTTATATTGTCCAATAAATTTAAAATGGATTTTGCACCTTTCACATGTGTACAGGTTGCATTTCATTGACACTCCAACTGTCTACATATATTGAATGAAATAAACTATGCCTTTTATACCTTGATGACAGATGCCCCTTAGACARTACACTTTGCAAAATTCTTTTTGGAAATTAGTTATATACTCAAACTAAAAAAAGGACAAGATTTTAGTGTCTCTTTTTTAAAAACTATTTGTATGTTTTCCTTTTCTCCTTTCTTTTTTGTTTGTTTGTTTGTTTGTTTGTTTGTTAATTTCTTGTTTGCATGCAGTGCCTGCTCTAGATTGTGCACATACCTGTACAGGTAGAGCACAGGCCCTGTTGCTAGGAGTATCCCCCAGCATGGATCAGTCCTGCCCTGGAAAGCGGACCCCCTCAATGCAGAGAGGGGTGTGCAGCTTCCGTGCCCATGCAGCCTCTTCATGACAACTGCAGCAGCAGTTGTGACGGTGCCTTTTTGATCTGGATTAGGGTCCAATAAGAACACAAAGGAGATCCTCAGATTATTTCACACAGGTCACTAAACCATAAGATACTGAAAAGTTCTGGTTGCTGTTGACCCTGGCTAAATTTGAAATAATGACCCAGAGGTGAACAGGCCCATATCCCATTACCACCACTCGAAGTCACTCAGGACTTCTCGACAATAACATCTTTGAAGACCTTTTAATTTGCTTGAGCATGAGTTTCCCCTCTTAAACCTGTGGTGAATGGCTCTAATCAAATTATGTTTGCTCAGGCTATTACTTCAATAATATCCTAAAATCCTCTGGAACTTTTCCCAATGTTTTCTATTGCTCTCTTCTTCACCCAGCAGCCAATGTGAAAGTGAGTTATATTTGATAGCTATTTTTGTGACCCTTTCAGTATTTGATTTCCTGACTTAKGAGCATTTGATACTGGCTTATGAGAATCAACCCTGAAATCAGATAATATACTAAAATACCAATCAATTACTAGCTTTTATTTAATTGCAATATGTCTACTGTCTAAAACTTTGTTAAGGACACAAAATTAGACATCAAAAGAAGGAAAATACAGAACAAAACACTTTTCAGAGGCTTAATTGAATAAGCATCAACTGATTTTAGTCTTCACTAAATTTCACTAATATTTAGGTAATTTATTTTAGCTGAAGCGTCATTTCATTATATTGCTTATTTCTTATCCATGGTAACTTTAAAAAGCTGTTTCTGTTGCTGTTGTGCTAGATAGGAGAGCYTTTGATTTCTGCCACTTCCAATTTCACTTATTCTCTACACAGCTTATAAAATATTAAAGAAGTAATATCTTCAAAAAATACAAAGAAATTCCTAGGATTTCAGAGAAAAGCTGAAAAATTTATTAGTATCCAAGAGAACACAACTGGTAAAAGGAATCACTTATCATTGCAGAGTATACCACGGTGTAGCTGTGTCTACCAGACTCACTCAATGGATTTGTAAAGACAAAGTCCCCTTTAAAGCCTGAGGTAGTTTCATGGTTCACACAATGCTGATTGTTGGCTATTTGGAGTATTAAAGAATGCTTCAATGTGGACCCATCCTCTGCTTTGCCACGGGTATGCAGTTATTTTAGGTATGCTTCAACTCTACCCTCTATGCAGAAATTCTAGGTTGAACAGGAGAAAACTTATTTTCTGAAGCTTTCATGAATGCTAGATATTTTGTGTTTCCAGCCCCTGGTACGTTTCTGTGTTAAAAATACTATGTTAAACATTAATTCAATGAGGTTTTCTCTAGAAAATATCATTTTGATCCCCAACAAAAATAAAGGCTCATTTCAGAGAATTATCGGTAGTGGTCTTCAAACAAAGCTGTCTTCAAGAAAGGAATAGGTCTCACCATTTTTGTGTCAATCAACTTGGCCTGTGTGGGGGACTGGAAAAAGTTGAAAGATCTTTACATAATGTTCTCTGCCAATTCTCTCAGCACTTTTATTAACACTGAAATCAAAGCAGTACCAGTTTAGGAGTATAGGATGTCTAAATTACATGGGAATAAATTATTAATTCCAGTGAATTTAATTTGCTTTTTTAAAAGCCACATGCAAATATTTTCATTCATTGCTATTTTTGAATGGCTAGGAAGAAAAGACAAATTGTTTTGAGGATGACAGTTGCTTGGCCAGCCTGGATTTACTGATTAGTCCTTCCAAATTTTTAGAAGGTTCAAGGAAGGAACCTAATGAAGTTCAAATCATACATGCAGATTTTTCTTCTATCTTGATTCTGACAAGGCAAGGAAAGTCATAAAAGTTACCTTTGCCAACCTTTATAAGGCTTCTATTACATTTAAAAGCTTCTGTCTTTGGTAGTGAGCCTGACTGAACTTTTCTTATCAATTTATCTTTAACTTAAACCTGACACAGACACAGTGAAATGAGTCTGGCATAACAACTCATTGATCTGCATCTAGCAATATATTGCAGGTGCACATCATTAAGAAATAAATACTGCCACTGAAACAACCAGAGTTTAAGTAACTCAAGGAACAGTAAAATATTCTCATCAACATCTAGCATTTTTCTTTTTCTTCCCATAATTTACGCTCTTCTTTTAACTATTGTATTTATGTCAGTGATTTTCAAAATTTTTTCCTGTGTTTCAGTTGCTGTGTAGTTGGATTCTTGGGTTGAAATTTGACTCTAACTAAGCCTTCTGTTATAAATTAATTGCTAATATATGGCACTGACTTAAAAAAAAAAAGAAATCCACCATTTCAACTATGTCATTTTATTAACCAGTTCCTGGAAGCTGTAATAAATGGATTGACTGTTCGTACCTTTTCTTTTTAGAAGTGGCAAATCTATTTTATAACTATAACTATTTTATAACTAGATTTTATAACAATCTATTTTATAACTATTTATAACTATTGAATTCTAAATGACATTTTCTTAACAATAACAATATCTTCTGACTAAGTAAGGTGAAGTTTTGGCTTTGACAGTTTTTATTGAGAAGGAGCTCTATTTCCTGTTTTTGTTTTTTTGTTTTTTGGGGGTTTTTGGGTTTGGTTTTTTTTGTTTGTTTGTTTGTTTTTTGGTGTTGGCTTGGTTTGGTTTTGGTTTGGGGTGGGGTTTTTTTGTGTACTTTTTTGCAATGAGACAGTGTTTATAAGAGATTACATTCCTAGCAGCAACAAAGTAGAGGGTACCTGTAGTATTGGCTGCTTGCAGCTGTGGAAAAATTTCAAGAGTTAAGAAAACACAAACAGCAAAAACATGGTAGAGCCTATTGAAACAGTGGGAGATGGGATTGTCTGTTAGCTTGGGCTGTTTCTTCCATACATGGATGGGTTTCTGTAGGGCCAAAAAATGGTTAACTTCTCAGTCCTTTGCCTAATATGTTTCTTTTATACTGAGCAAGTTCAGTACCATCAGGTAAAATCAAAGGAGTGAAGAGGAATTCTTCATAACTGCCATASCAATGTCAGAACCTACTCAGAAGTCTAAGTGTTTAAAATTTGACAAATAAAATAAAAGCATAAAATCAAAATAATTTTTTTGGTGGTCTGTACATTCTATAATACTGTACATAAATAAATGCCCCATCTGAAACTGGTACCCTCCAAAGGCGCAGCTCAATCAGATAAATCATCTCCTTAACCTTTGGCATCAAGTAAGGAAAAAAAGGYATTCTCTGACCATGGTGAAGTGAATCAATATCAATGATATTTTAGCTATGCAAAAATCTTTGGATAAAAATATAATTCATTGCGCGTTTATTTGATTTCGTTACAAAATCAGTATCCTCAGTGGTGATACTGATCTATCCAATCAAGTTTTCCTTGAACATTTGCATATTTTTTCTACTATAAATAGTTTGAACATCTGCAGTGGTAATTTATAAACCTCATTTATATTATTTATAGTACTTTTTTATTAGTTCAACACTAGTGCTTTAAAAAAAGGATCCACCGAGATACACTGGAGAACTTAGAAATTAAGCAAGTGATACCAAAAATATTTGCTTGACCAAACGAAGAAACTACAAAGTAGTAAGGAAAGCATAAAAAAGGATGGACTATAGCTCAACAGACATAATGGAGATAAGCACTAAACATATTTTTTTAGTCATGAAAATGAATTTGTGTTTCTTTATAATATTGAAATTAGGACTTGACATTTGATTATTTTCCCTGTAGTTTTCCCCTTATATTTTTAAATTTTGATATAATAAGAAGGAATATCTTTATCAGTGACGATCCTAATTTTAGGGTTTTTTTGCCAGTGGCTCTCTGAAAAACACTATATGTGAGTCTCTTTTTCCTTAAGAAGTTGTTTCTTAAGTCAAAAGGACAGTATAAATATCTCAATGTTATTTAAAAGCTTTTACCATAAAAAAAAATGACAATGAAAAAGCCTGGAATTTTTTTCTCACTCTATGAGTTAAAATCAAATATGACTAGATGTGACTTTAACAAAATCATTGGGATGACTTCTATATTAAAAAAAAAAAAGACATGAAAATTAAGTCAGAGTTTTTATATCTTCCTAGCAAATCATCACACATTGCAGGRTAAAATATGTAAGTCCATTCCTACCTGTCTAAATTAAGTAAATTTATTCCAATCAAATGATTTGAAAAAGTACATACTTCTGTGCTATTTTAAATATTAACAATTTTCAATTTACTTGTTAGGTTTGAACAAACCAAGAGATTTCTGAAAATRGTTCAATAAGAATATACAGAATAAATCGTAAGGTAACCTACTGTTCTCATACTGAGGATAAAATGAAATAAAATTAAAGCATATTATATTCTCCAAATTGGTGACTGCAGAGAGTTTTAACATTTTTATGTGTTTCATAATGAGTGAGTAGGTAAGGTAAGGTTAGTATAAACTAGTAAAACAAGCTCTGCACTGTGGGCTGTCAAGCTTTTCAGGAGCCAAATTTAGTAGTTCTTGAGAGGCTGCTTCTCCACCCATTCATGTTTGAGTATTAATATTGGTGGTTCATTCCTCAGCCCACCTTTTTCCTAAACTCACAGGAAAAAAGAGAATTCTTGTCATGTCTACAAAAGTTACAGAAGTCATCTTTTACAGACAATTTTTTTTTCTTCTGTATTATGACGTATCATAAGACAGGTAAGACAGTGTACACAGGAAAAAAAATATAATTTCCTTTCATAATGAGAAAGGAATTTAAAATTCCATAGAAATGTATGTTTAWGTTTGATAAAAAATAGGTTAAAACATTGCTAAGATTGGAGAAAGTTTTTGTCTCAGATATGCACTGGGAAAGACAGCATGGGTGTGGCAACAGTATCCAAAGCTCTACCTATCCACAGCGTTGGAATAATGTCTTCATAAATGGAAAAAAATCAAATACCAC
>QVAJ01000072.1:2613151-2682755 GCA_003546035.1 Mixornis gularis
TGGGAATATTGGACTGCTTAGCTACTTCTCAGATTTGCTGTTTAAATAGCAGCTGATTATTTTAGTAAATTTGCAGGTTTAAGGGTCCATAGATTAAAATAATAATAATAAAAATAAAATATAAGAATTAAAATGGGTCTCTAGAAATTTGCTTTCTGAATTGATCTAATAAATTTAGATATGTAACACTCTAGAAAGTTTTTCATGTTATGATAGTCTGATTCTCTTTCAACTAAGGCTGTTTATTATAGGGATTTCTGAACACTGTGGCCAGGGGTATGTAATACACCACTTTCTCACTGAAAGCAACTTCACACTGAGAAATTAGAAAGCCTTTGAAGATATGGATAACTCAAAGGAAATTAAAAAGATGACACAAATAATACTTTTGTAATTATCTTGTCACAAAAAATCAAGTTATACCTTTAGGCTYTTAGATGTTAATACTACAGTTGAGAGCACCATTTACAATTTTAAATTCTGTGAATKATAACATCACTAGAACGGTGGTTTAATTCCTCTGATATTAGAAATCTGAAAGCTTCTACTCCCTGAAACTTCAGTCAAATTTGGATGAACTCACAAACCAAGATATAAATATTAAACTGAAGTAACAAAAGCAGCGAAAGAGATTGAGGGATGGAAGTAAAGAAGTAAAACCTCTATGAGGCAGAAGTGATGATGCTTTTGTATCAAATTTCCAGCTATGACTCAATTTATTGTAACTGTTGCCTGTGGTTTAAATAAGTTATAGTTATCGGCATAAAAGTCTGCCTACTTGAAATCCACTTCTGCTGTATTTCTCTGCATTCATTTTATTCATCTGTCGCACATGATATTATTTTAATAGTTAAAAAAAAAAGATTTTTAAACCAGTATTTTGAATGTAGAACTCTAGATATGAGTAAGAACTAATAAGTATTTTATCTCCCTTTAGTAATTTCAATATTCTTATATGAATTTAGAAAGCACAATGCTACATAAATATTCATAGGTTATACTTAAACTGGAAATGTGTAGGAGGAGGGCACACTGTAGTAATGGCAATCTGTCCTATATATGAAAATTGCACTGGAAAGAGTTCTAAATGGACATACATGAACTTAACTCTCCCCCATCTCAAATACATCTATGGCACAGATTTCACCTCAGCATATAAAGAACCCTGTAGAATCTATAACAGAAGATTTTATCCAATTTAAAATTCTCAGTTCCTCTTTCCCAAAAAATCCCTTCCTTTTTTGGATGTCACTTTATATTTAGGTAACACAAAACAAATCTCAATGCTTTTCTTCTAAGACCTTTTCTTAATGCATTGACTGTGGCAAGTCAGGATCCTCACCTACTRCATATTAAATGAGTTTCTCTAGTATCAGTAGAGTAAATACTCAAACATTTGTACTTGGGCAGGCAATTCTCAAAAACAGTGAGGTAGGCAGATGACCTGGTTTTAGAAGTCAATTTTAGAAATGGTTTTAGGACCACGCTTTTAAATTTAGCAYAGCTGACATAACACATAGAGAACTTTGCATCACTATGAAAAAAAGAAACAGATCCAATATTGCTTAATCAGACTTCAGCAGATAGTGATAAGAGGCTGCAACTGAAGAGCCTCGGCTATTWACTCCAAATCATTTAGCTATACTTGGAATTCCTATCAAATGCTTTATGCTGAGTTATACTGAAAACTGCCACCAAATAAAAATGGTAGTGATAAGTCTGTCAGTTTATTTCAGTGCCAAGGTTTCTATTATTCTTTATGGCCTGTGCTGATTATAATTCAGTGGTAGATCATGATTTGTCCACTAGAGAGTCAGTAAGACTAACACATTTGGTCCAGAAACACTGAAGAGTCAAATAAATGCAYTCCCCTGATTGCATTTGTGTATTTTGTGCGTCAAACATGAAATGGAACATTAAGTTAGAAGTTAAAGAGAAAAAMGATGCTGTGACAGAAGAATGAAATATAGCATATATATATATATATATCACTGTGTGTAGCTTTTATTCAAAGTAGGCAGGATGAAATGGCWAGAAATGGCTAAAAAACTGTCTTTGGGGACAGAAATTTCTTGTATTAATTCTTCATTTGCTTCTGTTTCAAAATTTCATTTGCAATATTTCAACAGTCCATGACTTATTCTGAAAGAACATTTGTTCATTAACAACTCTACACATACATGTTATAACAAAAAAGAATTAACATCATAAATAGAATTTTAATAATGGAAGTATTTACAGAAGTATTGGGTATGATGCTTTAAAAAACACTTTGCTATCRTACTATGTCTTGGGAATCTCTCTGCATATATCTAATTATGCATTTAACCTTCATGTGAAGAATTCAAAAGGTTGGAAATTCTAAAATTAAATGATGTGGCTGTACAATCATTTTTTGTTTCATCTTGCATTTTGATGTACTCCATATATATATGTTTATGTTCATATACTCATCTTCCATTCATATTCTTGRGATAATTYAAAGTGCTTTTTGAATTGTTTAATKAATRTGTCTTSAAATTCACCACACTTAAGGTGTGAGCCTGAGTATCATTTCTACTTCCCTAATTGTCCTCTGAAAATTTCAAGATGTATATTTGTCTTATATATAAGATATATATTTCAAGGGAAGTATAATATATATTGTTGTGGTTTCACCCCAGGCAGCAAGCAAGGCCCACAAAGCCTTCCTTCTCCATCACCAGGTCGAAAATTGAAAGGGTAAAAGCTAGAAAACTTGTGGATTGAGATAACCACAGTTTAATAGGAAAAACAAAGGCTGCAGACACATGTAAAGCAGAACAAGGAATGAATTCACTGCTTGCCATGGGCAGGCAGGAGTTCAGCCATCCCCAGCAGAGCAGAGCCCCATCACATGCTGCAGTGACTTGGGAAGACAAATGCCATCATTCCAAATGAACCCTCTTTCCTCCTCCTTCCCCCCCTTCATATATTGTCCATGATGTCACATGGCCTGGAAGATCTCTGGTCAGTTGGGGTCACCTGTCCTGGCTGTGTCTCCTCCCAGCCTCCCATGTTCCTTCAGCCTCCTCACCAGTGTGGCAGTACAAGAAGCAGAAAAGGCCTTTAATCTGTACAAGCTCTGCTCAGCAATAACAAAAGSATCTCTGTATYATCAACCCTGTGTTCAGCACAAATCCAAAATACAGCTCATACCAGCCAATGTGAAGAAAATTAATTCTACCCTAAGAAGTACCAGCACACACATGCAGCGYGCACGCAYACACATATATTTATATTTTTWTATATATATATATACAGGCCAGGTTGGATGGAGCTCTGAGTAACCTGATCTAGAGGAAGGTGTCCCTGCCCATGGCAGATAATCTTTAACATCCCTTCCAATCCAGGTCATTCTATGCTATGAAGCTATACATTTTAAATTTAGGATTTAATATACTTTTAATTTTGGATTTCCTATGGTATTGTTTTTTCTTGGGTTGTTTTGTTTTCTCCTAAAACCAAAATTCACAACAGTCTCATATTTGATGGTGTGGAATGCTGTAATGGGAGTCTCTTTTGAATAAATAAATAAATAAAAAGAACTATGAACCTGAATTCCTTGTGCAATAAAGATAGAATTTGTTATGGTTCACCTGTGTGGACCTACCTAACCGTTAGCAATCATGGCTTTCTTCAGTAAGTGTACTATCAAGGATTTATTTTTCCTGCCTTGTACAGCTATTAGAAGCTGGGTGTGTAGGTGTTTATCTCTCACTTTCATCTATGGGAATACCTCCATGCTTGATCCATTATAAAGATCACCCATAGCATGAAAGRTATGTAACAGATGACACAATAAGTTCAAAGGAATAGTGTTTTTAAAATCRTACCTCTCCCTTGAATTTAGTTGTCTAAGGTGGTATGGTATCTCTTTTAATAAACATGAGTAGTTCTTTGTTTTATTTTAAAATGAGCAGCCTGAAATTCTTGTATTGTTACTCCTGCCTACATTTTGTCATACAGCAAGTTACACTACTTGTTGAACAAATTAGATTTGTGCTCAGTCCCCTCTTCTGCCTGAACAAATTCATACCCATTTGCTGAGTTATAACAGGCTTGTAGCCACCATTTCTGCAAAATCTGGCCCATGGTACAGTTGAGGATACAAAACCCATGAACCTATGGAAAAGCAATAATAAGGAGCGTGACCCTTGCATGCTGATGAGGCTGTTCTCCTCAGCTTTGTCCCATCAGTCTTGCATGTAAAGTAAGTCTTGAACAAAAAAATTGCTGAAGCACTCTAGAGTAAGGACACAAATTGGACTTGTTTACCCAACATAAAAATAAAGGTACTTTTAATGGAAGGTTATTTGAGGAAATCATGCTATTTATGTACATTCCAGTAAAAAAATATACATTTTCATAGATAGAGAGGATTTGGGTGATGGAGAGCTCACCAGGCAGTGCAAGGTTATTTTATAATGCCACAGAAGATGCTGAGTTCAAATCCATGCTCTTAGTATGTACAATTGACCTAAATGAACCTTGATGATTAAGAAAATCAGAATTACTAACAGTGAGTAACTAGGATGTATGTATGCATTTTATGATTTCTTGATTTCTCACTTCTAGAGGAAACAGGGCAGAAATAGATGCATTCTTCCCTTTTTTGTCTTTGTAGACTGTGTCAATGAAAAGTCAAAAATCTAATGCTGTTATGAAAGTTTAGTCTTTCTGTTTTCTCCTTCATCTAAAAAAAATTGCATTATGACTGAGACAATAGTACAAAATAAAATAAAATATTGAAGATCAGAAGATCATTCAAAAATCCTTATTTCAATCCAAGATCTGTGTTTCCAAGTCTAAAAATAGTCCACAAGGTCACACCACCCTCCATATTTTTGGCTAGACACTTGAAGTTGAAAAACATYCAGCTGAGATTTCAGAACCACTAGGAATGGTGTTAGTGAGGCARTCATCACACGAGGAAAAATAATATCTATTTTTTTCTGCTGAATGTTAGCTAAACTGGTTGATGTATCCTTAAAAAATACTGTTATATGTATATTAATACTTTGAAAGCAATCAGAATGGAACTGGATGTGATTCAGAGATTTATTTTCCTCTTTAAACCAGCTAGTGTTAGCTAACTATATGGTTTTKTAGGATAAAAAAAGAACATACATGACAGTTGGACAAAAAAAATTGAACAAATGAAATGTAACAAATAAAAGTTACAGTTAAAGAAAAAGATATGGGCGTACTAGTAAGGATCTAAAGCTTTTGAAGCTTTAAACCATTTTTACTACTAGAAATCTTACATGTACAAACTAGGTGAATCAAGTCAAGATGCTCAGATACAACAATTTGAATGCTTTCACTGAGGAACCAATAGGTTGGTATGGTTAACTGATGTTAATGCTTTAATGCTATGCTGTATAATGCATAATTTATAAATCTAGTGCCAAAATGCATGAGTGCAGTTCTCCTGATTAGATATTTTAAGAGCTGAGAAATCTGCAAACTCTCTGGCTGACTTTATTTTATTTAGCAAATCTGATAATGGAATGTTGTTTTAACATATTCACAATGAGTAGATTTTAGAAGAATGAAGGATGTATCAATAAGTTTTGTCGTGAGGAATGTACGTGGGTAATCCATGACAGCATTAATTACAGCACYGTATGATGTTAACAAAAATAAATTAGGAATAGATTATCACAGACTACTACACCTGATTAGGATGTCTCAAACTTGTTTCTGTAGAATATGTAAAATTCCCTCTGTTCTATGTATTTAAACATAACAGCATAACTGTTAAAATTAACAGAATAAAGTGTGAAGTGTCACTTGATTCTGAATTTTAATGCTGAAACCATGCTATTTTTTATTCAGTGAAGTTCTTCATAAGCATTTCAAGTAGTGACAATTTTTTAGGAATTCTGAATCTCATTTGCAGGTGAAATAACCTACTTTAATGCTGCAGAAGCAACTGAGGATGTTTGGCAGTAAAGATGACGTCAGAAGACAGTTTCAAGAATCTAGGCTTCTCTAAATTTAGGTGATACRTCAGGCTAGGTAGTGATGGTTTGAAGAAAACTCCTGGCTTATTAAATCCAAATGCTCCCATCAATTATTTTACTATATATTCCTTTAGATATAACAATCACAATCCATCTTATGCCAATATAGGGAGGTTGWCTCCTCTGTTACCACTGAACATCCATGCCAGAGAGTCATGATTCCAATAACTGGAAATTCTAGCCTAAATTTCTTCACAATTAGTCCACTTCTATATGTTCCAAACTACCGGTTTTCTTTATTAGAAGATCTGTTCTCTATTGCTTACTGTTCTGGTCATTCTTCTACTTAGGATTATCAAACTATGCTCATTTTCTGTCCACTTTTGAGTGTCTTCTGCAATAATACTCACCTTTTAGCTTTCTGAATATAAGAGACTCAAAACCATGTAAAATTACAGAAGAAATGCCTTAGGAACCAAAAGTAATATTTCCTCTCTTTCCTGAGATAACTTTCTCTGAAARACCAAACCTGCCTTTTCAGTATTACCTTGTGATCAGTATTAATCCCTGCCATGACTCTTCTGATACCATCACTTTATGATTATATACAAGATTACAGCAACTGTTTGTCAGTCCATTAATTTCTACACATGGCGTGTTGTATTTTCAACTATCAGGTTTATTCAATTCTTRTTAATGCAGGTTGATGTTCTTCCTGCTCTCCTTCTTATTTTATATCATCTGAAATCCATTTTATCCCCAACAAAGAGATAGGAAGGAAAAACCWCAGAGCTGCAACTCATGGAAAACAGTAGAAGATCAAGGTTCATTGTATATTATTCATTTGGACTAACAAATGCAGTCTGAATTACATTTGAACATCTTGCATTAAATGATGCATATAACTAAACTGGACCAAATCCTGAATCTAACAATTAATTGTTACAAAAAGGAACATTAATTTTTTTTCCCTGTGATTACAGCAGACAGCAGTTTAAGGGTCTTATTGTTTATACCTGCGTTCTATTTTTTTTTTTTTTTTTTTTGGTGACACTCCTCATGTAGACATAATTGATTTTCTAAGTATAAAGATTTAGTAAATGAATGATATTTTCAGCAGTTCTGAAAGTTAAAAAATCAGGTAGTACCTGACTTTTTATCTAGCTATACTGGATACTATTTAAGGACTATCTAAGGACTATAAAATGAAGCATTGCTTTCATAAATTTTTCATTGGCTTTGGATATGACATCTCCCAGGACATGTAAAGGAATATCTCTTGGAGYGGCAAGGGAGTTGTGATGTGATATTTGGTGAGACTTTGGTTGTGAAAAATTTATATCTAAAAAGGAACTATATTATTCATATGGACATAAAATATTTTAAGAAACATAAGTATATGACTATCTCTAAAACATGCTCTTCTATGAGCTGCAGCATACCTGATAGTTTCAGCTGTCACTAAAACTGAGAGGTTTTTACATCCTTCTTAGGTTTTCTCTTTACTGAGAAAGTCACATTGGATTCATTCTCACAAGAGCATTCACCATTATGATTTTCTGACTTCTAATCCCTCTAAGGAGAAGTTATCTCCAAGTACAGTTGTTGAGACACAGCCAGGCCAGTATTTTTAATTGGCTGGTTTTTCACTCAGATTTCTATACAGCTAGCRTATATGAATGAGTCCACTAATCTCAGTAAAATTATATTCTTAAGTACATTCAAGAATCAAAATAAATTTGTATTTAGTTTATTCAGTTTGTTTGCAAGGCCACTCATAAGATATCTCTCTACCCTTCTCTTCAGGAATGAGCCTGTTGTCTAAAAATTCAGCAAAGTATTTCAAAACATATGAGTAATCTGAAAGAAGCAACTTTAGAGAATCAAAACAGAATATACTATCAGCAAGACTGTTTCTGGAGACCATTTCTTTCACTGGGACAGTGAGGCTACACATGTGCCAATTTCTCATCAAAAGAAGAGACATAATTTACTAATCCATGCTGATAATTAAAAGGAGAAAATATTACTATCAATTATAATGAAAAAAATAATAGAAAAAAACCTATAATAACTGTTCCTAATATATAAGAGGAAACGTTAGATTCTTGCCCAAAGTTCAGGGGGTGAAATGAGGCAATATAATTTTTCCATTTTGATTATTGAGAGGGATTTATCCTCCTTCAGCATCCYATTACACAGATGATCCTCTGTCTCCAGCAGTAAGGAAAGAGAATCCTCTTCATGCTTTCCACTAATCATCAGGGAAAGCATTAAAAACTACCAGTAAATAGTATCTGTTAAGATGCTTTTTCTTCCTTCATGTTTTTATTATTTTATTTCTCAGTAGTTTGATTTCTTACACTCAGGAATCACATGGAGGAGGTATGTAATTAAAAAAAAAATTTAAAAAAAAGTCATGTCACCCATTTTCCTAGATGAAATCACTCTTCCACTGATGTTGATTTTTAGGAGAAAAGCAAAACAAGAGATATTTTGAACAAGCTATGGTTTCCAATAGTGGCAAGGTGAGTGTGCAAGAACTACAAACTCATCAAAATCATTTGCTTTTTTTGGATTGGGATAAGATTTCCTTCCTTCAGGCTTGGAAATAAGTGAAATAGAGGAAAGAAAACTTTTTTTTTTAAACTTCTATCAGTTAGTGATTTCTATTTATCTTATTAATCAAAGGGAAGAAAGCTGAAAAATTAATAAAAAATATCCAAACTATCTAAATAGAGTCATGAGCATACACAGCCCTTTCCTCAAATTTGAGTCATGCTGAACAGCAAAAATGAAGTGTGAATAAATAATATGAATAGTATCTTCATGGACTCATAGGATAGAATCATAGACTATTTGAATTTTGAAAAGATCTTTAAGGTCACGAAGTCCAACTATTAGCCCAAAAGCTCTAGCTACACAATTTTTCAATACCTTCAGAAAAGGTCATTCCACCACTTCCCTTGGGAGCTTTTGCTAATGCCTCAAAACTCTTTTGATGAAGAAATTTTTCCTAATATCCAATCTAAACCTTCCCTGGGGCAACTTGAGGCCATTTCGGCCATTTCCTTTTGTACTGTCACTTGTTACATGAGAGAGGAGACTGAAATGCACCTTGTTATAATCTCCTTTCAGGTAGTTGCAGAAAGCAAGGGGGGTTTCCTCTGACCTTCTTTTTATCCGGGCCAGACAACTCCAGCTCCCTCAGATGGTCCTCACAGATTTGTGCTCCAGACTCTTTCCCAGTTTTGCTGCCCTTCTCTGGACTCATCCCAATGTCACTCTTGTAGTGAAGAGCCCAAAACTGAACAYAGGATTCCAGGTGTGGCCTCACCAATGTCAAGTACAAGGTAAAATCACACTATTGCTGATACAGGGCCAGGATGGCATTGGCCTTTTTGGCCACTTGCCACAGTAATAGCCCATGTTCAGCCACTGTTGACCCGGTCTCTTTCCTCCTGGCAGCTTTCCAGCCACACTGCCCCACTCTATCATACTGCATGGGGATGTGGTAACCCAAATACAGGACTTAGCATTTGGCCTTGTTTAACCTCATGSAATTGGCCTCAGCCCATCATCAATCCAGCCTGTCCAGAACCCTTCTAAGACCTTTCCTGCCATCCAGCAGATCAACRCTTGCCCAGCTTGGTGTTGTCTGCAAACTGACTGAGAGTGCACTTAATCCCCTCATCCAGATCATCAAAGAAGATTTTAAACAGGACTGATGCCAATACTGAGCCTTGAGRAACACCACCAGTGACCGGCCACCAGCTGGACGGAACACCAGTCACCACAACTCTCTGGGATTGGCCATCCAGCCAGTTTTTACCCAGTGAAGAGTGCACCTGTCCAAGCCATGAGCAGCCAGTTTCTCCAGGAGAAGGCTGTGGGAAACAGTGCCAAAGTCTTTACTAAAATCCAAGCAGACAACATCCACAGCACTTCGTTCATCCAGTAAGAAGGTTACCTTGTTATAGCAGAAAAGGCTGGTGATGCAGGACCTCTCTTTCATAAACCTGTGTTGTCTGGGCCTGATCCCAGGTTGTCCTGTATCTCAAGGACACAAGATGACCTTTTGTGGCCCATGACCTTTCTCAGCACCAAGATCAGGCTGACAGGCCTGTAGCTCCCTGAATCTTCTTTCCAGTCCTTCTTCTAGGTGGGCATCACATTGGTTAACCTCCAGTCAACTGGAACCTTCTGGTTTAATCAGGACTCATAAATGACAGACAGTGTTCTAATTCTGGTTTTGTGTTCCAGTTTGCATATATCCAAGACAACAAAGAGACACTACAGTATATAATCTCTCCCAGTCTCATTTTGGAATGAAGCATCACACAAAAGAAATACAAATACCCAAACTCCATAACTTTATAATTGAACCATTTGCCTTTTTTATTACTTCTTGTAAGTTAATTTGGAAAATAGACTACCTTGTCTCTGACTGTAACAGATACAGTTGATTTCCTACAAGGAGGTTCAACTGAGAAGTAATAATATTCTGACTTGACAAAGTAATTCAAATAATGGCGTAAATCTCAATAGAAATAATGCATACTTTGAGAGATAATCCTAATCTTTACTCAATTACTTTCTCTATTTAATTAAACTAATTTGGATTTTTTTAAATAAAAAAATAAACATCTAAGACCAACAAAATCCAAGAAGTGACCTGTAGTAAAGGATTAAAAATTTCAAGGATGTTTGGAATAGGTGAATAAATATAATATGATATTGCACTGTCCAAAATACTAATTCATTTCATTTAGTGTTCTAGTCAAAACAGTTTGTTGTTTAGATACTTGCAATGCTTTATATGTGGCTAATGAAAAATATTTTCTCTGTAGAGTCATCATGCAGAGTGAAGGGCATGCTTGTATATATATTTGCATTAGCTGTCTAAAGAACTACCGAAGTTAATCTACTCAGAAAAAGCTTAAACCACTACTCTATTTAGTTGAATAACAAATGATGTTGGGTTTTTTTAACAGAATATTTTTATCATCAAAAATAATCATTCTGCTTCCAACACTTCAAGATTTGTTGGAGATTGTGCAGAGTAAACTATACATACTGGAAAAATTTATAATAATAAAAATATGCAATGATGCAGCAGAGAGTGAGATATGTGAAATTAATCTGGTCTCAAGTTTCAGCTCACTCAAGTTAGTTGATTTTATATGCTGACCTTTGTTCATTGCCCTCTTTCACCAGTTGCATTAACTCCATGCTTTCACAGGCATGAACTTAGGTTTTTAAACAAATATCACTTTTGAACTTAATTGCAATTATTTCTTCTACTATGCTAACTGCATTTATCTTTTCTTGTCAGTGATCACTTAACAGTCCTCCAGTACCCTCTTTGAAGAGCCTATCCCAGTGTCTCAGCTACCACATGGAACTTTCCACAGGCTCCTTGTGGCTACTGCTATAGCTGCTCCTGTTCAGCCAGACCAAATTTTAGCCAGCCCCAGAGGACCTTCTCCAGACCACCTCTTCAATCTTATTTTTTTTAAAGTATGATAAACTAAGCCCTTCCTAGGTCTTTATCTACTTTTGCTTTAGGAGGCATCTGATCTTTAAAATACTTCTTGACTATGAAGACATGAGAAGAAATTCGGAAGGCAGAAGACACTTCAAAAGGAAGGAATCACTATTGGAAATATTTTAATTTACAGGCAGAAAATCAGTAGGCACTGAAAGGTATCGGCATGCCCCAAGGGTTTCAGCAGATCTTGTTTTATGACTGCCATTCTTGTTTCTTAGGCACTTGTCATCACCAATTGGCATCTATCCATCTATCCATCCATCCATCCATCCATCCATCCATCCATCCATCCATCCATCCATCCATCCATCCATCCATCCATCCATCCATCATCCATCTATCCTTTTAGAGTGACCAGTGAATTCACAGGACAAAGATTTTTCTTAGGGTAGTTATAATACAGTGATTATTATTTGTTGGGCACCAGAGAATTGCCGAAGACATCCATGATTTTCCTTGACACATTTTCCCCAACAGGCCTTTGGGGACATCTATAGAGTGTTCAGCAGATATACAGTGGAGTCTGTATCTATGTCAAGATGAACTGCCTTTCTTTGTAATGCAAAGCCAGGTCAATTTATTGGACAATAACAAGGCCAGGTTGGATGGGGCTTTCAGCAGCCTGGTCTTGCGGAATGTGTCACTGTCCATGGCAGAGGGGTTAGAACTAGATCATTTTTAAGGCCCTTTCAATACAAGAAATTGTACAATCAGGATAGTCTAATATATCTTGTCAATGATGTTTAAAAATTCAGAACCCTTCAGACAGGACAAGAACAGTCTATTATCTGATTTAGAGAGGAGATTTAGTGACTTTTCCCCCCTCAGTTGCTTTTTCTAGTGTTTTCACTCATGCAACTCTACCTATACCAGCTTTAATGTCAGTTCCTCCTAGAACTGCAGTAAGAAATGCAATCAGATTGCAGATTATATTTTGGTTTTTTAATTATCAGCTCCTAAATCCAGGTAGTTATCTCAGTGAGGGTGGCAGGGACTCCTTTCATCAAAAGAGAGATGAGCAGAGTGAATGCGAAAGTCACATAGATATGCTTATGGTTTTAAAGGAAAGGAGCAATTTGCAATATGACACATTCCACCTCCATTTTAAAGCACATGAGTACTTCTGTTTCCATATTTGCTGAAATATTTTTTTTTCTCTGTCCCCAGATGTCAGCATTCCTCTTCTACAGTCATTATCCTCAGCTTTCTCCTTTTTACTGTTTTTTCAATTGTTTAAATCTCCCTTGACTTCCTTCTCATCTTTTGCATTCAGTCAGGCTGAGCTGTCTCATAAATCATCCCCCCAATAGTGTATTCTCTGGTTTTATGGCTTTCAGAGCTAAAAGCTTGCTAATGTGACATTAGTGATTAAAAAGCATATCACTTACTTAAAAAAAAATAAGATATGAATGAAGCCAGGGAGGATGGTTCTTCTTTTGCAGCATGCAAAAAAAATTCAGCAATAGACACCATGATTTCATGAACTTCAAGACACTCTACTAGACATGCTGGAGTTATAGTATTTAACTCACTTCATATGCCCTGCTTATCCCAGACTGAATATAGGTTAATTAAAAGCTAAATTGGGCCAAACTTAATCTTCAAAGAGAGACTTCAATAAAGTAAATCATTAAAAATCTCTTCAAGCTATGGCCAATTCTTTCACAATATTAACCATCACCACATATACAAAGGTAGTCGTGTTTAACAGTCATATTCCAAATTACTTTTGAGTATGCAATACCACAGAACTAATACCTAATGCTGATGTAGAAGCATCTCAGTTGTCCTGAGGCACCAAGGCTGAGATGATGAAGATTAAGAGCTTATTTGCAATAGAAATTGGAACAGAGTTGGTCTTGCCTTTCTTCCTTGCCCTCTCTCCAGAAAGAGATGTGGAGTTGGTGTGTGTCATCTGCCCCTTTTACTGCTTGTTTCATTTTGTCTTGTGCCTTTGCACAGATGTCCTGTCTGTTTAAAGTCTGTTGTTCTTATCTTGGCCTTGGTCTGGCATTTTCTGTTGCTTGGATGCCTCTTATATGCTAGCTTGTTTTGGTTTCAGCTGGGATAGAGTTAATTTTCTTCTAGTAACTGCTATAGTTGTGTGATTTGGATTTATGATGAGAATAATAACTATCATTACTCTCATAGGATGAGAGCAATGAGTGTTCTGAAAACACTGGAATATTTTCAATATTGATGAACAGTTCTTGCAGAGTCAAGCTCTTTTCTGCCTCTCACTCAGCCTCACCACAGTGAGACAGCCGACTCCAAATGGACCAAAAGAGTTTTCCATACAATATGGCATCATGCTCAGAATAGAAAGCTGAAGGAAACCCGGACAAGAGGGTGCTGTTCAGGAGCAGGTTGGACATCAGTTGGTTGGTGGTGAGCATTTGTTTTTTTATTTTCATCAGCAGTTTATCTTCTGTTTTCTGTTTCTGGTTGCCCCTCACTAATATTATTTTTTTATTAATTATTTTAATTACATTATTAAAGTGTTTTTACCTCAACCCATGAGTTCATTTCTCTTTACAGTTCCAATTTTTTTCCCAATCCCACCAGAGGTGAGATTGTAAGCAGCCGTGTGAGTCTTACCTGTAAACTGAAGATAAACAACATGATTATATCCTTCTTTCTTTGCTTCTTTGAGGATGATATTGTTCACATCTACATATAATATTGTATCTGACTATGCTCTCAGAATGCTACAAAATACTTAAAATACTGTTGTTAGTTTCACAATTTCAGTATGCTTCCAGATGAGTTTCAGGTAAGCTCATTTAAGTGATATATTTTCAATAGTACACTTACATTTTTTCCCCATGTTACAGGTCTCTGATTTGGCTAAAATTAACTGGAAAGATAGTGCCCTCTTGATCAGAGAATATGCACAGCTAGTACCTGAAGAGATAAAAACCAAGAATGTTATAACACAGCTTCCTCTTAATGTTAGCAGCAGACAGAAAGATATTATAAACAATTTTGGAATTAAATTCTGAATAAGCAAGGGCAGGATCGCAAACTTCTTCATTCTCCAACGGAATTTTTTTTTTTTTTCATTCGCCTACAGGAGGAAAATAAAACGTAGCTTATAAATAAAAGCACTTTAAAGTGATTGATTGAAGTTGCCAGGGAGAATTTGATTTTAAAAGCACTATTCCCACTTTAACTCTCAGGATCAAAAGAGTGACCTATGCCTTGTTGCATACTTCAAGCCACACTCTCTTGCTGATTTAAATCAATAGAAAGAAATTGGTAACTGCATTTCCACAATAAAATGTCCAAAACATTTCCAAAACACACAGCAAATCCTGTCAACCCAGGAAGCAATCATGCTTTGGGTCCAATTTTTTAACAGTAAGTTTGTTTGCACAGGATTTATGTGGCAATGTGCATTTGGTTGTCTGTGTTTCTTATGTACCTTCTAGATTGGTTTTATGCTGTTTATGTAATGGTTCGTTCCATGTACCCCTCCGGTGTGTTTTCACTTGGTTTGTCCCAGTTACAGCTACCTGTCAGTCATCCTTACATAACCCCCAGGTCCTGTCTGTCACTCTGGGGTCTCTCCCTGAGAAAGTTCCAGGGAGACCCTCAGGTGATTGGACAGGACCCCAGTTTCCCCCCCCCCCCCCCCCCCCCGTGATTTGTTACTGTATATGTCCTTTTTGTTCTTTATGTTCAGAACCACTCCCATGTTACTCCTCATTGGTCAATGGCTGAACCCATCTCCCTGTTCCACCCCCACATAAAAGTTGTTGCACTCGGGTGCTCCTGGTCTTTCTAGAGGCAAGCACCCTGAGGTGAGGTGTCCTCAGTCAGGGTTTCCAATAAACTCAGACAGTTGCACCCTCTTCAGAGTCCCCTCTTTTTTTTCCTGCCATCGTCTCACTCCGCTTCCTCGCTAACCAAGACTCACAGGATTGTGCAGGTGTCTCTGGACACTGAATCATACCTAGCTTGCCGTGGTGCCAGGGCTGGCCGGGGTGAGCAGACGCCTGGCCACTGCGACAGGTTTACACTGTACAGCTCAGGACCAGGCAAGGGTCTGTGAATGAGATCTAGCCCAGTGTCCTCCACCTGCAGAAAGCACCAGTGAAAATGTTGTCACTACTGTATTTTGAGCTTTACAAAGATGACTGTCTAGGCTTCCCCATTAATCTCCCTTTGTAAAAGCTTAGGGGACATTAAGAACAACTATTAAACAAGAAATTGGACTAAAAAATTCTCAGTCTATATTCAGTTACCTTAATAAACAAATATTTCAGTCTTGGAATGTGTTGAGTTCCTGCATGTTCCACTGCTGAACCAATAACATTTTCAAAGACAAATATTCAGTAATATTCTGAAAGAATGGACCAAGTTTCTGCTTTCTGCTTTCATTGGGTTTTATATCTCTTAAATACTAACCATTAAAATTTTGTATGCCACTTGTGCCAATACATTTCTTGCAGAACCTCTTTCATGATTGTGGTGGTTTAACTTACTAAGAAGGAACTCACTGCTTTTTTTTTAGGTATGAGGAAAAAAGCACAAACCAAAACTGAACTAAACTAAAACAAAAAAACCCAAATCCCAAATCTGAAACCCAAGACCAAACAAAGAACTGATATGATTTGAATTAATTGACATAATCTTAGTTCAAATCAGCCAACTCATGAACTAGGAGCAGTAACTTTTCTGGGGGAATGCATTTTATTAAAAAAGTCAGTTGTGCTAGATAGATAGTTCTTTATGCTATGAAATATGTATAATTATACTCAATATGGATATTTATTTACTTTCTCTTTTCAGGAAATGAACATAAAGGAAAACACCAATCACATATAAAATGCTTCCCACTAATTTTCTGCTGATACCAGATAGACTTCTGGTTAGGGCACTGATCTGAAAGTGAGAGCAAAGGAGTAATAGCACTGATCTTGGRCAGAATATATGTAGATAGACATTTTAGTTACAGAATTCTCATACAAGTAGTGGCAAACATTGCTGCTTTACTTAAATAAATATATGTACTTCCACTTGCTAGTAATCTGTCCTTTAAAGCATGATTGTCCTCAAGACAGAAATCCACTCTGAATACCAAAGAAAAGGAAAAATGGCAGTTCCCCAATATCACCGCCCTGAATTATGGAGTGTATTTAATGKTTTTGTATCAGTTAGTTTGGGGAAGTTCCCTAATTACTGTTAGTCTCCTTTGGGTTTTTCATGGACTGTAGAAACTGCCAAGCAGCAATCAGATTTCAGAATGGGATTAAGTGAATCTTGTGTCAAAGTTTGTGATGTAGTCTGAGATTCTATGAAGAAAATGTAAAGCAGAAGTCTAAAATTTTCATTTCTCCATCACAGGATATACTATGCATGTGATTAATACTGTTGTAGCCATCACTGTTGGCAAAATAACTTCCTTACCTGAATTATCACCAATTCCGGATGACTGACATATTTCAGCTTAAAAAATCTCTAAAACCAAACAACCTCCAAACTCTTCCTTGAGAATGTTTTAATCAATAAGCTAAGTGAAGAAGAAAAATAATGTTAAGGGGTTTTTTTTTGTCACTCAGATGATAGATGGTGGGTTTCATTTTTTTCAACATAGCTGTAGGTATGATTTTATTAATTTTGGGAGACAAATGTTGAGTTTATTGAAAAATGTCACTTTTTAATTAACTTCTAATGTTGTAAAAACATTATTTCTTATTAGCTTTGCTAATTTAGTGCACACAAGACCAAACTAATCAGTTTTGCAATTATTTGTCTTATAATTTTTATTAGCTCGTGAATCTCAGTTATCCTATTCTTGGTGTATTGGTTATTTTAGTAATACCGCAACCTCTTTTTTTCTGGCTATGCTGTTGCTGTAAGAAAATCTTAATCAACTTTGGAATACTTTCTTATGGCAAAATGTGAAAAACTGCAATTCACCAAAACTGTGTATCTGAATTTTGAAACCAATTTTATACTCCAAAGAAGATGTTTTGCAAGATAAACTTTTTTTTTTTCCTATAGCATGCTGCTTCTTTTTGACTTGCAAGGGCACTCTTCCACTTTCCACAAATGCAAAAACAACTTAATATTCAAGGTAGAACTGAAATTATCAAAAGTATTGAAGTGTAAAACCAGCTTGCCAAACTACCCAGAAAATGCATAGAAATGTTTCTACCCTTGTAATTAAATATTCTGTCCATACAAAATGCTTTTTAAAGAATTCCATCCATGCGTGGAACACCAGTAAATGCAAATGAAGGACATCATATAATCATGGAATCATAGAGTTATTTGGGTTGGAAGAGACCTTAAAGATCACCTAGTTCCAAGCCTCTATCTTTGGGCAGGGAAAACCTTCACTAAACCAGGGGCCTCAGAACCCCATCCATGCTTGTCTTGAAGACTGCAGGGATGGGGCATTCATGAACTGCTCTGGAAAACTTGTTTCAGTGCCTCACCAGCCTGAAAAAAAAAAAAATAATTCTGATATCTAATATAAATCTACTCTAATTCTACCTTGTACCACTTTGCTTAAAGTCATTCTATCTTGTTTTATCATTACATGTTCTTGTAAATAGTCTCTCTCCATCTTTCTTGTAGGCTACCTTCAGGAACGGTAAAACTGCAATTAGGTCAAGCCAAAGATTTCTCCAGGCTGAACAAATCCTCAGGCTTTCCCTATAGGAGTAGTGTCCCATTCCTCTCATCAACCTGGTGTCCCTCCTCTGAACTTGCTGAAACAGGCTGATTTYCTTCCTGTGTTGGAGACTCTGGAGCTGGCTGCAGTACTCCASKTGGAGTCTCACCAGACTGGAGTAGAGGAACAGAACCACCTGGATTCTGTCAGTTTTCTGGGCTACAAGAGTGTGTTGTCCAAACTCTCATCTCCCAGCATCCCCAAGTTCTTCTCAGCAGGGCTGCTCTCAACCTGTCCATCCCCCAGCCTGTATTAATACTGGGAGATATCCTGGCCCAGGTGCAACACCTTGCATTTCATCTTTAACCTAATAAGATTCCCATGGGCTCATTGCTCSAGCTTGTCCAGGTCTCTCTGGATGACATTCTATCCTTCAGGTGTGTCAACAGTAGCGCTCAGCGTGGTGTTGCTTGCAAATTTGCTAAGGGTGCTCTCTTTCCTTTTGTTTGTGTATTTAATGAAGATATTAAATAACATGGGTCCCAGCACAGACCCTTGAAGGTCACCACTTTTCACCAATGCCCACTGGGACTCTGAGCCATTGACCACTACCCTCTGGATGCAACCATCCAACCAATTCCTTATCTATTTAACAGTCTACCCATTGAATCCATCTCTCTTCGGTTTAGAGAGAAGGACATTGTGGKGCACCGTATCGAAGGCTTTAGAAAAGTTCAGATAACTGACGTCTTAACACTTCCCTTATCCACTGATAGAGTCATTCTGTCATGAGGTCACTAAGTTGGTCAGGTAGAACTTGCCATTACTTCACATGAATAGCACTCTGGTAAATAGACAAAATTGCTAGTACTATTCTGTAAGCTGTGAAAAGAGTGCATCAAAGCACTTAAAAGAAATTTGGTTTATTTTCTAGGTTAAGCAAATTTTGAACTTTTCAGGACTAATTAAAATATCAAGATGAACATGCAAAATAAATATTGTGTCTTTTTAACTCTAGGAACATCTCAGCCTATTTACCTCCACCTCTATCTATAGGAAGTACACACAGAAACCAATAGATCCAAAACCAGGGAAGTAATTTTTCTCTTTACCTTTTGAATTATTTTTCTCCATTCACAACAACATAATCTGTCACTAAACAGAGCTACATTTTACTTAAAAAACTGTCAATTAAAATATGACTTCATATGTTTCTCTTCCCCATAATACAATCCATTATCATTTAGCTTAATCCACGGGACAGTCACTCTGGAATTAACTTCAATGCTAAATATGACTAGGATCATAAACTGCTGATATCACTGTTGTTATTCCTGATGTGTCAGGGGAATATGGAATCCATAAAGTTTTATTACAATTTCTTGAAGAACCTCTCAGTTTCCATTTCCACTGAGCTGGGCTTCAAATCAGTTAACCCAGAAAACATCTCTACTCTTTCCTGAAAGTTAATACATTATTGGGACATATGAAGATTTTGATATACCATTTAAGATGGTATATCAAGTGGAAAACCAGGAGAAACTCTGGGAAGGTTACAAGATTTACAATCAGGGCAGTTTTTAGCTTCTTCAGTTTTGTGCGATAACCTGTTTTATCTGCTCCAGTAATTACTATTGCTGGTTTTCAAGCAGGTAGTCAAAATCAAAGCTTAGTTAGAATGTAATAGAGTGAATATCATTTATCTAGTTAGGAACTTAAACCCAGAGTTTCATACTTCAGAGCTTGAAAAGGCTCACTCAAATGTTTGAAATGGATCTTCTTGCTAGTCCTCAATTTTCTTATTGCGCATGAATAAAAATTCAACATTGACTTCTCTTCAGTGTAATTTTTTTTTTTTCCTTTGGCATATAAACAAGTTTTGCGAAGGAATTTTTTGTCCTTTTATGTACCAATGAGTCAATTTGCTAATTAACTTTGAGAAATGAGAGGTACTTTTTCACCCTATTGTTTATTAGCCCGTATCTTTAAACCTGCTTGTCTCAAAAAAAAAAAAAGGTAAATTCAAGAAATGTACCACATAAAAAACTAGTATCAAGGTGGCTCAAATTCTGTGTGTTTTACTGAAAATACTTTGTTACAGATATATTTTAAGAATTATGTCAAACTTTGTATGCTATGAAAAAGATGAAAAATAATAAAGAATATGTATCATTCTAACATATCTATCATTTTTATGTTATGTTTTTACTTAACATAATAAAGTGTTAATGTTAAGTAACTTGTACAGCATTTCATATTKACAGAGTCAGAATCAAGTCAGTAACAAAAACTGTTTGTGTTCTCATTTTCATATTTTCAATTGCATACCAAGGCCTAAGACTTCGAAGAGTTCCTTTTATAAATCCTCACTGTAATTCCAGTGGTTTAGCAGGGGTGCTGAAGATATAATTATCTGTGACCTCAAGGCTGGTGATAATCTGGGGAATTAGAAAGGGAATATGTTGCATCTGTTTAGAGAAGTTTTTAATGATTTTAAAAGCATCATTCATAAGATTATTGCAGTTTCCTATATTTTTTTAATAGATTTAAATTTCTACTAGCTTCATCTGCATGCCAGAATAAGTCACAGCTTAAAATAGCAAAATTATAGAAACAACTTTTAGAAAGCTACATCCTTCCAAAGCTGGCATATCTGTTAACAATACCAGCTTACCATACATACACAGAAAATTAAAAATGAATCGTTTTACCACTGGCAAGATTACTTCCTTCTCACTTGTAAATGTTTTTAAAAACATGTTAGAATTCATTTGCAGCTGGAAGGAAAACAAGATACATTAAGGTTTCTAAAAAGACATCAGGCAATCAAGTTTAAGAAGTTAACCCCCACTCTTTTAATCCAAAATGTTTATTTATGTATTGGAAAAACAAACAAAAAATAACAACAACTAAAAAGAGACATTGAATGTAAGATTTAACCTTAGCTTAGCTGACGAAAAGCTAAAAAGGATTTTTCACCTGTTTATGTTGAAATCACTACTTCATTTTCTTCTCAGCCATCAAAAGTACACATATAGGTAAACAAATGCACATAGGTACTCACTTTATTAAATCCATCCAGGTGAAAAAGGCTTTGAAAACAAATGATTCTTCCACTTTTCAAAATAAGTCTTAAACATCTAGTTTAAACAGAGATAACTTGTATATTTCAGATAGGGAGGAAATGTACATACTGCTGATGAATGAATTACACTTCCAGTCCTGGATTTAGAATGCTTGGGTACTACTTTTCTCATACTCACTTCTATACTCATGCTTCCACATTTAAATACAAAGTTGGCGTTGGTATTTATCAATAAGAAAAAAGTGAAATAAAATAATCAGTAGGACAGGATGATATCCCATCATAAATGAAAAACGCATCTGTGGGAATGAGTGCTGCACACTGAGTCATAGCACAGCTCATTATTGAAATAGAGTGCATTACATTGGGAAAAAACTTTGAAATTCTTTCTTTCAGAGCAGCTTTCATAAAAAATGTCAGAAAAATGGCTAATGAGGGTGTTGGACAAGCACTTAGGACTCCTAAAGAAGAAATCAAGATGTTTATTTTCCTCTGAGATCTAAAGTGAGTGTCTTTGAAGGGAAGCAGGTCAAATAGTGCTTTAATGTGTAAGTACCCCACAGGATTCCATTAAAATTGGGGTACCTTGTTGAAAGAAAAGGGAAAGCCTTACAGATAAATATTCTGAAACATCAGATGGCAGGTGGTGAATCTCTAACCTGGACCAGTAATGGATGAAGAGCTGAGAAGCTGTATGAGAGACAAGAAGCTTCTAATTATTTTGTGATTTGCTTTAATTTAAATCAGACTTTAATTTGTTGTCACAACAGATTAACAGTGGCAGCACAAACAAATGTAATGAATTCAGGGTGCTTCAGAGCCAAAGGCTAAACTTGGATTTATTGTTGGCATGTGCTTTCTTCATCTCTCTGGCCTGGGTAGGACTTGTTTCTTTTTTTTTTTTTTTTCGTTTTTTCAATCGTTTTTTGGGTTTTTTTGTGGTTGTTTGCTGCATCTTCTCCAATTTTTTTTTTTTTTTTTTTTTTTCGTTTTTTCAATCCCACAGAAGTCAGTGATTTAAAGCAAACTAATGAGAAATAAATAAAACGAAGCAAGCTTTAACTTAACTTGGGGATTTGTATTTGTGTGGGTATTTTAAAGTAATGCCATAAGCAGCTGTGCCTTATTCCATTTATTTATTTATTTCTGATTGAGCAAAGAGAAAACTGTTCACCACCATAGCACTGATTTGGACCTAATCTGGAATAGCCTTTTTTATTAATATTGTGCTAAACCTCAGGAAATGATGCCATAGGCCACATATTAGTGCCAAAATATATATGAAGTCAGTTGATTCTATTTATTAAGACCATACAAGGCCTTTGACCTCCTTACAGTGCACAAACATTAAGCCAGCTGGCTTACAGACATTCTTTTATACTAAATCTGCACACTCATATCTGTTAGCGACTTTTCATTTCAACACGTCACAAGGAGTTCCAGAGCTGTAGCAGTGGTTTACAGGGTTATATTTAGACTGCATGACTGGCCAGTAGAAGTACATACTGTGTCATTTTCATGCCTTCATTAGTGGTGGCTGATAACAGCCATAACGCTTCTTTCAGGCAGATAAATCATATTGAACTGAGAGCCTGGAAATGATCAGATTAGGAATTGACTCTGAACACCCATCTCACTATAAAGCACAGAAATATTTAATTTGGCAGGAATTTATCATTGAAAAAAAGTGTCATCTGAGTGCAAAAGCATTTATGACCATGGTTTCAAAAGCTTGAATAGGCACAAATCCCTTTCTGAGGTGCAAGTATAAGCTAGAGGTGTTACTGATTTTCAAAGAGATTACTTGAATCTGTAATGAAAGGTGCAAAGCAACTTTGTTTAGTAGACATAACACACATTTTCTAAGCCTATCAGGTTCTGCAAACTGCAAACAAATGTAATCTGTTTATTTCATGAATGGCCTGTCTGTTCACAACCTCAAGGTCTCAACAGAGCCCAAATTCAAAACATTTTGTCACCGTTCGTATTCCTTCACTAATTCTTCAAGCCTATGTGGGAAGGTATCATATTCCATTCCAGGGCTGAGTGTGTAGTCCATCGCTGTAATTATGTTTGGTCTTATATTGCGCATAAGTTGCAGACTTTTGGTGGCAGGGTGGCTGTGTGGAAGAAGGCAGTGAAGTGCCCTATACCAGTCCCAGACGGTTCCATAAGGCTGTGAAACAGGCCAAGAAAGATCACTGGGCATCAGAAATTCAGCCAGGCAAAGGAGTTTATGGTGCTTCTACTCACACATATTTAGAAGAAGCAGTGGGTGTGAGGCACAGGAGGCACAGCTGGAGCCACCACCTCGGAAAGAGACCCTCAAGGATGGAGGAGACACCTCCAAGGCAAATGCTGCCATGGGTAAAGTACACCAAGTCAGGGACACCATTAAGGGACCACAACCTGTCGAGGACCCTTGCTGGGATAGAGACACCACCAGGAGACCCACAGCAGGTTAACCATATTTTAAGGAGCAAGAAGCAGTGGAGAAAAATAAATAAGAAACAAGGAGCAGTAGAAAGAAACCATAAAATGCAAACGCCAACCTCCCAGTCACCCTGTTGTACTATGAAAGGGATTGAAAGGGACTGAGTGTGACATATAGACCCTAGTATTCCTACATAGTCAGAGTTATTAGGCATTCCTGAGAATGTATAAAAAGAGCAACATGCAATTCTTCTGAAACAGTATCCTTCCTTTTACAGAATGGAGGTAAAAATATGAGGCAGTGAACAAAAAGAACCRGAAAACATCATAATAACTGGATGATAATAGGGTGGTAAATCTCTATGCTATGATAAACCTTTGTCGTGTAGAGAGGACTGAGTTCACAATTCACAGAGAGGAGGGGATTAGATGATGTTTATTATTGTTTACATATTCTAAGATTTTGGGATCCCTAAAGGAATTCACAAACTCCATTTAAGTCTTCTTTAAATCTTTGCCACTGTGACCTACTTTAAACTCTTCTTGTAAAGGGAATGTTAAAACAGGGAACATCAAGGCGATTTGCAACTTCAGTGTAGGAGAAAAGGGCACTCAGCAGTTTTCAAAAACAGGTAGCGTAAAGCTCTTCTTCCTAACTTCCTAACTAACAAATGCCTGCTAGATTAAATTTTAGATGTGTGTTCTGAATGAGTAATTTATATAAGGCAGTCAGAACTTCAAGTTTTGTTTTAAGATTGGGTCTTTTCTTAATAATAAAATGGACCTGCTGCTAGGAAGTCTTACCCTTGCAATTAAACCAATTAAATTTTCTTTTTCCTTTCTYCTTGTTAATGCTGTTCCACATGGGGGAATGAAAAAATGCTTTATTCTTATGATGACATTATAGGATTTAAATTACTCCATGTTAATGGAAATCCATGGAAATCAGTGCAGTCACTTTTGATTTACAGAAGTAGAAAAGGAAGAGAGTTGATCCTTTGGTTAACAGTGTCCTAGCTCTGACCAAAACTTTCTGTTCCAGTGTTACCTCCAGGAGTTTTCTTAAAGTTCACTGTTTGCAATGAGAATTTCTGCAGTGTCAAAACCAGCTAGTTAAGTAATAGAAATCAGCAAAAAGATTCAAGACAATGCTGAAAATGTTTTTCCTTCCATTTCTAAATATCAGCAGCTCTAAAATAAGTGAGTTGGTCATTGTTTAAATTCATTTTTTTCCAACAGGACTGAGACTTCAGTTCTAAACTAGTGTTGTATTCATCAACTACCCTTCCTCAATGCCAGAAGAAAAATCAAAGATTATGAGACCTTTGCATCCGGTAGGGAAAACAGCCATGTCTGAATATCCAGTGTATTTAAAACAATACAGGTAGATCTTGAAACACAATATAATATAACMTTTTTATTACATAGAATTTTCTAATCATTAGCAAAATATTTCAATGAATAGCTGAACATGGGAATATTTTAAAAAAATGAGTTTATACTTGAAACTCCAAATAATAATTATGTTGTAAGAGTTAAAAAGAAACCCCCCAAAATGATTTATTCTTTAAGGTGTAGCATGCTCCTCAACATCTGCATGAACTGTGATTCAGGATATATGATGTCCATTTATGGACCCTTCCAGTTCCCAGACTGGGGAGAATCCTGTTTTCTCCACTGTAGAGGTGTGGTATATACCCTCAAAGAGAAGTTTGAAGTATACTTTGAAGAATAAATTCAAGCAGTTTTCCCATCTTGTCTCCCTCTGCTTTTCTACCTTTCCTAAACGATTCATGAATCCTAAAGGATTTAGGAAAGAGGGGAAATTTTTAGGTGTGGAAGTGGTGAGGCACTGGAACAAGTTGCCAAGTGAGGTTGTGAATGCCTGRCAGTGTTCAAAGGCTGGATAAGGCCTTGAACTATTAGGAGGTGTCCYTGTCCATGGTAGAGGGGTTAGGACTAGATGATATTTAAGGTCTGTTCCAACCCTTTAACATCCTATGATTCAGTGGTTCTGTGGTGCTATAATTCTATGATTTGATGGAAGATTTAGAAGTCCAGCATACCAAACTGTGAGGAAGCCATAAATAATGGTAAGCAGGAAGCACTAACAGCCTACAAGTGCATCTTCAATGAGGAAGMAGAGGACTCCTGTCCACTTCTCAGCTCTCACACATCATTGTACATCCAGCTTAATTCTGACATGATATCACTGTGCAGTTTCCMTGTCTGTTTTCCAATATAAACATATCCTAACAGAAATCAGTGCAAATGAGATCTGGTCCTTGATATGGATAGCTGGAACACTGCTCTCAGGTTTTACACATATCGATAACCTTAGATGTAAACATTCTTTTGATGAATTATTGTCAGTAAAAGTTCTATTTACACTGTTGGACTGCTTTTGAGTCATGAAAAATTAATGCAATATGAATTGTAGGTCTTTCCTGACAGCTATGAGAAAAAAATMACTGCATTCAGAGATACTTCAGAGTTCAACAGCTATGCTTTTCTGGAATTCCTGCTGCCTCTAGAGAACATGAAATTTATTGCTAATAGTGGAAATGTTCATTTGTCCTTTAAGTATGAGTACTGAGGGAGTGTGTTCTTTATTTCCCACCTTAATACCATTCCCTTGAGCCCTCCCCAGCAGTCAAAGGTATGTAGACACTGATAAGAGAAACAAATAGAAAAGTCTTCCTTTTGAAAAATTTCCAGTGAAGATATGAACTGCATTTCAGAACATCAAGAAACACTGTAGGAGAAAAAAAAAATCAAATAAAATTTTAAAGAAGTCTGTTCAGTGACTCCAAGAATACCATTTTSATGTTTTTTGTTCCCTCTTACAAGAATCATCCACATTGAGTGATGCTTTGGATGTTTGCTCCACTGGGTATTCTATCATATCTCACCATTTGCTTGTTTATGGCTATTGCATCTTTATATTCTTTTTGTGAGGAAATGCATATGGCTTCCTGAATAAAGTTATTTCAAGATAAAATATGAGATATATGTATATATGTACTTACTTCTGCTCACATTAATGAATATTTCAGATTACTCTCTATTTCATGAAGTAATTTGTTGCTTTTGTTATGAAGACTTTTAAAAATCTGTAAGTTAGTAAATATTTCAAGGATTCTCTGCTGCATGAGGTTGAAAACAGTCTAAATTTGCCATTTCCTTTATTATTTATTTTGGCAGAGAGAAATAAGCATAGCACTCATACTGTAATATTAAAAGATGTTTGAGGAATTTCTTTCAACAGTGAATGATGAGTTCATTAAAAAAAAATAATAATGGTACTACCCTAGAATTGTTCTTTGTATGAAGAAGTGTAAAAGAAGTTAAAAGGTTTTTTTCAAACGTATCTTTCAACAGAGCTAGAGAAGTCCTGACCAGAATTTCATATGATGTAAATCCTGTGGARCAAACAGATCCCTAAAACTTCAGTTGCTTATCAGTGTGACTTTTTAAACTTATAGATGAAATAGGTAATTAACAGCCTGCAATGTTAAATAAATTAAGAGGTCCAGAACAGAAATTTTTACTGGAAAAAAGGACAGGAATCCCTTCTGCTGGTTATTCCCATGAAGAGTATGTGGTGACAAACACCTTTTTATAAGCATTTCCTCTATAGTCAATAGAGAGAATTTCATTTCCCCAGACTAGACTCATTCTTTCCACATATGATTAGGCTCTTAACTTCCAGGCATTTGAAGCCTGGTAAGAGGAATCCAGGCTCAGGTCAARGAAATTAACTTCTTTTTTCTTTAATGCAGATTAGCACTTGTGAGTTCACAGTGCAGTAGTGCCAGCAGCTCTTTCTGGGGTCCTTGCCTGTGTTTTCATTAAGCTATCAGACTAAGCCTGTTCTTATAAGCCTGTACTTGAGAGCAAGTAGCCTTACTGAGAGGAAAACACTAGCAAACCTCTTTTATTTTTTCTGAATATCTAGACAGTAGTATTTATTGTTTACATTGCTATCCATGTTTTTTTAAAGTTTACACCAAGCATCTGTGTTGCCTAGCAATTTTCTTAAAAACTCTGAATAATGCATGAGTGTTTGTATACAACTTACAAGCTCAGTAGGTTGTATTATATTAATATATGCACTGYAAATCTTTCCATTTCAAGAAGTATTGGATTATCAAATCATGAGGCTGGTGAATACACATGTAATCAGATGRTTAAGTAATAGTCCTCTACATACCATATTTTGCACTTAGAGAGTAACTACCATCTGTGGACTTCAASCATTCCATATCTGCTAACAATTAAACCTTCACACCTCAGTACTGCAAACAATCTATGCCATTTTTTCTCTCTGTTGCCACACACAACAATAGCTTGAGTACACTTTGAGGTTTTGGGCACCACAATATAACAAAGATATTAAATTATTAAAGAACATTGGAAGGAGCATAATGATCATAGTGAATGAAGGGCCTTGAGGGGAAGCCATATGAGGAGTGCTTAAGGTCACCTGGAGTGTTCAGCCTGGAGAAGAGGAGACTGAGGGGAGACCTCACTACAACTTCCTTGTGTGAGGAAGAGGACAARCAGGCACTGATCTCTTCTCTGGTGACCAGTGACAGGACTGAGGGAATGGCGTGAAGTCATGTTGGGGAAGGTTTCGGTTGGATATCAGGAGAAGGTTTTTCCCTGCAAGGTTATTTGAGTACTGGAACAGGCTTCCTAGGGAAGTGASCACAGTACCAGCCTGGCAGAGTTCAAGATTTTGGACAATGCTCTTGGGCACATGGTGTGACACTTGCGGATGTCCCATGCAGGGACAGCACTTGGGCTTTGATGATCCTTGTGGGTGCCTTCCAATTTGGGACATTCTGTGATATGTATACACAATGTAATACATTAGCAATTCAGTGGCTCTTATGAAAACATGGTCCAGCTGTGCCCTACATATAACTGGGATGCTTTGGTGACTTATCAAAAGATAATATTGCCACAATGATTTTTTTTTTTTATTAAATCATTTCAGTGCAAGACAGTCTCATTAATGACTAATCCTAAGGATTTTTTACCTCAGGATTAAATATCGTAACTAAGTCACARTGAAACAGAGCTTATATATTCCTTCATTTATTAGAATGCTAATCATGAGTCTACTGGAACTGGAAATTAGAGCTTTGGAGAAAATAATGTAACATAACCTGATCTGGTAGACCTCCTTTCCAAACAGGGNTTTTTTTTTTTTTTTTTGTAAATATTAACTATTTATTGGACAACATATTTAGCTGATTTTCTAGATATCCAGAAAAAGAAAATGAACCTTTTTTAAAATAATGATGTTATAATCACACCTGKGTAGCATATAAAAATGGGATTTGTACATATTTATCATCTGAAATTACTCCAGTTGATATAAATAATTTCATAGTCTAGGGGCATCAACTGGACTAGAAATTTGTAAGAACTGCTTTGTTGACAGAAGCAATATAAACAAGATTAGGTGTGATGATGCACAACTACATGCAGAGGGATCAGTTTAAATAGATGGTAAATCAATCTCATAATGCATTAAGTAAACCAGGAATACTTTGGGATGATGATGTAGGAAAAAAGTCTTCACAGGCTCATTGTTTGGCAGGGGAAATGAATGTTCAATGAATTACAGGAAAAAAGAGTTTCTGTAATTTTGAGATATTTTAGCTTGTTTCTATGTCTAGCAAAAGCACATGCTACAGCACTGGTATATTAGTCACCTCAGAAACAAATGCTGTAAAAAAGTTCCCATTATTTCACATTGTGCCATGAACTAAACAGGAAATATGAACAGAAGACTGCTATGAATGCTCATTTGGATTTTACACAATGCACTCATTTTTGAAAGTTACACTATTAAATTATTTTTTTTAGAAAAATGTGAACACAGGAAACTTTATCACAAAAATTACTTCCAATATTACTTAAATCATTAACAATACATTTTTCATTACTTCTTTGTAGCAACTTTGTTGCTGAGAAAAATTTTATCTATAATAAATACCTAAAAACAACTAAAAATCCATTAGAACTAAACAGCATAAGAGAAATCATAGATTACTGGGACAAGTATCTACTAGTAATTTGAAATAAAAACTATGATTAAAACACCTACATAGTTACTGAAGAATATAAAATGCACTGTGTAGGTCATACAAATTGGTGTTTAATTCCAGTTCATCTGTCACGTTTGCTTCTAAATCCGCCACAGAGTGGTGAAAGGAATGCTGAGTGATGCCTCAGATCTCTCAGTCTGTGACTGTGCATATCTTAAATTCATTAAACCTAGTTCATTTATGCTGTGTAACAGTAACCCTGATGAGCCTTTGAGCATACACATACCACTTAAACATTTGTCGGTGGTGTCCCCTCTAACATACACTTGAAATATATAACAAAAAAGATCASCTTTGGCTTCCTCAGTCTTCTGTGCCCATTAACAATAATTTTAAGTAAAAYTTCACAGTGAACACACAGCAGAATTCTTAAAGATCTCCTGAAGAGACAAGTTTGAAATTTAGACTAAATTTGTCCTTATTATGAGATGACAAAGCATTTAGTTGAAAACTGAAAGTTCAGCAAATGTAATCGCCAGAGATTTCAGCTGTGCTAAAAACCTGTCAGCCTCTTACTCTCTACACTCTACACTGTTTGCAAAATCCACCTGGGAGGGCAGTGAAGTTACAACACTAAAAGGCTCTACAAATTCTCAGCTTTTGTTCTGTACCCATAGGGTCGGCTGACAGCTATGCACACTTTAGAGGATTTTCACATGAAGTATTTCTGTGTTCTCTAGGTGAGGGTGAGAAGTGAAATAATGGTTTGCAGAGAATTAAAAGGAGACAGAGGAGAATCCCTGTCTACCATTAGACTGCATAAATCAAACCCAGTATTTCGAACAGTGAAAATGTCCGTGTTTTTAAGCTAGAGAAGRGAGGACAGATGGATACTCATTTTATAGGCTCAACTTTGCTAGTGGCACARTTTAAATCATTAGTAGTCTGATCACTGAATAAAGCCATTTGCACACATAGGAGGGCTTTTCTTCAAGATTTCTTTGACTAGACAGCTTTTTCCTTTTCTTTTCTAATATATCTCAAGTAAACTCTGGAATACTAAAGTGAGCTTTCTAAATGTATAAAAGATTTCTCCAAGAGCTTTTTATGTAATTCATAAGCTTTCCATGGTAAGATTTATGTTATTATAATCATCTTCAAGGCAAAATGACACCAGAGGTACTGTGTTCAGGTAAAGTTATATAGTATTATGGTAACAGAGACATTAGCATAAGATGCAAAGCAGAAAAATAATCAAGTATATATATATAAACTAATACAAAAAGATTATAAGCTAGAAATAAAATTAATATTTAAAGGTGCTAAAACTARTAGTATTGCATAGACTTTCTGTAAGATATTGCATAATAAAAAATGCTATTTTTGATACKTATTCTATACTCTTAAACATGCTTCCATATTAATAAAACTGAGGATTCTTTTTTATCGACACCAAAGCATGGAATTTCAGAATCATACAGCCATAGCATTGTTTGTGTTAGAAAGCCTCTTCAGAGTTCCCTGCATCCAACCTCTCAGCCATGCATAGTGTCATCTTTCACTAGAGCAGGTTGTTCAAAGTGTTGAACACTTGCAATGATGGGGCATCCACAACAACACTTCCAGTGATGGGTCCCTGGGCAACAGGTTCCAGTGCCTCATCACTCACATTATAATAATAATAAAAAAACCCAACATCTCTTTATGTCCAATCTAAATCTACCCGCTCTCAGTTTAAAAACAGTGCACCTTTTCCTTTTCCCTACAAGGTCTAGTAAAAAGTCCCTCTCTTTCTTTCTCAAAAGATGCCTTTATGTGTATTAACAGGCCAMAATAAGGCTTCTCTTGTGCTTCTCCTCTTCAGTCAGAGCAAGCACAACTCTCTCAGCCTTTCCTCATAGGAAAGGTGCAGCCCCCTGATCATTTTCATKACCCTCCTCTGGACCAGCTCCAACAGGTCCATATATTTTTGTGCTGGGGATCCCAGAGCTGAACACAGCTGGAAGACCCTCCAGGTGGGGTGTCATGAGAGTAGTGGAGGAAAAAAATCACCTTGCTTGATTTGCTGCCCCTGTTTTCTTTTTTGTGGCTTAAAATATGATTGGATATCTGGGTTGTAAGGGGGAACTGCTGGCTCATATTTAACTTTTCATCTGCTGATATCCCCAAGTCTCTCCAGGTCTACTCTCAGTGTATTCACCACCCAGTCTGTATTGATATTGAAGATTGACCCAACCCAGGTGTGGGAGTTTGCACATAGCCTTGCTGACCTTTTTAAAGTTTTTATTGTCTCCTTCAAGCCTGTGAAAGTCCCTCTGGATGGCCTGTCTTCAGTCTAGGTTATCAGCTGCACCACTCACCTTGGTGTCATGTGTAAACTTGCTGAGGGTGCACTCGGTCCCTCTGTCTATGCGATTAATAGAGATGYTGAACAGAACTAGTCCCAACAGACACTGCCAAGGGACATCAGCTGTGAGTGATCTCAATTTAGACATTGAGCTGTAGACTGCCATTCTTTGCATGCAGCCATTACAGTTACAAAAAGTTGATGTTGCCTCCTGAACAAAGCTGAAAGAAATCTKGCTAACTCATAAAGCTGAGCTTGGAAACAGTCTGTCAAAATAACGAGGGCAAGCAATACTGATACTCTTTCAATGTAGTTCTGATTACTGATCCATATCTCTCAATAGAGAGAAGAGTAATACATAGACAGTATACATTTATCAAATGGAATTTTGATAATATAAATTATAAAAATTATAAAAAAATCAATGTATTGAAATGTAATATCCAGTTTCTTCAYTATTTTCTTCAAAGGATTGACTCCTTCTTTTTGGCTTTGTTCTTTGCAGTTTTTTATCTTATTACAAGCAAGTACAGAAAAGAAACAGGGCAAAATCTTTGCAGAAACCCTTAGAATTATTCCTATTTTGCCCTTAATTTTTGAAATGTGACAATTAAATCCTTACATTTTTTAAATTTTCCTCAGAAAGTTTGCAGTTAAAATGCTATATATGAAAACAAACATTTGCTTCCCCCCACCCAAGTTTTTGACCACGTTTCTCTTAATCTCTCTCCCTCAGAAACTTTGACCCAAGTAGCACTTCAGGTTTTTAAATTGCAGGCTGTTAGTCACTGAAGTAGAAAAAAACTTGGTTGGTTTTACACACGTTTCTATACAGATGTATATATTTATGTATATATGTTGTTATATGTATGTATCTACACRTACACAAACATCTATCAGAGAAATATTATGTTAGTGTAACTGAACTGCRTGGTAATGTCAGCCTCAGATAAGCTATAAACTTAAACCTGGAAAGGGCTTTCAAAAYTGCTTGCTTGCCAACTGTCTGATGTACTAAGTTATTGTAATTTATTGCTGACCTTGGTTATCAGGTGTGAAATGCATCAGGGGAGATGTAGTGAATCATCATGATTTTGCTTTCAATTATTGTGTTTGCTGTCTGCAGCTGAAATATGAATGAAACATATTTTATATAGCTTTTTTCAATGAGAGCTAAAGAAAATACATACAACGCAAAACAACTCATGATGCTTCCTTTGTATTTTTAAAATTTCTGCTATGAAATAATTCCTTTCAAAGTGCTTAGACACACTGTACACCCAGGTTGTATGTATTTTTCCTGTGGTTAAGGAAAAGAAACAGAGGGAAGATTTCTGCAGTAAGAACACTCATTACTTGCCTCACATAACACTCACTTCCCCAAAATCTTGCCAGAGACTCATCAAATGTAGAATACTCTTAGATGTAAACTTGACAGTTGCTGCAAAGTATATAGATTATTGCAGCTTATTTGGTGTCSCCAAACACAGTAGGATATATCCTTACTTAAATAACAAGAACTAGAAGAATTCCTTACTACAAGGTAAGTAAGACAACATTGCAGCTTTCCTATTAGATGATGGGTCTAGAAAAAATGGATTCTGGTTCTGAGTCACAACTGACCAAAGTTTTGTTGGGTTATGCAGAATTCTGTGATATCTCTTTACTAGTAATCTCTTCCCTTCCCCTAAATCTGATGAGATTTACTCAGAAACAGTTATGGAGAATGAGTCTATCCTCTTAATTTCAGCTATTTCCCACAGTTCAAACTCCTGGCTTTCTCACTCCTTTCAGACTAAGGATTACAGCAGYGACACAAAACAGACAGCCACCTACCTTCTCTTTCAGTGCCTACCCCTGGATACTACTAGTGCTGCACCTCACACTAAATTCAGGTAAGTGCACAGTCACAGAGTATTTTTGAGAGGCTGGAGAGTCTTGAACAGGTAGATGAAGCCTTGCAGCTGTTCAGATATGCTAATACTCTGGTTTAAAAATAAATAATCTATTTTGAAAATAGCTACGTGTTGAAGTCATTCCTTTTAAAGAAAGATCTAAGAATTTGATGTTGCACTAACTCACCTTGCACAGACAGAATCTTCGGTACTTTTCTCTTAAATCAGGCTAACTTYGTCTTTGAAAATTTATTCACCAAACTTACTTATTGTATGTATTTTTAGATTTTACTCTTCAAAAAATTTTGTTGCTGTTGCTCCRAAATATAAATGCATTCTACATTTTTGCTTAGATCTGTGTGCAGATRTAGAAAGGTTTGGATATAAAAGCCACAAACACAATGCACATAAACATCTACATACAGCATTGTACATAGTATAGCATAAAATAGAATATATGCATATGTATATATACATACATATTTCATATAAAAAAGATTAAAGGTCATCTCTGAATAGCTAGTTAAAGACTTACAGGAATAATAAGCTTAATCTGAAATTTTACATACTTAGAACAAAAAATGAAGAGCCACATTCACCTTGAGTGATGTGCCTTAAGCAGTTTTGAGATACAAAGTTCTCTGATGTAAACCCAGGAAAAACAAATACACAAAAAATACAACCCAAAAGCTTGAGTTTACAATTAAAGCTACATTGGCGTATGAGATAATTATCTCAAAGTACTCAATAAAATGAGACTACCCACGTAAAACCTGCATTTGGGGCAAAAATTTAATAATTTAAATGYAAATTTATTTTCTTATTGAATCAAATATATATACATATATATCTCACACTTTAGGAGAGTTAAATATGTTGATTTTGGGAAGAAATAAAAGTTTAATTTGTAGAGTTATTGCTGAACTRCTAAAATCTTAATATTTGGTATATTGTAGACTTTCACTTTAGTGAGGTCAGATAACTACCAATGCTTTAGCTGGTATTTCAAGGCAGAACTTCTGGCTTCTACAACTTAATGCATATGCAGTCAAAATTGATGTCATTCTATTCTTAACTCCGAAACCACAAACTTCAAAAGGTTTAAAAAGAAGTAATCTGCTTCTGTAGTAGGAGTATGGCATAGTAACCATATATCTGCTGTATGTAGGGACTTGTTAACTCATTTTCTTGCTTTCTTATTTTCATTCTCTTTCCTATTTTTTCTTTTTTTTTTCATTTTATGTATAATTCTTAGGATTCAAACTCATAAAAAAACTGTTGATGAGATTCAGCTTCAGAGGAACAGTTTTTGACTCATAATATTTCAAAAAACACATTTCTGGAAATTTTGCCATATTAAATCTTATTAATATAGGGGTCTGGCACAGTCATTATTGAGTTGTCATCATAGTCTACAGGATATAAATCTAAAAACTMGCCTCCTGTATAAAGAGAAATCTTTATTAAAACCATCTTTCTTTAAAATTATATTACATCAATATGTGATATTTTTGTGAGCAGAAGTTCCTTTTATGTCACCATGGTTGATCAATTCCCTGCTTGTGTTGCATCAGTAGTAGAGCTATTAGAAAATGTGGAAAGCAGCTTGAACAGGTGACCTTTTAAAGAAAAGTTTGTCAAACCACTGATCTCAGTAAGATCTTCATTAAAGTGAAAGGAGTATCTGTCTGTTTTTGTTTTTTAAACTTGAGAATTTAAATATCCTAGGGTGATTCAGTTTACTTATATTTGATAGCTCCTTATTTTATAGTCCAAGTCCAATTCTGTATGTATTCCAAGCAGATAACATTAAGAAGCACTAGCCAATTGTTACTTCCACATCTGGTCATAATCTGACTGACATTATTTCAGCAAAAATTCTCTACAATATATAAAGTTCTACTGCAGATTGTTAGAGCATAATGACAGAGGCATCAGCTTTTATCAGGGCTCTCTGCTTAATAGTCATATTTATATAGAATTTTCCTGTAAGCAAATATAGTTAARATTAGCCAGCAGTAGCCAATACATATTTCAGATGATACTGTTAAAAATGTGAATATCAGCAGGTTAAAGATGATTTGTAGGGATACCCAACATGTATAGCAAGTTTCCAGCTAATTCTTCCACTGATGTTTATCACGAATACACAGTACACTAATATTCCACATTTAACAGGCATCGGGATTCAAAATAGTCTCTATCTTATGTGCCAAGTCCCTCTAGGCTGTCAGTTGAACACAGCTTGTTTTACAGTTTGCCTAGATTTCACAGATTGCCTAGTAGATTCTTGCAAATCTACTCAAGAATTTTGAATGCATGAGAAAATGAACGAGGAATTTTTTATCCTGTCTTTCTTCAGCTCAAGGAAGTCACCATCTGCTTCAGTCATGCAAGAGAAGAGTTCAGCTAATAGCAGCTGACATGTGAATTCCAGAGCTGTTGTGCCAACACTTCCAAAGCCATGGCTATGTCAGTATTTGGCCAGCTAGAGACAATCGTTAGGTGTGACGATTCTAATTAGCAACGACTGGATGGTTATTGTTTTTTCCCCTTGAAATAGCAGAAGATGCAAGGATCCACCTTTTTTCAGAACAAATATACTAAAAAATGTACTAAATTAAAAAAATTTTAAAAATGCAGCACTACCGCTTAAAATGCAATGCAAGATGAGGATAGATTGTATACSTCCAAATATTGAAACACAGAGATTTGTCTTTAAACACTTGATATCCTGAAGGAGTATGAGAAACTTCCTCAAGTCRTACATAGTTCATGGCTGCTTTACACTTCTTACTCTAACAAGCAAAGTGGAGTCATCTTTTCCAATTCTCAAGAACACATTTTTGCACAGGAATAAATGCTGTGCCTGTTTTCCTCACTGTGTCTATCTATGACCATTTGTGCTGTGAATAAAAGTGCAGAGAWGATCTTGTTGCTAAGCTGCCAGAAATTGCATCACAGTTAGATAAAAGACCTGGTTATAAAAAAAGGGCTAGTGGCAGGAGAAAAGTAAACATTTTCACAGGTGACTTGGCCAGAGATTTAGTTCATCAAAGACCTTTTTTTTTTCTTTTAAATGAAATAGGAGGNAGGGGGTTTTTATACAAGGATGAGATTTTTGGTAATGAGTAACCTGTATGCTGTAAGGACCAAGATCAAAACTTGCTTCTTCAACAGACCTCTTACGAGATACGAATTCGTGACAAAAAAAAAAAAAAAAAAAAAAAGAGGGCTTTTAAAGTATTATTTGGAAAGGATCAGAGAGAGCAAGCAGTAAAATTGTCTAGAAACATATGAAGTAATTATATCAGAATGGACATTAAATAAAAGCAGATAGGAGTAAAAATAGCCATAATTGTAATCAACAGTAGAAGACCTATGCTAAAAATGGAAGTAATTTCCTGAATCAGAGCTCTAAGAACACTTACAGCATATTTGAAGAGCAAAATGAGGCTCCCCTTGTTACTTGGTGTGATTTTTGTTTTAAGCTCACATTAAAACACAATCTTTGTAAAGGCTACCCATAAGAGAATTCTTATATTTTTWAAATTATTTTTAAAATGGTAATTATAGTTGAAGCTTATAAAATAAACTATAACTTCATTTAAAGACCTGTCTTTACTCTGAAGAACCCTTTTGATCACTCATATCTTTCTTTCCGTTTAATTGCCAGAATTAATGTTTRGACAGGTGGGAAGCCACCTGAACATGGCTTTTTAATATAACTTTCTAAAGAAATAAATTTTCTGAGATAATGTTGGTCATCCTTCTTCCACTCCTTCCTTTCACCAAAGCTGTTGAGTGAAATGGTACTGAGTTAAACCTAATTATTTTAAAAAAAGAGTTTCTACAATTTTTCCTTAAGTAATAAAAAATCATTTATTTTTTAATTCAGTTCCATAAAAATGYACAGATTGCATTTGTGAACTTTTTAGATGGATAATTATTTTCATTCTGTTTTTTTAATGAAGAATTTAGCCTAGAAATATTGAGAATTAYGAGTTTTGAAATCCCAATTATGTAGTTAGTTATTGGAAACACTTRGATACTAATCTTCAGGTTATTTTATATATTAACAGTTACAAAGAACTTTTTAGTTTCTATTCATTTCATCCTGATATGTGTTTAAAGTTGATCAGATGAGTTCCYATTACTCTTGACTCATTATAGAGTATTAAGGACTCAGCAGAATGCGCTCACAGATTTATTGCAGAGTGTTTCATTTGCAATGGAAAACCCAGAAACATTATTAAAGATTTTTTTGTTGTTGTTTCATTTCCAATACTAAAAACCAAGAATAACTTTTAAGCCYATGAACTTCCCATGTCTTTAAAACTATACTGTAGATCCAGTGTGAGGTAAGAATGAGTCTTTTCTTGTTCTTTCCCATTAATGGATGTTAAAACCCATCCTGAATTACCAGTTTCAGTTTTTTGCTTAGATATGTGCAAATAGTTAAATATTACCTTATATTTTGCCCTTTTCTYGTAGTCTTGTAACACAAATACAAAAGTCTCTTGCAGATTTTGCAAATGATTTGCCTATACTTAGAATCAGTTTTGTTACAGYACTAATACTGATAATTATATAAGGAATAATTACCTTACATGATAACATTATTTTTTATTAGGCCTACTGTAAACGGTGCAGAATTCGGGAGAACTAGAAGCACTTTCTCCAAATCTCCAAAACTTTCCTGATTACTTACAAAATTTAAAGTATTGTGAAGAGTTCTACATTTTTAGTCACAAGGAATGGTATAATTGTCTAATTAATAATATTTTGTGTTCTTGCTTCATCTTTGCTGCTTAAACATGGAAGTCTAGAATTGAGTTGAGGAAAAGGCACAGTTACAGCAAAGACTTACAAATTTGAGCTATAATTCTTTTATTATTTTTCTTTTTGCTTTTTATTTTAATGGTTTCTTTAACATAATGAAAACACAGAATGTGAACAGTGAAAAATGGATAAATAGTAAATAATTGATAATTATAAATCGAATTGAGATAYCAAGATTTTTGTTTTCCTTAAAAGGCATTCTCAATGGAGGTTTCTTGGAACCAGTTTTTACTTTGAAGCTGATGGTCCCTTGAAGAGAAATATTGTTTGCATCAGGCATTACTCTTGATCTACCTGTCAGGTTTTCAAACACAGTGATGCTGAATCCCAGTTTATGCACATATAGATAAGTCTGCAAACTTTGCAGATCTTTTTGGGGAACTAACAAAAATATAATATGAATGCAGTATAGCGTAAGCCAAGGTAATCAGTGCAAGCAAATATTCTGTCTGTCACTGCCAAAATTTTTGAAAGCAAAGCTATTACCATCAGAGATACTACCATCAAGTTTACTAATAATTTCAAGTAATAAGGTTCAAGATTTTGTATTTAGATTGAATCTATTGATTTAATTTATAAAAGTACCTCTTTACCTTATATTCTTTTTAACTTAGAGTGCTTTTGGTATTAAGACCTTGGAAAGGGTTTCACAAAGCATTTCAAGGAGGTACATGGAACACTTATGAATGCAACAATGCCCTGGGTTTTGTGACCAGTCTTTACAAATTTCAGTGGTCAGTGTAGTAGGAATGAATGTTACGTTTCTGTGGTTTATRGTTTAGTAAATACAGAGGAAGCTGAAGGTGCATAGAGTTTTTCAACTTCCAGGTCCACTTCAGACAGATAGCAGAAACGTAAAAATGTACTTTTATTATGTACTTGTATTGTTATTGTAAACGTAAAAATATGTAGATGGGAAAAAAAATGTAGAATGCTTTACCCTTGGAATTGATTCAAGTAGACAAAAACTCAATCTCACTAACAAAAAATTTAGGGTATGTAAAACAGATTTTGGAGTCTGATCAGGTTGTTTTGGGGTTTTTTCCTTATATGAACACAAATGAAAGCTTAGTCATTATTTTAAAAATTTGATTTAAAATACCCCAAAACTCAGTATTGCACATAAATTCACCTGTAAATGCCTTTTAGGATGTACCACACCAAAAGACTTACTCAACAAGTAAATAAGATTTTTGGTTTCAGTCTTTACTCAACTTATCTAATTTGTCTCAGTTATACATAATCACCTACACAGCATGAAAAGTCCTCTTTTAAATACCCAAATTAGTGGCAGTSTGGATGATTTCAATAATCTTAAAGATCTTTCTGTGAAGTTTTCAGTTCATCTCTTTTTTTTCTAATTGTATCTTGTTAAATCTGAATAGCTTTCTTGGTCTTTTTTCTGTACAAATTTTGAATCATCACAACACTTGGGCTTTTATCCTTGGCATTTGCTCACTGCTCACAAGAGAAACTTTTACTACCCTTCTCCCAGTACTGCAGTGGAAGGCTAGAAAAATCTTTCATCAGGATTGAGAGTAGAATCCAGGAAAATGGAAAAGGATGACAATCGTTTCATATTTATGGAGTTTTAGAGACTAGAAAAGTTATCCTGTTCTCATTTGCATGGCTACTGGACTCAATCCCCTGTCAGCAGAACTGTTATAAAAACCAGCCTATTATTATTTGACTCCTTCTCTCAACTGCCAAGCTGTAGCTGCAGAAAAAAAAAWAAATCTACAAACGTAAATGACTTTTGAAGGTGTTTCAGCATTTGAACAAACATCTGCATTAGTATCCTCAGGATCAGCCACAGGTGGCTATGGTGTGGAAATCCAAATCTCCTCAATTTAAATGGTAACCCATACCTCCTCCCAAAAAATTTAACAGCCTCCTTAAGATACTGAGCTGCAACAGAGATTTCCAAATGGTCCCACAAAGAAAAAGATTTTCTGCTCTCTCTCTCTCTATTTATGCTTATGTGGATTTTCCACATCAGGTCCTCCAAGAAATGGTTGAAAAGTTTCAGCTCAAGAACATCACTCCTTATGTCATTGTTACTATGCTGAGATGCGTTGTTCCCCCTTGTCCCCTAAAAGAGAAGGCTTTAGAGATCTGACAACAAAAGGCTGCATAGTACAAGCAGCTTCAGTTCTGCCAGTTAAAAAGCATTCGGACTTCCATCAAGCCCTTTCCTTTTTTATGGCTCTCTGCATTCTGACTACGAAGTAAAACAGGATTCTTTCAAAGTCCTGGGCATTTTGCCACCACTTTGGGCCATGGGGCCAATAAAAATCATTAGCAATACATAAATTTTATCCAGTGGGCTTTCCTGAACATGTGCAAATGTTCATAAGGTTAGAGAACAGAAATCCATATGTTGTATCTTACATGCTTGGAATGCATTGAGTTTAACTAGTTTAGAGTAAGTTCATATGAATACTCTGATATTTTTATATCAAATTAGGACACAYGTGGTTCAAGTACTACAATAAGAGTCCTGATTAAATAAACAGATTACTATTACATTCCCAGAGATAAAATCAATCACTGCAAAAAACACTGCTTTTTCATCTTTACTGTATTATATTAACACTAAGCTACAATACTTGAGAAATATCCACATTTTCTTTGGTGGAAATTTGCCCTTTTAAAACAGAGAGTTTCCATCTAGCATTTCCCGTAGTARAGCAACACTTAAGGTATGGGCGGGGGGGGGATGGTGCTGTGAAATCTATTATTCAGTAAAACATTTTCATGGGATATTATGAAATATTTTGGACCAGTTTTAACTCATCTGTAAGTAGCTTTCTTAATATGACTACCTGACTTATTCAGTATGAAGCACATATAATTGTTTAACTATAAGTTTGGTACACCTGAAAAAAAAAATTACCCTATTTCTGGCTTGTCCTTGAGCTATTTTGAATATGCAAGACAGCTAATATTTTGGAAGTTTGGTTTGTTTTGGATTTTTTTTTTTTTTCAAATGTGCCTTTTTTTCCTAGGCTACTGCCAGGTAATAGCACAATTTTAATGTGAAAGCAAAAGCAGCAGAAAGAACCTGAAAACTTCAAATAATATACTTTAGCAGCATCCAAACTTTTAACATGTAAATATATTTGGTGTGATAAATATGAYACTTAACAGAATCCTGCACACGTTGCTCTGTAATGATATTATTTTAGAGAAAATTGTGCCATAACAGAGCATTTTAACATCCTACATCACATTTTGGGACTACACTTGAAAACACTTTCAATTTTTTTTTCAGAGTTAAGTGGAACTAGAGCTGAGGTGTTCCATAATTGCATTTTATTGTGGCTCTGGCTATGCACCTATACACCCACACCAGGATTATTCCTTTCTTTGGGCTATTAGATTTTGAAAAGTGAGGATATTATTATACATGGAAGCATTGAGTCAGAGCTCTTCTGAAGCAGAAGTGAAGACCACTAAAATTATTTTGCCTAAGAGTTTTAATTACTAGGATGATCCTAAAATGATTAKCAGTGTAAACATATTATAGAATCAAAGTACATTAAGATAAAAACCCAAAACAACTAAAAGAAACCCCAAAATAAATCAATTCCCCTCAAAGATCCATCAGAAGTAATAGTTAAAACTATTATTGCTGAGATAGTCCTTAGTCTAGAACAGCTATAACAATTAAAACCTCAACAAGAGTAGAAAAATATTAAAAAAATATATAATTGCTACTTAAAGACATTTAATTTGGCCTGAGGAGATTCTTAATTTTTATATGTTGTGATTTCAAGTTCTTGATGTCACAAAAATTTTGGCTCCTTAAACTGATTCCAAGTGACTGTAGAGGAAATGTACTGAATTCACGTTCCTCTCGTGTTAAGTCATCATGATCTAAATTTTCTGAGCTGTGCACTGGTTGTGGGAACAAAGTGTCCTTATAAAACGAGAGAATTTTTCTTGCATGGTGTTACAATGTTTAATCTGGTTGTCCAAATAATTTGTCTATATATCCTGTTTCTTTTAGTTGTTACTAACACCTTTCTTAATTTATTGAGTAATTTTCAGCTGTGTAAGAGTGATTAAATAAATAGAACATATAGTTTAGTTTTACTGACATGTACAGTATGCTAGACGCTTTCATAAAAATAAGAAAAGACAAATGTGAAATAACTGGACCATTGACTGGATCATATTAGAAATACAACTCTGATAAAACATATTATTAGATTAATTTTATTGATTTTGAAATAAAAATATTTAATCTGGYTTTTTCACATAATTCTGCATCTAAGATGAGTAGAAATATTGCCAACTAACTATATAAGCATAAGCATGGAACATAGTTATAAATAAATTTAAATTACCATGACTGGGGAAAATGACACTAACTGTAGTGTGAAACTTAAATTTTTTATGTATTAATGTATATATATCTTGCTAAGTTGGGAAATTTTAGAGTTTTTTCTTTATTTGATTTTTTTTTTACTTAAACTAACATTCAAGCTGATTGTTTTCAAAAGATTTTAATTTCAAATTTTTTACCTGATTATTCAGTTCATGCCCATTGTTTAAAACTAGAGATAACAGTCATTCAAGGTTAATTCAAATCAAATTAGATGACCTGAGCTGAGTTTCAAAGGAACAATACAAAAAAAAAATGATCCATTTGAAATAGCAATGGGATTATCATGTAAATAATACATGTACATATCTATCTATCATTAATAACATTTWAAATAATCTTTAAAAAAATATTTCCACCACTTCATGATATGGTAGTTTCTAAAAAAAAAAGATAAATTTTTACTTGATGTCTATATCATCATTGAGATTCTCTATCATTCATTTATAGAACACATGGAACATTTTTCAAGACAAATAGGACAGAAGGTGTGTATGTTTAACAACACACACACACACATCTATAATATTTTGTAATTCTTTCTCTCCTTTCTCCCATTTTCCTCTGTGTAGTAATTAAATATACCAGAGTTTCACGCTGACTGACGATGTGTTGGACTAACCATTACATGCCTTGCAGCAGCTCTTGCTCACACGGCAGCCTGACTCATTTATGAGGTTACTTATGTAAGTCTTCAGTGAAAATAGAATGTGTARTGAGTTAAAATGTACTGTCAAGCACAAAAATGGAGTAGAGAGGATGTTCTGAATTGTCACTTACAATCCCTTACCCTTTATTGCATTAGCAGAGTAATTTAATTGTTGTGGATGTTGGTACCTGTAACCACATAAACTGTGAATCAATGCGAATTTTCACGTCTGCTCCAGAATGTGAAAAGAGAGTGGCTGAGATGCACAAGCGCATTTTGAAAATGATAGCACGAGCAGTTGTGTTGCAAATAGAGGGCAATGTTAAGACCTGAAATCACCTGACAAAAAGGAGTCAGCCCTAGGCTAGCTCTTGGCACCAGGTTTGCACCAGCTCAGGGCTCCTGTCAGAGATCCCTCACAGGATTCACTGCTGTGTGTCTGTCACCACGTGCATCACTGAAATAATTTCATTACACTCCACTGCATTAAGTAAAAAATGATCAGTAGTTACTGATCGTTCACAACTCCTCAACATGTATTTCTTCTTACAGTAAAATACACCTGGTTTATCTGATTTGTGGGATTCTTTTAAACTTTGTCTTTCACTGGATAGTATTGTGATGCCACAAATAAATATAATCTTGGATATATTGGTTTTATGTAACAGTAGCTAATTAACTTTCAGCTATTCATATGAAAGTTAGCTCAATATCTTGCTCTAGCCTCAGTTTTGAGGTTTTTTTGGKTTTTTTTTTGGTGATGAATTCTCTACAAAACTAAAACACAAATTGCTAAGAATTTTATCTTTTTAACTTTTTTTGTTAATTTCAGTTCACTAGTTTTAAAGTGATCGGTCTGGATTTGGTTTTCTCAACTTGAAAGAAATTTAAAAAAGACAAGGTCTTGTATTGAGGTACAATAATGATTATGACTTTTCAAGAACTGTATTTAATTTTAAAAGTATTAGAATTATTTTGAATCTAAACAGACATAAAATAATCATTATATTTCAATTTATTTCAGTTGTCTTTTTATGTTTTGTATTCCTTTTACTTCTGCAAAAAAGACTGATTTTTTGTTGCCTTTTTTCACTTCTCACAGTTTAGATCAGGAGAAGTGTATGAAAAATAAGGRTAGAATTTCTGTTGAATATAATAGTTAGTCTAGGATAGCTATGGCAATTAAGTTCTGCCACAAAGTCTCTGCTATTCATATTTCAATGCATACCTGGTACAAGTTACTCCCCAACATTTTTTTCATTTTCAAAAGGAAAGATTGCTCAACCCCAATCTAACTGGCATTGTCATTGTTGAATGCTGCTTTTTTTCTCTACAGAATTGCTATTTTTGCTACCCTTTCCTAACTTTCTGTCAATGGGGCCTTCTAATTGAAGTGTTTTGGAAAGTCTGGAACATCATTTAAGCCTGAATTTCCCTTAACTAAAACCAAACAGAGTCTTAGGTACCTTCTTGGAAGAAGCATTTGGAAAAAATTAATACGAAGAAGCACTGGTGATTATAAACATCTGTCCTTCWGCAGTGTTTTAGGCCCACATACCATTCTGAAATCACTCTAATTTATTTTAAGTGATTAATACAGCAGTATTTAAGAAAAATATCTATGGGATTTACTGTATGAACATTTATTGTAAAGARACTAATACACCTGCTACTGTATGAAGTTTGTCTTTTATCTTCCTTCACTGRTATAAGTTTTTTGCTGTGTAATTTTATGAGAACAAGATACTGATAAAGCTGTGTTTGAAGCTTATATACAAATACATATCTCTATGTCTCATGTGCATCAAAAAAGCACCTCCATGTCTTTTACCTTTTCCTTTTTCTTTTTAGTGCTGGAACACGGAGCTACAGCATTGTTCTGTATAAATAACATAAATTACATAGCCATGATCTTTTGGGAAAATAAACCATTTCTCATCTGCTGAATAAAATACCTTTTTCACTTKCAAAGCTACGCAGAACTGTCGTATTTTATGCATTAGAGAATGTTTATACAAGTACGCGTTAAAAAAAAAAATCTGGATGAACAGACTTTATCGGGTGTCAAAAAGCATTTGTTGATAAATGGCTTTGTATGTGTTCTGAGGTAACATTAATCAAAAAAGGAAAGTATTCTTTCTTAATCCAACCTCCTAGAATAACCATACATTTAAGCAGAATATAAATTAACTATAATACCATTGTAAGGCAGGTATTCCAAGATTTTATTGCAGAAATAAAACTGAAACAAGTAGGATTATAACTACAAAAAAAAAAAAAAAGAGAAATATTTAGCTTATTCTTAAAAGCTAGCATATAGTTTAAATTTCAGCATTCCTATTTATTTGATTAATGTTAATTTTATGTTGTAAATGGAATCTTTCCTCTCTGCCAAAGCGAAACAACTGTGCAATACATTAGGTATTATTGTTCATAAATAATGATAGCAGGGTCTTGCTCTGTCTTACAGTTATGTGCAGCTCTGCTATGCACCTCTTAAAGGTGGTATTTGTTAAGCAATAGAAGGATTATTTGGTCATAAAACAGAGAAAAGAGGAAAACATCAAAACMACTCTAAAGAATAATGCAACGTTAATGACTGGATGATGTGTACTTCTGTGTTAATGAGTTCATAAGTTTTTTAAACATAACATTTTGAGATGTATTAAAGCCATGGAAAATGAGGCGGAAAAACTTCTCAAACACTTCAGGAATTCATCTGTGGAAATTCCCTCCTGAAGAGSGGGTCACTATATCTAAACTTTGCCTGACAGATGTTTATCTAAYCTGTTCTTAAAAGCATCTAAAGATAGAGATTTCACATCCTGCTAGAGCAATCAGTTACCTTGCTTAAATAGCCTGAAGGCTGGAAAGTTTTTTCTGAGGGTCTGTTAGATCTTCTTCAATGCAATTTAGCCTATTTCTTTTTTCCTCTCCCCTTGGAAACAGTTATTTTATTCTTTTCTGCCATAATCTTCCATAGATTTGAAGGCTGTTATTTTGACTCCCTTTAGTTTTCAGTCCTGCAGGTGAAACTAGCTGAATTCCTCACTTCTCTAACAAGCTAGTTTTCTAGATTTCTGGCCACGGTAAATATCTTCCAGGCCTTATCACACTGGTTCAAATCTTTTTTTAAAAGKGAGGTCCAAAAACCAGGCAAAACTGAGCTGAGATCTCAGTCATGTTGGACAGACAGGAAGGATTTGCTGAAACATCTAATTTTTGGAAGTCTTCACACTCTCTTTTATGTTCTTTGAGGAGCAGGGCAGGTACAGCTCCTGTATTGGGAGTGGCGGTCAGTCACCTAGGACCCTAACAGCCAGGAGATGGACCCTAAGGAGAAGATCCATCAGCCTTTAAAAACTAGATATCTTGCTATTAGGGGTACCTCTGAAGGTTGAAGAGCAAACAGCCATTCCCAAGGTAGCACCTCTGTAAATGAGGTCAGCAACAGCCTGTGAGAGRGGGCTGAAATATTTCCTGTTCAAGCCTAAAGAAGGTCTGCTTTTGGTCTGAAAACTTAATCCTGACTCATTATATTCCCACTTGACCCTGAAAAATCTCTMACCTTTAGGAGAGAAGGAGATCTCCTTTAGAGAGTGTGTGTGATCAGCACRAATATGGTGTAAGAATGGGAGCGACTCTGATGCATCTGATCAGCCAGGTGCAGGACTTGTCTCTGCCTTTTGTTGCTCCAAGTTCCTCTGTCAGTGGATTCAGCACATTTCCTTCATATGCACACTTAGTAGCTACACCTCAGATTTCATCTCAATACASAGCGTAAAATATATACCAGCATCGTGGCAGTTTAGTCATTTATCTGCTTCTTAAACAATTAACACGTAGTTAATCTGGTTTGTATACACAAAACACCTTTTCAGCCTTTGCATTCTAAAATAGAGACTATTCATTCCCTGTGAGAAGTTCATGCGCCCTGTTTACCTTTACTAAAATAAAAAAACCCCAAAGTCTGTTTATAAAGTAAGAATAAATCAATTTTCTACTTCACAGAAACACAGAGACTTTGTGAACCAAATCCCTTCCTGGTGTACTCCAGTCTGGTATATCCCTAGACTCTTGGCTAAAGCAGAGGTTTTCTTTCTACCTTTTTTTTTTTTTTTCCCGACTTGAGATTTTTTGAGAAGGTGCTGATTTTATTATCTTTCACTCTGTGTTTCTAGTGCAGAATCCTAATCAAATTATCTGTTTCTTTCTCCTCACAGGACCTCATCTGATCTTTAATCTCCCTSAGAAGTAGCTCTTGTTGCCTCAAAACAAACAGATCTGACATTTTGCAAACACATTGTCCTAATCCACTAGTTCCCTAACTAATATCAGTTGGTAGGCAGAGTTGATTAACAGCTCTGTGTGGAGCCTCTGCCTGTTTGCAGAGCTGTCGGCTCCTGCCTTCGCCGGTGTATAGCAGAAATGGGCTTAAAGTAAACAGTGTTGCCACACTGAAGGTAGGGAAACATGCCTAGATCAATTTAACTTGCAAGCAATTTTTTAAGGGTTTTGCAATGTCAAACTGTTTATTTTCAGTGACAAATTACAACAAATATCAGGGGGAAAAAATCAGTTTTAAACTTAATCTTAATCTAGTGGCACAGAAAAGAAAGTTTAGAAAGGTCTGACAATTCAGACATACCTGGAAAATGCTTAAATCATATAAAGGTGTCATAACAGAGAAGAAAATTATATGAGCTCAGCTTATGATATTAAGATGATTATTTAAAACCTGTCAAATACTCATAGATTCTTCTTCATTGGGTTAAGCTATATCATGTATTTTTAGACCAATTTAAATGAAGATTGATAGATGTTTCTGTGATTTATTTCTACCAGTTCAACCCCCTCCTTTTCATTCCATTCAGAAATGATAGCTCCCATATACATATACACAGGTGTGTGTGCGCATGTGTGTGCTCATGTGTATTCCTGCTAATTTTTGATAACAGAATAATTTAAAGCAAGTTATGTAAATTAAAAATTATGTCTGACAAAATAGGCTCAAGAAAAACAATAACAGTCCGGGAACTAGGAAATATCAATGATTTACAATTCCAGTATCACATTGTGATAGGTTGCTTAATTTTATAGTAATTTACAGCATTTAATGTTGTAAATAAGTTATCTTATGGTGATGTATTGTACCATGAAGTGCAGTAAAAATAAATGCAGGCAATATTTGATTTATATAAAAGTTTGAATTCAGAGATTCATGTAGAATGAGAAGTCAAGCATGAAAATAGTTCTTTGGGTTGGGAAAAAAATTGTTTACAGAAATAATATTTTACACACACTTCATTGGCTTACAAGTAGTACTGCATAGCAGATGCCATCACTAAGTTTTMTTTATGGCATTTCTTCTTTGGAAGTTGCACAAACTGAATCCAATCAATTACAAAAAATTTAATAAACCCTTGCTCTTGTAGTAGTTTCTGAGACATGAAGCCTTTCTGCTACTGAATGTTTTTTGTGTTTCCTGGCATTTTCCAGGACAATAGCAAACAGGCATTTTCAAGTTTTTCTAGAAAAGTTCACTAAACCAGTTGCAAGGCAGGAATATCAAAGGTGCAGCATATCAAGTAGATAAACAGTAATTTGCAAACCATCAGAAAAGACCGTGTAGTGCATAGTAACTATGGTCTAGAAAACAATAATGATATACARTTTTTTTGTGAAAAGTGATCTTAAGCCATGCAATATCATTTGTAGTACCACTTTGGTCTTATTCTAAAGGAACTTAATWATTAAGCTTTATCACAGAATATTTTATAGCATCTTTCTGTTTCCATTAACATTGTATTTTCAAAAAWTTTTAAGATATATTTATGTATGTCTGCAAAATGTACCTATCTTTAAATACCTGAAGATATAGACCACACACATTTGTGGTCATATATTTCAAATATGGTCACATATTTCATTGCATTACATTCTGAATTTAAAAATACATCAAATAATAGTACAAACCCTCTTCAATGTCAAAATCTGCAGCAGGGTATTTGATAACTTCCATCAATGTGCTTGCATRTGCCCCAGCTGTTTTGGATTTTCATGGACAGGTTTTGGTAGCCAGGGCTAACAGGGGTGGCTTCCGTGAGAAGCTGTCCAAATTTTCCTTCATATCTAGCAGAGCCAATGCCTGGCATCTCCAGSATGGTCCCACTTCTGGCCAAAGCAGAGCCAATCAGGAATTATAGTAAAGTCCCTGTTGTAATATATTTAAGAAGGGAAAGATGTTATTGTTGAAATGTAATTCCTCTCAGGGAATCAAAGAGTGAGAATATGTGAGAGGAACAGCTCTACAGACRTAAAGGTCAGTAGAGAAGGAGGGGGAGGAGGTGCTCCAGGTGCCAGTGCTGAGCCCATGGTCCACACTGTGGTGGAGCAGTTGTGCCCCTATAGCACATGGAGGTCAATAGGAGGGCAGAGATCCACCTGCAGCCTGTGGAGAAACTCACACTGTAGCAGGTGGATGCCAGAGAGGAACCTGTGAGCCCAGGAGAAGCCTGTGATGGAGCAGGCTCCTGTCTGGGACYTAGGGACCTGCAGACCTGTGGAGGGAGGACCCCACACTGGAGCAGGTTTGTCATTGTCAAGACAGCCACTGTACTCAGAGTGCTTCAATAAAAACTTTGGGGGCTTCAAATATCAGCATCAGGTTCTTTAAAAGTGTCCCATACCTTTTCTATGTAGCAGTCCTATAGACAGCTCCCCACAGCTCTAGCTCTTTCTCTCCTTCTTCTCTCTTCCTTCTACAGTTCCAGCTTGCTGCTTCCAGTTCCTAGCGCAGCCACCTCACCCTGTCTGTGCCTCATACAGTGGCTCTTACCTTATCTGTCCCTCATACAACCTCCTGTCCCTTCCTCCTCACAGCACAGCCAGCAGACTCCAACTAACTCCCTACCACCTAACTCACTCTTCATCACACCCAGCTGTGAGGACAAGGCTGTTCCTACTCTTTGGTAATTAACACAGCTGCAATGTATCAGCAGCAGGATTGCCTTTAGCACTATCTGTCTTCCTACACAGATTTCCTTGTGACCCTGTGGGGTCCCCACACTGGAGCAGGCTGTGCCTGCAGGACTGAACCCTGTCCAAAGGGACCCATATTGGAGCAGTTTATGAAGAACTGTTGCCTGTGGGATGGACTGATATTGGAGAAGATCAAGATCATTGGAGAAGATCATAGAGAACTGTCCCCCATGGGAGGTACCCCACGCTGGAGCAGGGGAAGGACTCCTCTCCCTGAACAGTGGTAGGAACAGTGTCGGATGAACTGACCATAACCCCCATTCCCCATCTCCCTGCACTGCTGCAGGGCAGGAGGTAGAGCTGGGAAGGAGGGAGGTATGGGAGTGAGGTGATTTTAAAGTTTGTTTTCCTCCTCTGATTTTGTTAGTAACAGATKCAATTAACATCCCCAAGCTGAGCCTGTTTTGCCTGTGATGGTGATCAGTGAGTGATCTCTCTTCTGTCCTTATGAGCCCTTATGAACTCATGAACCCTTTGTTATATTTTCTTTTCCTTGTCCAGTTGCGAAGGGGTGTGATAGAGTGGCTTTATGGGACCTCTGCCATCCAGCCAAGGTCAACCCACTACACCAGAAAAGAAAGGAGTTTACATCTTCACCAGTGAAAAGTATCTCACTTGGTGGAATTGGAAAATTTGACCAGATAGGTACTACTCAATATGAGTAAGGTCCYCACAAGTAAGGCTAAAATAATTAGAAACAGTACTTGCTACATACTTATTTATATACATCACTTCTTATCTGTAGAATGCTGTCTAACAGCAATATTTCTATTTTTTTTTCAATTACTCTACCAATTTAATTCTGAAAAATATTTCAGATTTGAGTTGCAGGGTTGTTTTTCCTATTAGTTTTATCACACTTGTTCACTGTAACACTTCATGTTTCARTAAGCACAGTATTAAACTCTTTATACTGTAGGGATGTCTCAGAACCATAGTACAGGTAAATGTGAAATGAAAACTCTTCATTATCCTTTACAGCAAATCTGTAGAGTTTAGAAAATTACTTTTCAGTGAAAGATATCTATTGCATCTTGAAAAGTTACTTGATTCCTTATTAACCAAGCTGATGGATAGAGCTCTCTCTAGCAGGTTTCACATAGGGTCAGCTTAAGGATTCTCAGCCATGTACCAAATTAATTTTGTCAGACTCTGARCCTGGCTGAGAGGGAAAGGTTTGGGGGAAAAGGATGGAAATATGATGGCTTGCTTCATCTGTTGTCTTCAGGGAAAAACATAACTGGTTARCCTCTATGGCTCATGACAATCATCTTCCCTTAATACTACAAATACCAGGATGAAAACCCAGTGCCTCACTCACTGACGTGAAAAAAATTTTGCATGTAACATTTAACCTACTCTATTTTCAATATCTGCACTGTTTTTATTGGAACTATAACTCCTGAATTTCTAGATTTTGAATTCAGTTGTCTAGGTTAATTTCATTTTTTCTACATGCTGTGGATGGGCAACAAAATTAAAGGATTTGGTATAATTTGCTTTTATTCTTAAATATATTCATAAAACTGAACTCCATGATGATTCACTTTAGCAGTATTATCAGATCTGTTGGCTACTATAAAGTGAAGTAGGAATGAACAAATTCAAATTGATCTCTTGCTAATTAGCATCTTTCTATAAAATCACAGCAAGATGTAAGACCATGAATACAGAAAATTGGTCTGGGAAAATACAGACTGTGTTAAAAATGGCAACATTCTAATAGATAATAAAACTAATTAGGCTGGGATCTTCAAGGCAATTTACTTACCTTCCTGTCCATTTATGAAAAGCTATCCAGCATAAATTCTGTCGGTGTGGGAACCCTCATTTGAATAACAGGCCATAAAAAACTTAGTGCCTGAAAGGAAATGATATAAAATCACAGAGTCATAGGTTACAATGTTAAGGTGTTGGAATAGACGTTAAAAATCACCCCAACCCCTCCACACTGAACCAGGTTGCTCAAGGCCTTATCCAACCTGGCCTTGAACACTGCCCTTTAACACAATCTCCCTGGGCAGCCTGTTACAGTGTCTCATCACCCTCTAGATACCTTCAGGACACTTCTGGATTTAATACAGACTTTAGGAAGGCCAAAATTCCCTTATTAATGACACCAAAGTCCTCAACTAAATTTAATCCAGACCAGAAAGAAAATTACACTTGTAAGGAATGATTCTGCTGTTTTCTATTCATATTACATAGGTCTTTCTATTAGCACCTAGAAAATTTAATGCTACCAGATTAGAAGGTAAGTCCATTATTTGGCTTTCTCAATACCATCTGTTAAATTTCTTCAGTTTTCTCTTACAACACTAGTCAAATTTCTACAGACATAGTGACTACATTTGACCACCCAGTATTATATATTTTCAGAACRCTTTTCCATCACTAAACTCAAATTTAAAATCTCCCACTGTTAATTGTAACTATGTCTTCCCTAGAGTTTAAACAAACTCCTCTTTAAACATAAACACCAAGACAGGAAGCAACTAAAAAGCTTATCTCATAAATATCCAGAAATATTACATATTAGTGTAAACTTACAATATCTAATATAGCAGTTTGGCTTTTGGGCCATGTGTGTTTAGAAGGAGAAAATGTATATACTGTCAAATGAAAGTTAAAAGACACCAATACAAACTTTGTTCATTAATTCTGGAGAGTTATCCTTTTTCACTGTCTGGTTGGCCACTACCTCTGACTTCTCCCATCAGACTCCAAAGACAATTGAGCAATTACCCTTTGCCTGTGAGGTTAATTACYAACAATACCCAGCTGACCATTAAAGACCTACATAATCAGTATTTGGGTAGACAGGAGACAGAAAATGTAAAAGTAAGACTAGAAAGTGCTGGAGAAGGCAAATGTCCACACTTTAGGTGTATTATGTATGTTATTCTAGCCATAGAATATRTAGAATCCCATTAGTTATTAATTCAGACACAGTTAACCTTTAATTGCCTGTAGCATTCTGAGGGTGCTCCTAATAATTTCTCTTGATGCTGTCCCTGGGGGAGGGGGAAAAATACATTCACATTAATTGATATAGCTTTTCATTGCAAAGAAATTAACCCTCTTCAAACTGTGACATCAAAGAGTTCTTGAAACTGAAACTGAAATTTTCAATATCAAGCATTTTCAAGGAAGAAAGAAAAAAAAGAACTAGAGTGAAATAATTTTTTTTATTGTTTTAAAGAATTTATCCATGACACGTAATGTTAAAATTTGAATCCTGTATGAATAAGCACTGAACCAAAAGCTTGTTGTTGTACTTTGTATAAAAAATTAAGTACCCACAGTAGAAAGGTTTTGAACCATGTGGCGTACAATCTCTTACCCAAGGCTGCAACTTTGGGTTCACTTAGATCAAAGCACACATACCAAGTTAGTCGTACCTCAAATCAGTTTACCAATCAGCTCAYCCTACAACCAGGTAGATCTCCCCAAAAAAATACAAGGAATTGAGAGCTGAACAGTCAACTGAATGAGGAGGAAACATTAAGTCTTGAGCCCCAGAACAGTTGCCCTGACCACACCAGGAAGAGTTCAGTGAACAAAATTGATTGACAAAGTTATCTGAGAAGGTACTTAAGACAATTTCAGAATCTAAGTTTCTTAGATGTCTCCTGAGCCAGTATCAGAGTACAGCAGGGACATTTTCTGCCACCATCTTTCTGCAACCTGTGTCTTGCTTTCCCAATAAATGAAATTCCAGATGTGCTTCAGAAGAGAGGTAAAACTAGGTGGATTCAAAGGAGAGGTACAAYGCCTTTCTGTCCAATGCCTGATCCAGATGCTTTTAAGACTGGGATGTAGGGCACACCATGGACTGGTTTTGCATCTCAGTGCTGTATTCTAGCATAGAGAACATTCCAGGAGAGATAGGAAACTTCAGAAGAGATTATTCTCTTTGGTTTGTCATTCTTGAGGGGAATTGTATGCGCTACATTCCTGAAAAGAAAGTGGTTATCAAGGTGTCTCATTTTGCTTGGATTACTCCTTACCATTTCCCGATTCCAAAATCCTTTCCCTGATAAATTGACAAAAATTCAAAGTTCATGCAATATTTTTGTGATTTGCTGTTAGAAATAGTTCACTTCTAATAGTTATTTGAAGTAATCCTTTTCTTACAAAAGATGTATGTAATCTWAAAATAGTTTTATTCAACGGCTTTAGTATCTGTTTATATTCCCAAATAATGTATGTGCCTAATTTGTTCCTCAAATGTGAGTGTATGAGTATTAATTCACTTCTAGCTTCCCTTTGGTGTGAACCAACCAGCTCCTGCAAAGCAGTCTTCAAGTGATTCCCCAGATTATTCTTCCTGTGGAGTTTTACTGGAAAGCTTAAGGGAAAAAAAAAATGAATGAAATTTGCATATTTGCTGTCCTGTGACTTTTTCAACATTTTGCCAGAAGAACCTGTGTTCCCAAATGCTTCAATAAGATCTTCATTCTGACGTTTATGTAACCATCTGGTCTGCACAGACTTAGTCTACTATCAGACAATTTGAACTGAAAAAAATCATATATATAGATGATGAAGGTCATCGAAACATAACAAGTGCTGAAAAAAATCTCAGTCCTCCATGTTATCTGTTGTAGAAAAAATTGATCCCTTCTGGAGAAGTGAACTGTTCTGGACCATTTAGCATTTGTGCCTGCATGCAGCTGTGAAATGCCAAAGAGTAAATTCTCAGTGTGGCCTAGTATTTCTTCATTATGTAGTTCCATTGCATTTTTTTATATGTTATACTTTGGTTTATGCACCTAAGTAAAGAGAACTTTTGTTGCTTTGATGAAGGATGATGCAGAGAACATTTCTTATATTTTGATTTACTTTTTAGGGTTTGGGTTTTGTTCTGCTGTAATTGAAAAAATTATTTTAGTTTGTATTGCTGTTTTTAAAATACTAGTATTCCTATTCCCATATCCTTTTTTTGCGTTGTTATTTCTACACATTACTTGCTACACTTGATGTATCTTTGTATTGATTTTTCTTGTGTTGAGAATATCAATTTCTTTGTACTTTAATACTTTGCTATACTGGCTTTCAATACGTTTTTTTGCTTGCTCCTGCTTCCCTCTTGGTAGAAAACTAACTTTTTCAGACATATTATTTTTGGCACATATATACTTCATTTTATATTTCAAGGAAAGTGATATGTTTATCGGCCTGTGATTAGGAGATTATCAGTATCTTTAAGTTTCTGTTTTTTCAAACCAAGGGGTTTTATAGAGAGGAATAGTAGTACCCTCTTCCAAAGTGATGCTGAGTGAGTAAATGAATTAATATAAATAAGTGGCTTTATGTACTGTCATGGGAAGATACATATCATTATGGTAGGATAAGAGACTTATTTGTTATTACGACTGTTGCTGAAGAACTTGTCATGCGTTTATGTGAGATAAATAGCATGTAACAAATTCTTTGAGTAATACAGGAAAAGGGAGTTGGTTTATGTTTTTAATAAAGTTGTATGATGCCACTTATTCTGGGTTTTCTAGCATTTTAATATAACTTGTGTGTAATTAAAGTTGCTGAGAAAATCCAATTTGTTTTAAAATTGGGCTTTGAATAGATGTTCAATTAGCTTACCATGGGCTTTCAGAATTGTCTTTTCAGAATCCCTTAACTGACAAGATAGTTAATGCATGTGAATCTTATTTTTCTCCTTTCTCTTTTCATTATGTACAATTCAGTTTCCCTTCCAAAACTCAGGATTTTCTTGATGCAGGACCAAGTATGGTCTAGTTTACAAAGRCAAATCAGAAGTCAGGGAACAAATAGGAAATAATGTCTGTGAATATCCACACATGAAAAAACCCCTTTTGTTTGTTAGGCTCTACCATGGTTGGATTTTGCACAGACAGAGGCAGAAACAGATGTGGTATCTAAGGAGAGAAGAAGTGTTAAAAAAACAAGGCCAAAATCAAGCAATAGTGGCAGACAGTAGGCTGTATACTGCTCTTCAGATCTGAATGGTGTTGGCTGATACAGGCTGTAGATAATCAATGTGTCCATTTTGTTGACATTTCTGGGAAAGGAGGGGGGTGAAATTCTTCTGAGCCCTTTTTTTTTGCAGCAGCACAGATGACAGCTAGAAATAAACAGTGTTTTCATGGCTGAAATGCCTGCCAGGCGTGATCATATGCAGCCTGTGCTTGAGGTAGCAAAATACTGAGCAAAAGGTTTGGGGTAGTAAAACAACTTGATGAGAGGTACCTGCAGCCCCATATTCTCTTTGCACATTCAACCCACATTGCTAATGCATGGGGCTGGTGGGCTCGTGTTGAATCCAACCTCAGCTCTTGATCTGCCCCTTCCTAAGACCTTTTCCCCTTATCCTTTTGTCAATGATTGTAATGTTTATGTGAAATCAATAAAAAAACGTGTTTTTTTAAGAAAAACCCTGAAGTCCTGACCTTACTACAGAGCTGAGAATTCAACATTCAGTTGAGGATGATATCACCCACTGTGCAGAGCAACTGGCCAGCTGGTGAGAAATTCCGGCTGTCATCGCAGTGCAGGGAGTTAACATATTTATCAGATACTTGAGATGAAAAAGTGGTAGTTCATGGGGACTTTTTTTTTCCCTAAGCCATCTGGTCCTGAGGTGGCTATTACATCTATTATTGAATCATTAAAGTCAATGAGGTGAATAACACGATTAAACTTGTTTACTTGTCATGTAACAGTCAGTTAACAGTGAAATGTAACTTCTACTTTCTGGTTTACTCTGCATTTAAAATACATCTCAGTTCCTCTAAGTGATACCTAAAATTAATGTCAGATAAATATCTTTTAATTTGGAGTCTAATTTAAAAGTACACTAATTCTTTTAATTCTGCTCTACACAGGAAAATTGTTTTGCAGTCCCTGCAAATACTGCTCCTTATAATTAAAACAATAAAACATAAATAATTGGCAATAAGTACAGATATGTGTACTCATCATTTCACTCTACTAATCAGGTATGTGCACATTTATGGAGATTCTGCACAAAATGCAGTTTGCTCATGCAACTGTAGGAAAGGCAAAAAGCAGTAAATCTGGTCAATATATAAAAGTCCTATTTGCATAAAATGGTTTAAAGCATTTCATTAGATACACTCATAAAAGTGTGAATAAGCAGTTATTGTATTGCCATAAATGGATTACACCTCTTTGTACTAAACCAAGATTTAAATAATATGGGTTTTACTGTTTGAATTAATTTTTAAAGCCAGGAAATCTTACTGTAGGGACAGTGAAATTTAGTGTAAAGGTTTCAACAGCTATAACTAATGTTACCCTAGAAATTAGGAACTAAAGATGTCCTTTTATATTTATGTTAAGACCTCCTTTTGAGATCTGCAAATTTTTAAAAGTGAAAATATTCTTAGGCTTAATGTGAAATATTTCCAGTCAAGGAACTCATGTTCCTAGACTTCAGTAGGCTTTAAATCAGAGAATTAATGAATAATATTATATAGCAATGTAGATAATTATCCACACCAAGAAAGATAGGATTAAATAAAGAAATTTTAATAAAACATTTAAAATTGTATGTATAACCATTGAATTTGATAGAGTCATGTCTATGTGTTCAGCTTTAAGTAGTCTCAGTTTTAATCAGCAACTTCACACTTCATGCATCTAGCCATCACACATTACACTATATATTAAGAAAAATGTATCRTTTAAAATATTATACTGAAAAGATTTTCTTCTGATACCTTGTCCTGGTAGCTTGACCTCCAGATATTAGTTTATCAAGCAGGTAAACTTGTGATACCTCGAAAAACTATCTCATTTTCCAAAAAAGTGGAATGAACTAAATAACACTGTTGAGGGTTGTTTGAACTAACTGATTTGACTATATTCAGAAGTATACTGGGAATGCTCACAAAATCTTCAAATCATAGCAGCATCATAGAATGTACTGAGCTGGAAGGGACCCAGTCAGGATCTCTGACTCCAACTCCTGTCCCCACACAAGACACCAAAAGAGAGATGTCGCACCATAAGTTGGTGTTGGAATGCAGTCCTCTTTATTTTGCAGAGATTTTAAATCAGCATTAACAYGGTTCAAAAATATATCATCAACTATTTAGATGCTCTACTAAATAAAGCTATTGTGGATCACAATGAAATCACTTATCCATAGTACCCATGTCATTRTCTCCAAGGTGTATTTCCAATGCTAATCTGTTGTGATGTACTCTTCACAGAARAATGTTTATTAATATTTGAGTCTTTGTATTCAGTCAGAATATGCTTCATCATTAACATTGTTATTGTTTTATCCTTCAGACTTTTTTCYATGCTGAGCACTTTGTTTTGTGTGATGTTGGTGGTTTGGATTGGGGTTTTTTTGTGTTGTTTTTGGTTTTGTTTCTGTTTTTTTTTAATTTTCTTTTCTGAGTATATTATAAAGAAGGATTAGAGGTGGGAAGGTGTGCACCTCAGTAGGCATAACAAGATTGAATAAGAGGCCTAGACTCAGAAAGCCCACTGCATAGGATTTCATTATTATTTTCAGGACACTAAATATAATATTATTATTAAATGTATTATAATCTCAACTATTTTTCTTTTTATTGTCTATTTTAGTTCTCCATCTAGGCACTAGAGAATGGATTTCTCTTTATTACATTGCTTTGCTTAATCTTATCTTTTTATTATTTTCTTGATTCTATTTTACAAAAATATGATTTAAAAAAAAATTAGAACTACAGTGAAATGTTAGATTAAGGAGATTATTAACATATTACATTCCATTTATCTGTGTGCTCTAGATCTTTCACTTTGTTGATTACCCAGAAATTACATGGCAGTTAGATTTTTTTTTTAATGAAGACAAAATTACAAAATTAGTCGGATCAATCCAGAAGTTTAACACAGCTGTAGATAAGTGATGTGGGGACTTAACTGGAATTCCAAAGGGGCTGATAGTTTTTATGCATATCCCCCTGAAATATCAACCAGTCTTTGCTCAGATTTTAGAATGATTGGAACATTGCACAAAAAAAGCAATCACAGAAGTATATCTATGACAATCTTTTCCGTTTTGAAGACCAGATAGGTAAGTAATATAAATGAGCTAGAACTGATGTCTTTGTAATTTAATGACTGGGAATTAGATGGAGAAAGAAGATACACCAGAATTAGTCCATTCATAATTTTAAAAGCAGTAAAAGAAAACCCCAAACAAAAATTGCTTCATTACCAGAAACYATATCGTCTGTTCCCTTACCACAGCAGGAAGTTTGCTAGATTTGAATTTTTCCATGTACACTTTCTGAAAGGAAAACAAGGTGTTCAACATCCATTTATTTATTTTTACATCAAGAAAGTTCCATTTAAATTGTAGAGTTCCTTCAGTTAAAAAAAAAAAAAAATACAGTATGAAACAGTTGACACGATTTGGCTTATAGTCTTCTAACACCCACATTTCTCCATCTCTTCCACCTGGCAGCTTGGGAAAGCTGCCCAGGTTATACCAGAATKCTTTGGAACAAAACCAGTCCTTTAGCATACTAGGTGTTGACAGGCCAACCTGGTTAACACATGGTTTTGCCAGGAAAAGAAAAAAATTATGCTCTCTGGATAAACTGAATCATATTAGCTTTGAACATGTCAGATGATCACTTGGAAAATGTCRTTACAATCGTAATGTGATCCTCTCCATGCTGTAGAAAAAATCTGAGTGACTGAAAAAAATAGCAGTCATCACTTCATCCTCAGGTTCTCAAGGCTTTTGGGGGAAGAACTGACAAAGTCAGGTCAGAATAGTACTTTATGCATTATTTATACTTTTTTCTCCTTGTTAACCCTAGCAAGTAGATGCATCACACTCTAGAACAGATTATTTATTTGTATTGATTATGAAGGGAGCCTAGAATGGAAAGCTTTGGGGTAGCAGTCTGCATTGCTGATGTCTACAACTGCTCAGCAAGGCTTATCCTTGCAGACATACTCATGACGAAGTGTAGAATAATATATTGTTCTACCTAGGTATCATCCAAACTGAACTGAGCTCCAGTTACATGCCACAATATTAATTTAATTATTTGTGAACATAAGAAATTATTCAAATGGATCTTCAGGGTTGGGGTTGGRAGTTTTCTCCAGTATTATCACTATTATTGTTATTGAAGTAGTATTTTGTGATTTTATTCTCAACTGTCTGGAATAATGCAGACTGGATTATTTCTAGTTTTTAAAGCTGTTCTTTAGAGGTTTAGTAAAAAACTCAAATTTTTAGTAAGAAAGTTTGTCTTACTGATGAGATTAAGAAAGTTTATCTCCTTATTTGTCTATTTTTGTGACTTTTGCAGGTAAACAGTATCTTCAAGCACATACRTAGGAAACACCATTTTTATCCTTTGGTCAAAACAATATCCAAATATCTATCAGTGTTGATACTATTTAAATGGCACAAAAAAGAATGCTTTTTTTGCAGGCGCATAGGGCACAATGACTTTTTTAGCCAAAAGAACAGTGTGACTGGACTGTGCTGTGTTTCTCTGCTTAGATGTTCTGCGTGATCAGAATGTCTTTAGACAACAGAACTGGACCATTTTGGTGCTGTTTATGGAAAATTATGGTATTGYTGCTCTTCAGAGAGAATGATTTAATTTTCTGACTTCTCTAAAACATAATTGATTTATATTTCCCTTACTTTGTTTAAAAGAATGGTTTTAGTGTAGAGTTGTATAAAGCTTCCAAAGTTAGAGCTGAGATAAAACTTTTCCAATTTGTTCTGCTTTTCTTTGACATTGGTATAAAGTTTTATTCTAAAAAAATATGTAAAAGACATGTGAAATATGTCTTTGGAAGCATTCACAAGCTGTATAAAGTATATTTAAAAAAATCAATAATTTATGTACCTGAGAAAATATAAGGATGCTGTCCTGTATCAGACCAGCATCGTGCATCTCTGTGTTTTATASCTCTTCAGAAGAAGAACTAAAATTTTAAAGAAAACCAGCATCATCAACAACATATTTTTTATAAAAATTTTAATTCTTTCTCAGTGGATGTCTCTGCCCCTTAAGGAACAATCCATTTTTTTTTTTTTTTCAAATCCTCTTTTTAGTAAATAAACAAAGCATCAAAACTGGAAAAAAGTATGAATCCACAAGACATTATTTTACTTTTATTTCCAAAAAGACTTAAAGAAACAAAAACAGATGCAAGGACCACCCTGTCCTTTTCTGTGTTAATTAAACAAATGTAATGCTTTATTTGGCTGGAAGCAAGATCAGAGGTTGAAAATTGTGTTATCAAAGCCACAGTTCACTTCTCCCTGCAAGGAGAAATTGTGTTACTGTTTACTTGGGACTAAAACTTCCCAGGAACTTGCAATATCTCATACCAAGAAAATCCCTTAGGCCATTAATTTAACCTACCTATATGTAAGATCTCYGGCAGCTCTAGTGGCTACCATCAAAAGTTGATCATGTTTTAGAATTTTAAATTTATTGTTTGGGTGTGGCCACAGTGAGGCAAGGTGGACATTCCAGCAGAGCTCTGTTTCATGCTTTTTGTAAAAATGGGAGAGATGGCACAGGTTTGCAGAAGCTATTGTTTTTATGCAATATCCTAACTGGTGGTTGAGAGAAGGTAGAAAAGCCTAGAAAATTATAAAGCAGCTCACGCTAACACCATGTCATTTATTTAACTGCTTAGATATTAAATTAATGAAGTTATTAAATTAATGAACCCATATTTAGGGACATCTCTGGGAAATTATTGATTGTGATAGCATTTKGTTTTGTTTTGGKGGGATTTGGTGGGATTTGTGTGTGTTTGCTTTGGGTTTTGGTTTGTTCTGGTGGGTTACTTTACTAATTTAACACCATATGTAGACCATACATAGTTTTTTTAGAGACTTGCTCTATTTGCTAAGGAACTTCTCCCAAAAGAAGGGCAAAGAGATRGCTGCTATGAAACATGTTCCAAAAAATGTAATTTCTGAGGAAAGAAAGCAGGAGTCCTCTGGGAGCAGAGAAATGTACAACACTGTATACTTACTTATTTTAAGGGATACTTACTTAAAGGAAGAGAGTGAGCTTCACTAGTGGAGTGGAATGGAAGTGTGACTTTTTATCTTGGGGTTGATAGGARTTCTGTAAAACTGTGAACCACTTCAGCTTTCTTTTAAGAAGATGCATACTCTTGAACACCAGGCCTCRTAAAGGCCTGGTTGGAAAGCAGCAGCTTCTGTAAACTCCTTCCATCAAGGCCACCCTCGGCACAGAAAAAAAGCCTTGCTGGGGCATGTGCCAAGACAGTCAGAAGCACAACAAGCCTTTGTGTTCCTAAAGAAAACTGCACATCAATCATCAGAGGATCATCCAGCTGCCTGGATGCAGTCAAGGGCAGTGTAAAATTTCTGTTGCTGTGCCATGGCTCCTTGTTTGTTGTTTGAAAATCTACACAGCCCTTGGACAGTGGCACCAGTTTCATTTCCCCTGACTTGAGCTTGAGCTCRACTTAAGCTCCTTCTGTAAAAAATTGATGGGTTTGAACCTCTCAGAGGCTGAGCTGAATGAACCCCTGCAGATGATTCTTACCTACAAAGAGGTTAGAATAGCTCCACTCCTCGGCCAGGTGTTTCAGTCAAGACTCCACAGAAAGGTGACAGAAATAGARGCCATAGGAGATGATACAAGAAAACCGTCACATCTATCAAAGGAGACTTTGACTCTAACCTTTCTTCAAGGATAGAAATAAACTTCTCAGTTAAGACATAAAATTTTGTGGAAAAATACTATCAAAAATAAGACGTTCCACTGGTAAGCAACTGTGATAACGGAGAGATGTCAGCAAAACAAGAAGTGGTTTAAAAGGTATTTGGGAGTCCTCAACACATGCTTCAATTACTGTGGAAACAAGCTAAATTAAAGTGTGTGCCTTGTCCACACAAGAAAAATGCTTTCATTAGGCTAAATTGGTTTAGAAGTAGATCTAGTGGTACCGGGGGGGGAAAAAAGTGTGATTGAAGATGGCCCCTTGTGGTTTTCACTTTTCATTTCTTCTTTAGAGAAAAAGCTGCAACCTAAAAGTTCCCAGATGCTRTTATTTCCTGATGCTGCTCTACTTTTTTTTTTCCTAAATTGCATTATTTTAAAATATTTTTCACAATTATTAATTTTTTCCCATATTTCTTGTATAATTTGCCAACTTTCTTTRTGTAGGGTGGAGATCACAGAGTCACAGTATCAGTTAGGTTGGAAAAGACCTCTTGAGATCATCAAGTTCATGACTGGACATCACCATGTCAACTAGATCAGAGCACTGAGTCCCATGTCCACTTTCCTTARTTACCACCAGGGATGGTAACTCCACCACATTCCTTGGCAGCCCATTCCAATGTCTAATCACCCTTTCTGTAAAGAAATTCTTCCTGATGTCCMACCTAAACTTCCCCATGAGTGGCCTAAGACTATGTCCTGTAAAGATGTCTAGATTTCTGTCACAAATTATACATATAAACAACTACGTTTTCCATTCCAAGGCATCCAAACCCAAATTTTCAAGATCAAATATGCTGGAACTTTTTTTTCCTTTTTTTTTTTTTATCTTTTCTGTTTTAGAAACTATGATTCTTTGAGAGAAATGCAAGTGGTGKGGGTGGTTGTGGTGGAAGGTGATGTTAATAAGTTCATGAGTATTTTCCAAATATTTTCTCCATTCTATTAGTATTTTTAAATAGCTGGGTAAATTACAGTTGTTTTCAACATAAAAATAATTAATTGTTCTAAATTATAAAAACACTCCTGAGGCTATTTCTGTCCAAGTTTTTAAAGAGATTTTGAAAAAAGAATGTAGAATAACAATACAACAACTTTCCTATTCTGATCCTCTCCTTGCAATCTATATGTTAAATTAACAATGTTAATTTACCTACACTTAAAGAATTGGTTTCATGTTTAGAGGTTTTTGAAGAAAAGCTCTGACATTTTTTCTAAAATGCTTAACAACATCTATTGCTCTGAAATGGTATTCCAAAATGTTTGCTATATTTTTATATCTGTATTATGATGATAAACTAATTAATTTAATTGATTTGATTGTAACAGTGAAGCATATATATCCTCTTCTGTACATATAAAATGTTAATTTATCTTTTCCTACTCCACTCCAGCCATATTTTGCTGCTTTTTTAAATTCCATTTTTTCCTGCTGTTTTTTTTTCCCAGTGTTATCATCAGTATTTGTCCCTTTACCAGCTCTCTTTTTTCTGATTCTCTTACAACCCTCTTTTTCTTGCATTCCTGTTGTATCTAGTAACATTCCCACTCCCCATAATTTCCRCATCACAAAATATTCTACCAGTTTTTTACATAGCTACTGTTCCTCTCATTCCTATCCATGTCGGTTTTCCATTACCTTATTTTCAAACCAGTATTGCACTGCTATTCTCTTTAATTACCCATCAGAACTCATTAGTCATGAACTCACAGCTTCTCACAAGCACTCACGTCCCAACAGCTTCCACTAATGACTGCTGAACGTCTAGTTTGATCACCACTTTCTCCTGACTTAGCTGAGTTTTCRGTAAAGAATTTTTACAGCAGTAGCAAGACAGCATGATGTGACACTATAGCACTTCTCAGAGTCTCATTTCTAATATACTGTACACTTTTATTGCACATTTTTCCCTCTGTAGACCTCTCCACAGATTGTATACAAAGCTATGTGTTTCAAATAAAAATAAAACTCTTCTGGCTGCACGTTATTGCAATATACACTTTTCATTTAAGGCAAAGTCCGCAGTTTAAGTTCCTACAGGAATTTTTCCCCTCTAAAATATTTGTTCAGTCAATAGCCATTCTCTCACAACTATCTCAAAGGCATTCAGTCAAATATTTTAAGTTCCAGTAGAACACAACTCCTACTTTCTAATGCTAGATGAATCATTAATGGGAATAGGCTCAGATTTTCTTGCAATAACAAGTAGCAGATAAAACCATAAGCTGAATGCATTTCCAAAGTCCTTGTCTATCTATAACTAGAACACAGGGTAAATCTCTTCTTTCAAGAATTGCAATTTAGAGAAATGTTAAACTTTTGTATTGATTAAGCACTATTGTAACTGGTTGGAATAATTTAATCCCTTTTTATATCAGTAATATAGCATTTCAGTATATTAAAGAAGGAAGAATGATCCAGCGCACTTCATTTATATTAAGTGGCTTTGAAAACTAATTCAATTTTTACTGAAAGGAAGTCTGAAAAAGGTACATTTTATTTTGGGTGAAGTGCGAGTCCTCAATCTGAAAGAAAACTATTGTCCAGAGATTATGGACTTTTTTTAGGGGAAATCAACTCCCTACACTTCATCCCAAGCTTCAAGGGAAAGAAAAGAAAAATCTCTAGAAAATATTTAATATTATATTTATATAGTGATAACAATGTTTCTGTCTGAAATATCTTTTCAAGAGTAACACTCCTCTTCAGACCGRTTATTTGAGGTTAAAATAATAACAAGGGTATTAGTCTTTGTTTTATAAATTGGTAGAGCCTACAAGTCAAGTCATGGAACCATATTGTCATAATTCTGCATCAGAAAATATTATAGTGTTTCCTGACAATATTTATTGAATAATTTATATAAGACTCCTTTTTTTTTTTTTCTGATAACCTTAAACAAATATATGACAATTTGGTGTCCTAATCTGATATAAACTGCTTATATCCAAATATTTCTAAAAAGGAAGGATTCCATCTCAAGGTTTTTTGGTTTTGTTTGAGTTTGCTTTTTCTTTCTCCAGATTTGATTTGCAACCAAAAAGGAAAAAAAAAAAAAAAAAAAAGTTCATCTATTTTCTTAGAGTGTCTCATTGTAAGAAAACAAATCAATTATGTCTGTGTTTCTTTTTTAGGTTAYATATTCTTTCTGTCAACTGACCAACATTTGAAAATCTTTTTTTAAAGCATGTAATTTTCCTCCAATGGTTGTGAAGTCTGAAGGGCAAACTGGAATGTTTAAAACATAAAAAGAAAAATCATTGTAGTGACTTTGGGGAAATATACATACATAAATTTTACCTGTTTCTATGCAGTAACAAGAATCTTACGTATCCCATCCACAGTGCTAAAGCTTTAATAGGAAATCTTTGTGTGGTTTTCTAGTTTTGTGGTCATCATCTGTTTAAAATTGGGAAAGTTGTAGAGGAAAACTCCTTAATTTTAGTTGAAAGGCACATATTGCACRCTTACTAATTTACTTAAGAGCATGTGAATACAAGATGAATTTAAAGTCTTCTGTTTTCTTGGGGGGAGGTGAACTTTTATATTCTTTTTCAGTTTGTTTTTTGGGGGRTTTCATTGAAGTTCTATCTGTGTGCTTTGCTATGTTTCACATACAGAAAGAGGCAGGTCTAGCTGGCTCCGTAACAGTGTCCTGCTTCAGGAAATTCTTAGCAGAKGTAGTGGTCAATTATGTAGAGAAAAAACACTGCAGCATAGCTTGCCAGCAGGATGTGGGGAATGTGTTACTTTCTAAATAAAACCAATGGGTTTGTGGATATGGAGCACTCAGTAGTCTGGATATGCACCATCTGCCTACAACATCTTGGTGCCCCAATTTTCTCTAGGGAGCAATGAAGGCATACAGAGAGTGATGAACTCCTGTGGATCTCCTGGGATGGGTGATGCAGGGTTCCAGGCTTCACCGAGAAGCAGACCTATCCCTTGCTCATACACAGGAAGTTGGTCTGCAGGTCAATATTTGGCTGTCCCTCTGAAGTCAAATCAGGAGATTATGGACCATGAAATACACTGGTTAGAAATATTAACACTTTAAGGTGATTCTTTTGTCTTCTTGCTTGTTGGCAGTATTCTGAAAATGTTAGCTTTTATAAAAGAATTACGTCAGATGCTATTGATTCTTGACTGTTCAAAAGTAGTAAAAAACTTACAAGTATGGATCACATCTGAGTGCTCTCTCAGTAGTAAAAACATAGCCCTTTATCTTCTAGTCATCCTTGAAATACTTACCTAGTAAATCATCACTACAGAATAAACCAAAAAAACTGTCTCAGTGAAGTTTGATCAGAAACAGTGGATGTGTGTGTTTGAAGTGCCTAACATGAGAGTTCAGGCCTACTGCCAGCATGTTTCCTGGACTAAGGGAATCAGCTGTTCTGTCACATRCTTTCATTAAGTATTTTGGGGAGTTCAGTCCCTGACAATTAATTAATACAATTATTTATATATTAGGAAAGATGACTGCACATTGAGGARGAATTTGTTCTAATTTGAGCAAAATTGTTCAGAAGGAGAGTGAGGTGCATTAGACTCAGCTGCTGTGAAAGGTAAGCACATGTCATCATTCTCTTAATTAAAACTTTTGTACATCTCACAGGATAAATAGTGTGAAAACACTGGAACATCAAAATAAATGTGTAAAATCTCATCTTTCCCTCTATTCTTCCATAGTACAGTATTACCTATGTTACATATGTTTGTCCAGTTTGCCCCAAAAGTTGTTTTATATAGGTCACCTCAGTTCCTGATCCTTTTCTAATCGCTGTCTTGTGTGCTATTGATAATAATTTTTGAACTCAGTTGCCTACATTTGCCCCCAGCTTCTCCTTGAAAGGGAAAAAAATTGCAGCTGTTTAATCAAGTTACACAGCAAGTAATTTTAAGCTTCATCCTAATTAGTTCAATGAAGGTCAAACCATATGACAATATAGACAAAGTTTGATAATTACATACTTCATTTAAGGGGAAAAGTGCTCATAGTGGTGAAATTACTAAGAGTTTTATATTCTTTTTCCTTGATATTATCCCTATTTCACTCAAACTGAATGTATCACCAGCTGGAGAAATGTGTGAAAATAGCTTCCATAGGCTAATATAATTAGCTATCTAGGGCCATGTAGAGTGCCCCTAAGAATAAAAAACACCAACCCCAACCACCAGAAAAAGTGGCAAACGTGACAATATCTACCAAAGCAACTACTATATTCACATATAGACATATTCATTATTCACATAAAACCAGRCAAAACTGAATGAAACCAGAGATTTTTTCTTGACAGGTTCCATGTCAGCTAGATAAATCTGGTACAAATCACTTGATTTCTGTAGAAATATTTCTGATTTAAKAAGATAGAAATTAATCAATATTAACATCCTAGAAGCAGCCTTTCATGATCCTCACTTGCAAAGTGTCCTTAAAACATCTTGTGCTTGTGGTTTCAGAGAAGTGGTAAAATAAAACAGAATAAGAACCACAAGCAATTTGTTTTCTTTTTACATCATTTCAGTAAAGGCCAGATTCCAATTACCTGTAATAATTGAGTAGCTTCTGCACTAAGGGGTTCTAACCTTCAGCAAAGCAAATCTTTCTGTGACTTCCAGCAAAGGTCACCTTTCTATTGACCAGTTATCGATTAGGTTTTGTGTGTTCTTGAAATGTGAGATTGGTAACAATGCAARGATTTATGGGATTTTTTAATATATTTTTGTTGTTCAGGAATAGAAAAGAACAATTGAAATATATTTTTATCTCCTTATATTAGAAGGATTTTAGACACTAATTCAGATATCATTTCTGTAAGTCCTAATATAAATTTARTTGGTTTGAAACCCAATCCTGAAACGTTTTCTCCTTTTAAAAAWATCTTACTTTCTTTTCAGCTAAAAATAATGACATTCAAATATATTCAAAATACCCGAGAAACAT
>QVAJ01000072.1:2682888-2705197 GCA_003546035.1 Mixornis gularis
GGACAAGCAATTTTTATCCAAAATTCATAAAAGCCAAATATTCTTAAATTATTTTGGTTGATATATATTGGAAACTGGTTTTATTTTGTGACAGATTAATATTATCATATATTCACTATACCCTTTTATAGGGTATAGTGAATATATTATAATATAACTATATATTATAATAATATTCTAAATTTCTTTCTCTCTGTTTTTAAAATTCACAAAAAGAACAATCATTCCTAATGSTCCTCAGCTGTCTCTAAGAGTGCTTAATTTGACCATACCCTTGTGGAGACATAATACTTTACACTGCATAAAAAATACTCTGATTTTTTACCTTCTRTTTCTGTGTCTGTCAATAGCTTGAAAATAATTCCTTCTTCTTAAATAAGTATATGACACAATAAAATAATTACTGTGATGTAGGATCAGTATTAGTTCTAGTAAGTGCTGCCATAAAATTACTCCCWTTATAGACACTCCTACAACCAGCATGTGATACTCAGTTCTGAGCCTACAACTATYACAAAAAGGCACTTTTAATCATTAGGTGAATGAACTTTTAATCAGGTAACTGCATATAATCACCTTTCGAATACACGCACACAATATAGAGTACTAGATGGTTTTGGAGAAGTAGGTACCAGCATTAAATGAGTTCMGAAATCTAACCTCTCAGGCTCAATTAATTTTAATCTGGCACAAGTATAGATTCTATTAGCCTTACATGTGATAAATAGTATCTTTCCTCAGTAAAAACACATCTAGTGAGAAAAGCATTAAATGGTATTTGAACAGCAAAACTTAATCCATAGTAAATAATTGGAAACAGCTCATTTGAGTTCTTGCTCTGCTTAAAAAAAAAAGTCATTTCACTACGCAGATTGAGTATTAGTCATTACACAAGAACATTACACTGTTTGTCTTTTCTGACTATAAGTGAGGGCTCACAGTTAATTCTTTCATCCAACAGCTACTTCTTGAAAGATTTGTCCCTGGTAAAATCTCCATTTCCTTTGGAATTTCCAGGATACTTGACCAGAGCGCTACTATTTCTATTAGGGAATAGAGAAACTGGTTTTGAGTTGGTCAACAAGAGTTGTAAGAGTAAGGTTGTAAGGTTTTCTAACCACTGTTGTGGTTTAAGCTCAGCTGGCAGCTTAGCACCACTAAGTTCCACTAAGCACTAGCTGCTCRTTCTCTTTCACCCCTCCATGGTGAAATGGGGGGAAGAATCAAAAGTAAAATTGTAGTTTGAGATGAGAATATTTTAATAAAAGAAATAAACTATATTACTATTATTAATGATAATAAACAATAAGAAAAAATCATAACAACATTAATAGACAAAAAAACCCCAAAAAACCACAAACAAACAAAAAACACAACCCCCCCCAAAACAAACAAACAAACCCCAAAACCCCCCCAAGACAACCAAGTGTGGCATAATACAATTGCTTACTACCTGCTGACCTGTACCAGATCCTATCCCTRAATCCCAATAACATCCCCCTTCCAGGTAACTTCCCCAGCTTGTATWTTGGGCATGATCTRTGGTGTGGAATATCCCTTTGGCTAGTTTGAATAATCCATCCTGGCTCCCTCCCAGACTTCTGGCATTGTCCCTCACTGGCAGAATAGGAAACATAAAAAAGTCTTTGACATGGGATAAATACTCTTTAGAACCCAACAAAAGTAAGTATATTATCAATATTATTCTCATACTGTTTCCAAAACACAGTACTGTACACAGTTACTTCACAGTTGCTGAGAAGAAATTAACGTTATATCAGATGAAGCCATGACAATTATAATTTCCTATGGACAGTTGTGGATCATTTCTGCTGTGTAGATCACTCAGTACCTTTAAATTATATGTGCAGGTGTTACTCATTAAACACTGAATTAGAGAAAACCATAAATATTGCAAAATACCTGGAAGGAAGACACAGCATGTTTCTACATGAAGTGTAGTGCTTATTAAAAATTCTTGATAACTTGAGAAAATCCTAAAATTAAGAAGCAAGAGAACTAGAAGAACAGTGWTCTCAGGTGGAAGAATAAACTTGTCTCTTAACATCTGCTTATTGCTGTTCTTACTTTCTTTCTCTTCCTTAATGCGGCTAATGTGCTCCTCCCATTTAGTATCAAATAGATTCTTTCCGTCTTTGAAGTTGCTTCTAAGGGAATAAGSCACTTGCAAAATATTGGTGGAAATAATTAGGGCAAACCAGATGCCTTTTTTTTATAATCTGAGGTATTGAGGATCTATATTTTTAAACCTATGGCACACAAGATTCCTTCATCCTGTTCCCATGATCATCAGACAAATTTTAGTSCATTTTCTGTATGTTCTAGAGTAAGACAATATATTCCTTTAAAATTAATCCTAAGTAAAGTTTTGGGAACCATTTATTTTAGAGAGCTYTCTTAATAGGCAGCATGAATTACACTTCACCGTGTTTATCTCCCTTTTGATTAACAGTACTCTAAAGTCGTCACACTTATTTCAGTGCATTTTACATTGTCAAATTGTACCATTTTTGCTGCAGAAAACTCCAGTGCTCTGTGCTGTAACACAGACCTCTCCTTGCAACTGCTAATTTAAATGGTCCTCAGTGAGCTGACCCTACCTGAAATTATGACATGGCATTGTCAACAAAYCTTTACTGTCCTAAGTTAGTGCCTCTATATCAGCTAAGTTGGCTGTGCTTAGCTATCTGTTTGGGAYTAAAACTTTATTATTTTAACCCTTAAGTCTTTTGATTTGTGTGATACATTTAAGCAGAAACTAGGTATCTGTATATAAACATGTGTCTCCCCATACGTTTATGATTGCCAGTGTGTGTGTATATGCATTACCAAATATTTTCTACAGTAAAGTTTCTGCTCTAAATTATTGTTGTTAAATGAATGTCCTGCTGTTCTAAATAAAATTAAATTGAAGGTGTTATTGATTTGCTGTTACAGATGTTGTTTGGGTCACTACAGACATTTGCTCTTGGCTATTTACTAGCTAGTAAYGTCACTTTGAAAAAATCAGTGGCAAAAAAAGATGGCTTTATTATGTCAATGACAATTTCATGGGATGTTTACATATTTAAAATTGATTAAGAATAGTAAAGAAACTTTCAGAAGTGTTAACATTGCATTGCGATATTGAAAAATCTGGCTGAGCACAGGTTTAGTCTGTTATTACATGAAAAGCAGTCCCCTTGAGATTTAGATCTTAAAAAAGGGAGGAAAACTAACTGTGAGTGCTTGTCATGCACTGTATGGGAGCTTCAAAGAATATTTTAACAGCTAAAACTGTATGTTTACAGAGAACATAAATAACCACGGGATATCCATTATGAGAARCTCTCATTATTCAGTCCTATTAAATGTCAAAGCGTCTGAGAAAATTAAATAAAAAAGGCCTACTGATATGAACAGACAAACTGCAAGCCTTGTAAAATACATGAAATGGAACTCAGGGCAGGGCTAAGTGAAGAATTCTAATATAATATAAAGCACATTGCCATAAATCTTTTCGAGTTACTTACATCATAAAGAATTTACTTACTTCTGACTACTTGTTGCACATTTCTGAATATTTCTTCATCTTTCCAATTCTTTGAAGTACTATTGAGAATCAATAGAAAATGAACCATGAAGGCTCTGAGACCCAGGGGGAATGATGCAAGTAAAAGAGCAGCAAAAGAAATAACAGCAGTGATATAATAACAACAGAACTCCTTGCCTTCTGCTATAGATTTATATATATTGTGCTTTTTTATTCACTCAGAACACAGAATATTCTCATTTTAGGTCTTGGTTTAATAAACTGATCACTCACTTCCCCTTCTTATTGATGCACCAAATATACCCAGCAATGTAATAAATTTTAGTCATAATCAATTGCAGCCATTTTGAGATATAAACCGAAAAAAAAAAAATAGAAATTTATTTGCAAACCACCGTTCAACAATAAATGGAAGCTGTGTGATATGAATATAAATAAATAAATTGATTTTTTTATTATTTTTGGTAAAACAATGGTCTTTCTCATGCTACTTYCATACTGAAATGGTACTATGGTCTTGATTTATCAGCAGTTGGATTTCCTAATAAATTTTTCCAGTCATCATCTATTCCTTTACCCTTAAGAGCATTTTTATTAAATGATAAAGCGAGCATTCTCATTTTTATCTTTGTGTCTTAGATATGGAATGTATTGTGTGACAATTTGAACAACATTGTCACATCTGATAAGCTTAAAATGGCAGAATTAGTATCATCTATTCAAAGCAATAATTGGCATACCCAGTCTTTCAAGAATTGTGTGTAGTACATGATACATGCAAATTTTCTGGGTTTGTTTCTCTGATGCACCATTAGACAGATGGACTTTATATTCAGTTCTTCATTTGGTTTTGAGACATACCACAATGTTGATTTGCTAAGCACAGAATTTGGGTTTTCTTAGGAAGAATGAAAGACTTAAAAGGATTCAAACTCTAATGCATATATTATATAAAAATATATTTTTTTCTGATAAAAAGAAAAATCTATAATCTGCATTGCAGATAATCCCAACAATTCAGCCACTCACGGACATGATCGGATCTGGAGCAGGCTTGTTTGACAGTAGAACCGGTATCCTGCTTATTTAAYAGTCCAGCCCTGAAATCCAATTCTCTTCAATTTAGCACCAAGAATCTTGTAGGAGACTATAACTACTTTTTAAAATCTAATTATGATAACAGTAATATTGATTTTGCTTTCTCATGATTACTTCCTTATTTACCAAAAAAAAAAAATTCCTAAGACCTATAGAGTTGCTTCCTTCACAGTTTTGTGCTGAGTAGGTTATTTACCTGAATTACTACCTATTTCTTTTTAATTTAGCTAGGTGACTCACCCCATAAGATACAGGATTTTGTGTCAGGAGTATACTAATATATTTTAAATAGCTGATGATTATTTTAAAGATCTCCTTGCACATTTTCTCCTTCATAGAAATGAATTGAGAAGTAATGTGAAAAAAATGTGAAAAACACTTTGTTGTTATTTTGTTCTAGCAGCTCAGGCTGCTTTTTTAATAAATGACAATATTTCCTTTGTTATTTGTTTGTATTTAAGTAATAATAAGCAAAATTAATATGATTCAACCCTATTAAACAATCTGACATGTTCCAGTTTTCATCCTCCAACAAATTTTAGATCATACAAACTGAAGGAAACACATTATTTGTATGTATTTTGTAACTGATTGTAAAACAATGCTATAGCCCAGTAGGTTGTAACTCTATGGAGTTGCAGAATGTTAGTTTCTCTGGCAGTGGAAGACTTCAGTAGGCTATAGATTCAGATAAACTTAGTTCCTGAGTGGCTGATTTGGCTATCCAAGGAAAGTGTAAACATTTTTGCTAGTGTTGATGTCTCATGAGGTGGAACAAGTAATATTTTGCTTCATGACGTGAACCAATTTGAAAGACTTCCATATAATAAAGAAGTGAAGCAAAACAGAGATGTTTTGTCCTGAAAAAATTCAGCCAAGTCTGAAGGATGGAGAGGAACATTCTTGTGAGAGGTGAAAGCTATTGAAATAGAAAAAGAGAATATTAAATGTTTGATTATTTTGAAGACGGATTTAATCTGATTTATGTTTGTTACTGCTTCCAGTAATTGTAAATTCGTGTTTTAATGACTATAATTAATAACTGAGCTCCTCTTTTTCCAAACATACATGAATTTTTGGTCAGTATCAAACTAATTGACTATATGCTCTCTGTCTGCAGAAAGATTTATAATATTTCATTACACCTTTGGAGAAAATGCTGATTAAGTCCTCCCAAAGGGGACAAGTTTAATTTACAAAGAATTATGTGGCATATAACAAAGGAATAAAATAACTGTTCTAAAATGAAGACCAAGATTGTATAGAGGACAGAAAGTCACTACCCCAGTGGGTATGTAGAGGGAAAAAAGAATAAGAGGAATAAGTATCAGGAAATTTCTGTTTGTAATAATAAACTTATTTGCCCCTCAACTCCTTCTCAAAATTTCCACAGATTTGTTCTGAAATGCCTACCACCCACACTTATTAAAAGAAAAAATAAATTAAATGCTGAAGAAGAACTATTTCAGTGTTATTAGTGTAATAGAAGAATGAAGGAATCAATTTTCTTTGTGGACAAAGTCAATCAGGAAAAAGCACTTAATTTGACTTGAATAAAACATCATCAGAAAAGTCTGTGGCATTATTAAGGTCATTAATTAATAAATACATTATGAAGTATGAATAAATGAAAAATACAAATTTTCAGAGTAATGAAACAAAAAATAGTGTTAGAGGTCAGGTAGCAAAAAAAGATGTCGATACTGATGTTTTAGAAAGAAATTTTCAAAACAGAAAATTTTTTTTTTTCAAATAGTCTCCACAACACAAAGTTATACAGCACTGTACACAGGAAACAGTGTATGAGTTTGTGGAAGTGGAGAGTATCAAAAAAACCTGAAAAACATTTTTATAAAGACATACAAAAGATAATGAGGGGCAGTATGTGTCTTAGGAGTAGAATGGAGCAGAGGATGACAAGGGGAGTAAGTTTTTTTCTTTGCAAATATACCTCTATAATTTTCAAATAATAACACGAATTCCCATGCATTCCATGTAGCATAAAAAGAAAAGAAAAAAAAGGCTCTGATAATTAATTTCAGAAAACCAGAAAGTAGGTACTGTCTTAATGTTAGAGAAAGACTATATTACTAATCCTATTACTAAGAGAACGAGAATATGTATTTTCTCAGTGACTTCTTCCCTTGCCCCAAACCAGCTATTCAAGATAATTAGTGCACAGAGTAATTGAAGACTTTAAATGTTTATAGCCAGGGAGGTAAACAAGCAATTAGTGGTAGCACAGGTGTGAAAGGAAGTTAAGTGAACTTACAGGGAAGCTGTGCTGGAAGTATACAGTCTATGTTTGCCTTGAAATATAACAGTGTATTTAGGGAGTTCTAGAAGCAAAGCAAAACATACATACGCAAAAAACACCCCAAAAACCCAAAAAAGCAAATAACCAAGGCAAGTCTGAAAGAGTCAGGAAGGAATTTGGGTTTAAGGTTGTTTGAAAGAGGCTGTGCCCTTCAGGAAACCAACTTGGGTCTGACACAAAGCAATATAAATAAAATCAAGGCTGAAGGCTGTCGCAGAAAGTTAGTCTTGGTCATGCTGATATTTCAGATRCACAAAGACATCAACCATTAATGAAAGTTAACTTATCAAGCCTCTTCCTCCCTAAAAGAAGTKTGCTGGACTTTCACAGGGATAATTACTGTTCAAAGACAAGAGCCAGGAGTGAATTTTCTGTTCCTTTTTTTCTATCCATATGACAGGAGTTGGCCAAACATCTAGTTTCTTTCTGGAGGCACAGAAATGATGAAATTAGTGTATTWTTATTGCCCTACAGGAAATAATTGGTTAGACCTGGACAGCAATCAAAGTAGGAAGAGCCTCCTAGAAATCTAGTAGGTCTGGTTTCCTTATTTTGTGGAAGGATTAGAGAACATCCCTCTACTTTCACAGAATTTGTAATTATTTTTTTTTTTTCTTAAAATTATCACAGAGAAAATATCTGTAAAACAGAGACTTCATACATATCAATAGTCTCACAGATACAGACCTGAGAAATTGCTAAACAAGCTGCCTATCTTAGTATTGAGCTTGACATAGAAAAGGATTTCTTTTTTAGTTCATAAAGCTAATTCTTGAGTTTTAATTAAATAATTTTGGCATGTCATTAATTTAGATAGTTTATATAAAACAGTGAAGRAAACAAACAAAAATAGTGCACACACAGAGCTATACAATTTACTCTGGCACAAAGATAATTGTGGCTTATTCATTACTGGAAAAACAAAAGTGGTTTTCTATCTACCTTTTCCTCTAAGAGAAGTGATTTAGAGAATGACCTTGGGGGAAAAAAGGGAGGGGAAGGAAGGCTTCTTTCTAAATAGTTAACATGCATTTATTATTTATTTAAAGCATTATTCAGATGAACAGTGTTCTCCTGTGAAATGTATACAACCATTTCATACAAAATACAATATTTAGACATATATATTTTCAAGCACATCTTTTATTTTGTAAAGGTTCTGCATATATACCAAAATATTCAATTGAATAAATATCTTCAGTATGCATCTCCAGTCAATTGTGAGATAACAAATTAAAAGTAATTATTTATACTAACTTTAAATTTTGATTCTCTAACTTCTTTATTACAAGAAAAAACTAAGAAAGTTAAATGTGTTTTAATACTATAATGAAATTCTCATTAAGTATTTTCTGTAGCTATTTATTAAACTGTTAAAAGAAAAATATATTAGACATAATTTTATGCCTTCAGGCTAATAATATTCCAATTAAAATTAAGCATTTAGAAGACATTTAATCTCTACAAATACTTTATGAGCAGCTTATATTGCAATATATGCTTCACCATGCTGGTCCTGGTAGAATTACTTTACTTCAAATGCCCCAGAGGTAGCCCGAGGTAAAACCTCTTCCTTTTTCCTCTACTGTTATAATCCTTTTTCTATATATGACCTACTGTGAGCTACWTACATGTATCTGGCTCCAGGTACTCCAGTTGCTTGTTCACACATCTTTGAGCAATACTGCTGTACTGTCAAGTCCAGCTAAATGAAGCTTTATACGGGGAAGATTCATTAGTCTGTTTTATTAGGTAAATGATTGACTGCATTAAGAGCCTAGAATGAAACTTTATAGCTTGCAGTACTTGAAAAAAGGAAAAGTGGAACAGCTGTTATAAACAGCCATGCCAGATTTAGTGCAATGAAATAAAATCAAGAGAGAGATGGGGGGGAAATAAGGTCACTTTGTCCTTTAATACAGTATACATTATGTAGTAAATATCTGTTTAACTGGATGTGGAATTGAGGAAATTGTAAGACAGGATGTGGAAAAGGAATTAACTTGAAAGAAATTAGAACAATTATGATGRAACACATTTAAATTTATTGTTATGCAGAAGTATTAAAAACCCCTATAATTATTATTATACTCATAGAAAATCAATATGAATGCTCACATTTAGAATATGTGCAAGAATATGGTATAACTTTTTTTRGTTCTTTTTACCTACTTCAGCAGCTAGAGTGGTAAAAGACAGGACTTAGGCAGATCTTAGTTCTTATGGTGTCTGTGCTGACAGACTGCAAGTACGACATCAAAACAAAGCAAAAAGGAAATTAACAGGGGTACAGGGATCCTCCAGAACTCAGACATGTCCAGTTACATAGGGAAAATTATTTTTCTGGATCAAATCTCTTAAATATCAAGAGCGTGCTTGTTCCTGTTATGTRGGAACCATGTATTTTCCACACTTACTTTTGCTTGATTCAAAGCTAAAAGTCCTATACTCAAAACAAAACAAAAAAACAACCAGAGTATTTACCAGCAACACCGTACATTTAAATAGAAAATTCTGAAATAGTTTTAATAAAAATAGTTTTATCATGGAATTGCTTCTCTTGCTGGGAAATAATGTTGTCAAAATAAACAAATGGGTTACTTTAAATCCTCCTTTTGTAATAGGTGACCAACTACGTTTTAAAATTTTCAGTACAGCATCTGTTCCTAAACCCCTATATTATAATCTTTTTTGTAGACAAGAGGCATATTTGAAGCATGGATAAAATAGATAGAATAGAAATTACTAAACTAGACCTTTCTAAAAGAAGCAGGTGATGTTTTCCACAGCTTCTTTTACAGGCAATTTTTAATAAGTATCTTCCAAAGTCAGAGAGTCTGTTCCTACTCTATTTTAATAACTACAATCACCTGACACTTATCAATTGAATGTTATCCGGTTACAATAGGTCAGCTAATTATCCTGATCATTAACCTTTAAGAGTACAGAGGCTATGATAATCAATGCCACCCTTGGTGTGTGCCACATCATCTAATGAGTCTGTGTCAGAAAACGAACCCTTTCACCTCCCAGTGGTGCAGGTTTTCATCATTAACTTTCTTAGTCATTTCRTTTCTTAAAAGAATAGGAGAAAAACTGGCACCTGGCATGAATCAGCTTATTAAAAGGAACGCATAAAATAAAACTGGTTACTGAAGATGGAATAAAGGTAGCAATATTTCCAAAAAGCTGTATGAATCATGGTACAGTTTGAAAGCATTAGGGAGTTTTTAATAGTCCAAAAAGTGGCAGAAAGTAGCAATCAGTTAAATACAAGTAAAAATCTTCTGTATCTAACTAGTTTATAGTTAAATGGAAGACACTGTCATAAACAGAATAGAGAGTAGCAATTCAGGAAATGCAATTAATTTACCCCAGCAAACTTTTAAGACTTTTTTTTGTTTCAGTTTCATGTAAGTCATAAGAAGATGATATTCTCGTTTACCTGAAGAATACATGACACAGGAGCATGCAAAGTGATGAAAGGCAAGGTGTGCATATGAATCTCAGTAAATGGCTAGAATTAAGCATGTAGTATCAGGTCATTATCTAATAATCAAAGGAATGATAAAGGCTTATCCTCTTCAAGAGAATCTTCATCCTTTGTATTTTAGAGTTAGGTGAATCACTCWCTAGAAATAACTATTTCTTTCAAGTGTCTTTTGATCTTATTAAACTCTTAGTGTCAATTCCTATTTTTCAAAGGGCTTAAGTCAGGAATATGAATCCCAACTAGACATGAAATGATAGCCACTCCCAGTGAACTGAAACCTGAGCAGGGGATGTTTTTCAACACTTTTCATGGTGTCAGAGCCCCAAATTTTTTTTCAACATCGTGGGCTGATAATTTTCTTTTAGTAGGCAGATAGACAGTATCAGAACTGTGATCCTGAAAAAACATGTATGTATGGTGGTAGTGGACATGGCAGCTTCCAGGGAAAGGCATGGGCTAGTGTGCTGTCCTCTCTGCTTCCTATCCAAAAGCCATATCATGTCAGAGTTGGCAAGGAGTCCAAGACAGCGCTGAATGGTCCATCTGCTTTCTGAAGTCATGCTGAGATCATGGCATCACCCTCAAAAGYGATACAATTCTACCTGTGAAGAGACTTCTTACCAGAGGATTCTCTTGMWGAGAAGACTGAAAGATCAAAAATGRTGTTGTTCCTCAAACAAGGAATGAATGGAAGAAAATATTTTATTTGGAAACCAGTGAGGATAAGGGAGTTGCCATCAATCTGAATCTCAGCATGGTTTACTTAGGAGGCAGGAATCACAGTGCATTGGTTACTGAGCAGTTGTATGAGTATGCAGAGTCTGGAACAATGCTAAAAGGACTGTGATGGATTTCAGTAGAGGATCACCTTGATCTCTGCCCCGACCCTTGATTCGTCCTACCGCCTATTGCTGTACCACAAAATTTCACATTCCAGTAACTTTCTAAGTACAGCTTTAATTTAAATAAGGAAGCACCAGTGGCAGGAGGGTACCTCTAAAATCAGTAATCGTTTTAATGCATGACACAAAAACAGAAGTTAAGTATTTTCTTGATGTCTTCTTTTTGGTGTAATTCTGAGCACATGACTTATGGCCCTTAATCTTGATTCATGACTCCTAATTTGTCATTCTTGATTTCGATATATGAGCAGATATAGGACCTTGAAACAGATTTGGCTTTTCATGATAGGAAAAAGTATTTTTGAGATCTTGCTCAATAATTTTAATGGCAATATGTTATAGAAATATCATTGCTGTATGTGTAAAACACCTGAAAACAGAGAGACAAGATAAAAATACATCCATTTTTATTAAAAATATAAAACYTTCTAGTTACTGTTTTTCAAAGCTAAATTATTTGCAACTGAAATGTTTATTGTGTGAAATTAGTTAAATTGGCAAAATGTTACTAACTACTAGAAATGCAAATCAGAAAAAGATGGCAAATAAATTAGAAAAACGTCTGATGGAAACCTAGGCATAGAGCTGTATTTAAAGATTGAATCATACATTAACAAACTGAACAAACAGGAACAAGCTGTGAAATACATGGTTTTTACAGAAGAAGAAAGCTCCAGCAAACAAACAAAAAATATGGACTTGGGCCAAACTCCAAACACAGCTATTATGGGATTTTATTTAAATATATTTTGGGAGATTAWCATGACAAAGGATAGTGTACAGTTTATGAAAAGATGTGTAAAAAGTATCACCATAGAAACTTGCTTGAGAAAATCAGGATCTCTCTTCAAACTCTGGCATAAATTTGTGTAATTTGACTTATGTGAATGCAGATCTTTCACAGAGAAACACTGAAAACTTCATTAGTATGGGGAAGAAAAGGAGATGAATTTTAAAAACAAAATGAAGCTGTGCAGGAGATAATCTAGACCATGAGAAAGGTACCCATCTGTTGTTTAAGATAAGACAAACACTCCCACAATCTTCAGTGATGGAATTGTTAAAGGGAAAAAAGTTATTTTCTTGATCAGTGTAAARCAAAATATTTTAAAGAATCCTTTTATAATCCTTAGGTGTGTACTAAGGAAACAGAAGGGTGTTTTCCTTTCCAGTTATTAGCCCATGTCTGTCAGAGCTGAAATATTTTGGGGAAATGGATGTAGTTTTAGCTGTGACTTCAACTAAAAAGACATTTAAACTTTTTAGACACAAAGCAGAATGTTATTATTGGAGTTCTCTTTCAAAATATGCTTTATTTTTCACTCAGTTGAGTTTAAATTACAGTTCCTTGGCTCCCTCCCGTCATATGAAAGCTGAAATTATATGCATCTCCCTAGAAGGGCTGTCAGAGGCTGTAAAGTTTGTATCCTTACTCTCTGCCTCTGGTAACTGTAATAAAAATGAGGTGAAACCAAGCATTAAAAAATCCTAGAAAAAATTGGTCACCTTCCTGCAGCTTATTGGCAAATTGGCAAAAAGGAGAACATGACTTTTCCCAGGAGGCAAAATGTGGAATTGACAATAATCATAGGGCTGAAATACTCCTTTTTCACATCTGCCTCAAATTAGATTAGTTTGTTTCAAAGTGAATTTCCTTTTAGAAATTGTTTCTTCTGAAAATATTTATGTTTTTACTTTCTTACACCAATAGGTAAAATTATAAGAGTAATACAAAAAAAAMCCCAAGTCTTCATCTTAATTTATCCATTGTTGTACCACTTAATTAATTAATAAAGGGAGGCACAGTTTTTACTTAGACACATTTCACATTATTGCCTCAAGTCTTTTGCTTTCTACTTATTGATTAGACATTCATGACAYTGTTTCATCCTCTCAAAATTATTTCTTAAGCTTCAGCCTCTTCTGCTTCAATCCAAATTATATTCATCATATTTACTCAGCCCCTACTGTCTAATTCACAGTCTAGAAAGTGCATCTGTGTCTTATTCTTGACATGGGCCATATTTTTGACTTCCTCATCAGCTTCCTGAACCAAAACAAACCAATATATACAGTTTTGCAGAAATGGGTGAGGCTTTCATGCTTATTTACCTGCTTGAAAGTYGAGGGATTTGCATTAATTACCCCCAGCTTTGATAAAACAGCCTTTTCCTGAATTTATGCATCCATAATGCTGTGCAACTCGGTGTTGTGGTCTTTGAAGTTTCCATGCTTCCAAAGGCTTTCATCTGTCACAAATGGAAATGAGCTTGTACTGATGGGGCCAGGTTGCGGTGGCATAACTCCATCAGTAGAAAATTTACTCCTTGATATTTGAAATATTAGGAATAATTATCTGTCGTAGAGATTTAATCACAGTGTGTTGTAACTAATAAACTACAGAAGTTCCATGAATAGCTAAAATTGACTTCAAAAGTAGAAAAGCAAGAATTATCTCTGYGGTTTTCTGTTTTGTCTGGAGAGCAAATATAGATATTAGTTCCAGAAAACACAGATATATTTCTCATCAGAGCAAACAAAGTTTTTCATGGGTATTTAGGTATTACTACAGCTTATAACAAGGTGTTTGAGGGTATCATTAGTRAATAACTAGTGGATAAGAAGGTAGTTCAAACATATAATCAATCTCATGAATAATGCAAAACAGGAATGTCAGAATTTAAAAAACCTTGTGAAGCTAGGACCCTGCTGGCCAGCTCAATCTAGTTGGTGCTCAATGAGTTCTAGAGACACTCTTAACAAACTCAGATATGAAATCTTTGAAAATGTTATGCATCATATTCATAAAATCATCAAAGACTCAATTATGAGTCCCTGAATCTCAGATATGAATCACTGAATTGATATGAATCTCAGATATGAATCTCCTATCTCTGAATTAGTTCATTAAGACAATATATGGCTCAAATCGTTATTGAAATCAAAGAGAGGGAAGGTGACTTTCATTTGTTGTTAAAGAGAACTTTGTAGATCAGTGTCATGTTTTGGTGCAGACAGTGAAAAAAAATTGGTGTCTACATAAATAAACCTGGTATACCAAATTAAAACACAAGCTGTTTTCGTGCATGCCTCATAGATACATTACCCTTTAAAGAATCAATAGGATTGTGCWTAAAGATCCTTCCAAAAATACTTCAGGAAAATCTCACATCATTGCTCCTAAAAAATAAAATGCTAATGAGCTGCTGTGGTTCTGCCCCTGGCAGCAGATCAGCCCCATGCAATCACTAGGTCACTCCCCACAGTGAGTGAGGGAGAAATTAGAAATTTAAAAGTGAAAATTCATGAGACAAGATAAAGAGACTTTAATGGGTAAAGAAAAAGGTGCACATAAAAAGCAAACCAAAACAAGGAATTCTTTCACCACTTTCAATGGGCAAGCAGGAGTTCATCCATCTCCAGAAAAGGCAGGCTCCATCATGCAGAGCAGTGACTTGAGAAAAATGCCATAACTGAACACTTTTCCTCTTTATTCCTCATAGCTTGTATTGCTGAGCATGACACCGTATGGTATGGGATATCCCTTTGGTCAGTGAGGGTCAGYTGTCACACCTCTGTTCCCTCCCAAACTCTCATGCACCCCACCCTGCTTGCTTTCAGGGCAGCACGAGAAGCACTAGACAATAATTTCACACAAGATGTTGTATATGCACTTCTATGAAGAAAATTAGCTCGGTCCCAGTCAAAACCAGTAGAGGAGCTAAGAGATATGGTGTCTTTGTGTCTCAGCAAACAAAAACCAACCAACCAACCAAACAAACAAAAAATAAAAACAACAAGATACTAATTTTCAATATAGTTCCAGTGCTGGAACCCTACCAGAATACCTGTGGAGACTCATGCCTTGTGTATGTATCACAGATAAAGGARAAAGGATGAATAGTGAGGGGTAAAATTTGTACGTGACATACAATTTCATACAAATTTGTGATCACTGGCTTAAATCTGGCTGCAGAAGTGAAGGAATATTTCATAATGTCAAATAACAACACAGTAAAGGAAATTTCAGTGTTGATAACTAGGAAGAGTATAAGAATAAAGAATGAATGATGACATGGAAGAGGGCACAGATTTAGTTTGGAATTTTTAGGAAAAAAACCTGTTAGGAAAGGGTATGAAAATTCTGTGTAAAAAAGACTAGAAATTAAATACCAAATTATTATGTATCTGTTACAATTAAGGCAACAGCAAAAAATGGATGGCTGAAATTACCAAGCAAAAATTTTAGAGCAAACAGAATTGGGTAACTTGTGTATGATGTATAATTACACAGTGGAACTCATGAATGCAGACAATAGAACTGTAAAGAGATTTTTGAAAGGACTAGGAAATTGAGAGAAAAGAACTCATTGTTATCTATTTAGAAACATGGTAAGGTATAATCTTTGTTTCAAGAGATGTTTTACTCATTGATTGTTGAAGCTGGAAGACTGTATCTGTCAAAAACCCTGTAATTGCATCAGTCATTGAGTATGTCTGTGATCTTTAACTGTATTTGCTTCAGTTCTTAGTACCTTTTACTTTCATTTCTCCTTCAGATTGCTAATAAAAAAAATAATTAACTAGATTGAATGAAGCTTTATTGGGAGACAGTGGAGCTGTTGTATTTTCAGAGAAGGGAGAATGGAATGTAAGTGGTGAAGCAGAAGAATTTTTGTTGGCAGTGGAATGTATGGTGAAGCAGAAGAATTCTTGTTGGCAGTGGAATGTATGGTGAGGCAGAAGAATTCTTGTTGGCAGTACTAGAAAGTTCCAATTTGACAACCCTTTTAGTGAAGGAATTTTTCTCAATGTATAATCTAAACCTCCCTTAGCACACCCTGAGACCTTTTCCTCTTGTCCTGTTGCTTTTTACCTGAGAGAAGAGACCAAGCCTCGCTTTGCTTCGTCCTTCTTCCAAGTACTTGTAGAGGCAATAAGGTCCCTTCTCATCTCCCTGTTCTCCAGACCAAACAATCCCACCTCTCTCAGTCAGTCCTCATAAGACTTGTACTCCAGACCCTTCATCAGCTTTGTTGCCCTTGTAGGCACTCGAGTTGTCTGAGTCATCCTACCAGATTGCCATGATGGTAATTATGTCACAGTTTGCCAGTTGTGCATGACAATGTCAGAATGGGAAATATTATGAGAATCACCTTTCATCCTGACATAGTTCTGGGAGCTCCTCTTAGCATTATAAATTAGGAATTGCCCATCCTTCAGATTTAAGACATTGTCTTTAAGGGAATTATTTGAAATATACATTTGGTTGTTTAAGAATATAAATTCAGATCAAAATGTGTATTATCTTTAGAAGCTAGACTTACAACAAAACCAGGGAGAAAATAAGTAATGAAATAGAAAAATCTCACCAAGAGAAAGTGACAAGTGGTATGTAAGTACAAGTGTAAGAACATTACTTTACATGTCTAATCTTAAATTAATAAAATTCAACTGTTARTAAAAATGAATGGATAATAGTTTGTGTGTAGCAGTATGAAAGGGTAAAGATTTATTCAGACTAATAACTTTTTCTGTTTTCTTCCCCTTGTTACTTTTTCAAGAACTCAGGTAACACATTTTATATATAGGATCATTATAACTAAAAATCAGTCCACATATATGCACATATTTACCACTCTTTCAGATTTTTTTTTTAATTTTTTTTTTCTTTTTTTGGTAGTCTGTAGAAGTTTAAAGGCTTGGTAGTTGAAAATATTGTCAGATGTGGTCTTTTTTACTGATGAGTGGTTCAACTGTATTCAGAATATAGAGTTATCACTGTGTTGCCTAAAGAGAAACTCAGAGGATAAATCATGTCTCAAAGATTTCTGAATCCAGGAGAAAATTAAACTGGACTTAGGTTTGCACTGGGCAAATATAAATCACCCAAATTGTCACCACAGAACTAAACTGAGGATGGCACYTATGCTTGATCCTTAAACCTAGGCCTGCATTTGGATCACAAAATCAATTATTCTCTACACTCTGATTCAGCATTACCTTTGAAATTTCACTGAGTTGAAATCTTCATGCTATAGCTATCTAAAATAYTTAATTCTCTATATGAATGAAATCCAGATAATTGATACAAAGGACATTGGCAGTGAGGGTATGATGATATTCAGGCATAGTGTTTAACACATAATGGTTCTTAGGATAATCCCAAGGAAGAAAATTGTTTTCTGTTGAAACAATGTGATTGGAAGAATATTCAGGAATAGAATTACAAGTAAGTTATTRGCTATAATTTTTAACTTAAATCCTACATATTCTAAATCTTTTTGGCCTTAAATTTCTTCTTGGTACTTTTGTAAGTGCAGGAGATGTACAATCACAGAGCAACAAGTTGGAAGAGTCCTTTAAAGCCCATCAAGTCTGAAACCCTGTTGAAAGCAGGGTCATCCTATACTAGATATTTTAGAACCGTATCAAGTTAAGTTTTGAATCTTCAGTTCTGTGGTCTGTGAGATTCCACAGCATCTCTGGGGAAATTGATCCAYTCTTTGTCTTAATATGTAATCAGAGCTTAATTTCTTGCAATTTATGTCCATTGCCAATTTTCCTATGACTGGTCACTTCTGACAACAGTCTATCTCTGCTTTTTTTCATATCATATGTTAGGTAGTTGTATAACTTGGCAAAATCTTCCTTTATTCTCCTTTTCTTAAATTTGAAAAAATTCAAGWTCTCTAATTCTGTTTTCATGTCAAAAGTATCTCAGGGTAGTCCATGACAATCTTGCCTCTAATAAACTTTTTCCAGTATTTAAGCGTTGTTATTACACTGGGGTACAAAACTCAGGACACAATAATCCACATTCAGTGTCTCAAGGGCTGAATAGGTGCAAGCCACCCCTTCCTTCCAGTGCTGGCTGCACTCCTGGTAATACACTATGTAGTTGGCTACATTTGCTGTCAGCGCATGCCAGTGAGTCATGTTCAGCTTGTCCACCAGGACATTCTGGTCTTTTTTCTGTAGGAATATTTTTTTCTTTTTTTTTTTTTTTACACAACTACTACCCAAACACTGTTAGTTCCACCTGTTCCTAGCAGAAAACTGCATTTGTTTTTATTGAACATTTTGAGGTAATTTCAGACCATTTTATAGCTTATTGAGATCTCAGTGAGGAGCAGTTCCCTACAGTGTGTCATGGCTTGGAGCATTCAGTCCCATTGTACAGGATTTCAGATGCATAACTATAGTAGTCCCAGTAAAAAGTCCTGAGTAATGCTACTGACCAATGACTTTGTGCTATTACATCACAAAATCAGGAGGATCAGCCAATATACTTTCATCTTCAAGTCCATTTACTCAGTCCGTAACTTATCATATCAAAAACCCTGATAAAACCAACATGTGGAGCATCCACTTCCCTTCTTTTCAGAGGAGAGCCAGGAACCTTGTCACAAAAGGAAAACAAATTGGTCAGACGTTATATGCTCTTGGTAATTCCCTTATCTCTGTTCCCAATCACAATCTTGTTCTTCATGTGGCTGCTTTCAGGTGGATTTTAATCATAGCTTTTTCAGGAGACCTGTTTAGGCTGACAATCCTGTTGCTCTCCAAATAGTCCTTCTTGTTGTTCTCAAAAATGTCCTTACTGTTGCCTTTTTGCAGTCATTGGGGGGATCCTCTGATTGKCAGGACCTGTCAAAGATTTAGAGGGTAGACACACAATGACATCACCCAGCTTYATTAATGTCTGATCCCATGGGGTTGCAAAATGTTAAATTTCCTGAAGCTGCATAGGTATATAGATTACAAAAGTATAAAAGCATACCTCTAGCTATTTATTTATTAATATATTTTGATGATATTCACACACTCTCTATCTTGCAGCCCTGTGGTAATTAGTAAATAAGAATTAATTGGATTCCTTTTGAACAGAACATGAGGCAGGCTCAGAGAAACCAGTTCTATTAAAGACAGTGCTGACCTGGAGAGATAAAGGAAAACAGTGTTGGGAAAGCATAAATTTATGGACAATTCTAGATTTTCCTAAAGGAAACAAACCCATGCCCCTCTTTATCCATATGCCTATAGTGTGAGTTAAGTTAGATGAAAGAAAATTTCTGTCTCAGGAAGCAACCTTTTTCCTGTTGCTACCTATCTATGTTGACCAGAATTAATTCAGCAGTTATTGCTCATCTGAAACCTCTCTAAATGCTATTGGGTATTTTTGCTGGAAGTCAAATTCCCTACCTTCAAGAAAAACAGCTTCCTAAGGATATATCAATTTAATATTTTCTCAAAATAGTGTTCCAAGAGGTAAGTTTAAATAATAAGGGACATTACTGTAGTTATGTTAGAACAATAAAATGAAAATAAAAATTATTACTTTGATACATTTTAAACATGTTATTTATAATATGCAAAATATTATACATGTAGGAATTATATCTTTTTATTTTGCTTTTAAGTCCATGACTTCTTAATGGAAAATTGAACATAGGAAAGAGATAAGTAAAATAATAAATATATATATTTTTAAAAGTTACTATTTTCATGTTATTTGCATGAAATTAGTAATGACGTTTGAATGAGCAGACTAATAGGGATTTTGAAGAAAGCATTTTGAAATTATATTGTTATTAGGACAATGAAAGCTTGCAGTATGCCTGAAACTGTCAGTAGAGATGTAGATGTAGTCAAAACCAGACTGTTAGTGTCCTCGTCTGTGCACAAGTACCAAGAAGACACAGCACCCGGAAACACCCGCTATGTCAAATTGCCAGCTTTCTGAACAGAAAAGAACAAAGGCATCAGGGTTCAAAAGAAGCTGCTTTCAAAGCAACTATTTGTTGGTAAATTTCCTGACTTTTGCTCTCAATATGTGTCAGCACCACTTTGATATAAGCATCAGAACACAGCCTCAAGCCAAGTTCTTCCCCCTTGGACTGAACCTTAGGGGGTTGCCTGTGTGTAGCCTAACACATACAGTAACCCCACTACTGCATAGAAAACTGCTTGTACAGAAAATATAGACATACAAAACTTGAAATATACTACAGCACCACAGTGACAGGCATCCCATGGAGCATGCTGTGCCGAATCAAACCTTCAATGCTCCCAAAAGAAAATGCCCATGATTATGAGAATTTAGAAATTTTTTTTGTGACAGGATAAAACACCTGAGGTATAACCCCATGACTCTCTAAACTGATGCCTGTCTTCAACAGAAGTAGCAATATCAATTAGATGATGGCATAGAAAATTGTGGGTTTTTCCACATCTTGAGATTAAGCTTGGTGAGTTTAAAGTATAACACATTTTCTTCCAGAGAAATTGCAATATTGCTTTCACAGAACCACAGAATCACAGAATGGATAAGGTTGGAAGTGATCACAATGGGTCATCTGGTCCAAACTCCTCATTTAAATAGGGTCATCCCAGAAAACATTGCACAGGTTTTCATCCCAACAGTTCTTGACAAACTCCAGTGAGGGAGGCTCCTCAGCCTCTCTGGTCAATTTGTTCCAGTGCTTGGTCACCTGCACAGTAAAGAAATTCATCCTCATGTTTAGGAGGAACTTCCTGTGCATCAGTCTCTGCCCATTGCCTCTCATCCTATTGCTGGGCACCACCAAGCACAGCCCTGACTCAATCCTCTTAACACCCTCCCTTCAATACKTACAGACACTGATGAGATCCCCTCTCAGTTGTCTCTCCTTGAGACTAAACAGGTCCAACTTGCTCAGACTTTCCTTGTAAGAGAGATGCTCCAAGTTTTTCTTGTGCATAGAAGTATTGATAATATGGGTAAGGAAGCTGCAGATAAGTAAATATTTGTAAGTTAAATTGTTTGGGGGATTTTTATTTGTTGAAGTTAATTTAGTTAATTTTTTTTGTATATTTTAGACCTTATGTAATGACTGAATCTTCTGAATAAATTATTTTCTTCATAACATCTTTTTTTTACCCCAAAATGATAGGCTGACCTTCGATCAGTGGATTTTTTCTAGCAATTTTAGATAGCTAAAGGCCTGAATGCAGACTTTGRACAAATTAATTAAATTGTGCCACTGATTTTCCTCTGCTTTGTCCATTTTAATCAATAATAAGATGTCTTATCACTTTTTGAAGTTTTTCTTTTTGACTTTTTACAATTCAAGGGTTCGCAAAGTATGGAATATTTTATTTTCTTATTAAAAATAAAATCAGGTCATTATTATTGATTATGTATTTAGGTAGTTACAACTATTTAATTAATTGATACTTGGTATTTGACRAGGACTCTGTAGGTTAGGTGCTTAGAGAGCTAAAACACACAGCAGCCCTCTAAAAAAATAGAAAGTGATATTTGATTTTCATCAGTTCAAGCTATTAACTTGGCTTATTAATGGAGTGAGTGAGAGAAGTAAAGGGTGATGACTGAGTTCTCTTTATCACTGATCACTAATTGTCTTTGAGATAAGACCTGAACTTTTAGAGCCCAGAATTATTAATAGTCTGATTTAAAGAATCATGAAGATTTAAGGGCTACATAGAAAATGCATGGAGTAGACACCGCAGAGAATCCTCTGCCTAAACAGGCAGACTTTTTGTTCATTATGCCAAGAGCTCAGCACATGCTTAAATTCTATGGTGACTTGAGACCTCATCAAGTTACTGCAAATGGTATATCAGAGGTGATATAAAATGAGAAAAATGAAATCAAAATCAGAACAAGTTAATAAGAAAAATAGCATGTATTTATTTGTTGTTAATAGTTTCTTTGACACTGTATAGAATGAATGCATTGTGTATATGCTGTTCTACRCTGCAGATTTTCAGGGGCACTTCTGAATTCAGTCACGTCATTATCACTTGGAAAGCAAACTGGAAACATGTAGTGGTGTGCTTTTAGTTTTTTCAGTTCCATGTATGTAGTTGTTTCATGCTTTCATGCTGCTTGTATGAGTTATAATGGATTGGTCCATGTACCCCATGTTTAACCCTTCATC
>QVAJ01000072.1:2708916-2771239 GCA_003546035.1 Mixornis gularis
TTGCATTATTTGAAAATACATGATAGAAAAAATAGTCTTTTAAAACTTTCAAAATATATAAGCCAAATGTTACCAGTAAAACWTGTATAGAATTAATATATTATTATTTTCATTTCAGTTGTGACCCTTTTCTCTTGTGAAATTAAAATAYAGTAAAGAAGAAGCTGATATGTCATCTTACAGGTTTGTTACTACATTCTAAGTTAAGATTATTTGTAGGGATTTTCTGTCCTCCACATTGGAATTAGAGAGMTTGAATCTGTTCTCACAATCATAAATGAGARTAGCATTTGTCCTCCCACCTCATCYGTCAYGTTGACACTTAAATAGTAGCTTTTTATGCCATGCAGACCTGGAATGAATTTTCCTACAGGGAGAGGTTTTTAAGTAAACAGCAAARACAGATCTGTACAAAGAATGGAGAAATCTCATCATCAGGAAGGATGAACAACAGTCACTTGAACAGATATTTTACAGACAAAAAATGTCAGATCTATTAGAGACCAGCAAGACAGAAGAAGGCAAGGGAGACAAAGTGAGGCACAATAARGCAAAACAGAACTGAGGAAGAGACATTCTTAAAATAACTATCAGAGATTTGAGTACCAGGATATAAAATATTTCATGGTATCAGGGCTATAAGTCAAGAGTCTCTCATCTGCCTTTACATGTAGGTTTCTTATTTCAAATTCTTCCTTTTGTTGTTTATTAAAAAGTGTATTTTTATAAAGATAGTGTCAGCCAGGAGAATATGTGTAAGCAAAACTCTAGATAAAGGCTTGTACAAAGGTACAGAGTTTGTTCAATAATGATATCAGTTACTTTCAACCTTTTTCCTTTTCTTCCTTTTCTTTTTTCTTTTTTGATTTATGCCTTTCATTTCCTGTGGTGAAAGAAAAGTTGTGCAAAAAGTTATTACAAAATAAAACTCTTCCTCTCATTCTATGATTTCAATTGTCTCTCTCTGATAAATTTCACAAATAGATACAGGATAAAACAAGACATGTTGCTTTTATTTTTTTCACATTTGTCCTCATCCTACCTATGCTTCATTTGCCTTATTATGTCTACTGATCTTCAACAGGTTGCATGATTTTTCTTGGCATGAAGTGCCGTGAATAGGATGCTGCAAATCAAAGTCCTGTGCAGCAGTAGTGCTCTTGATTCCCTGCAGCGTTCAAGGTCAGCAGCAGATGTGGCCTGAAGTTCTGCTCCTTGAATCTTGACCTTCACTGAGTGATTCTCTAACGACTTGGGAGGGACATCATAATTAGATAAAAATCTTGCCTATCTTTATTAAAGGGCACCAGATTAAACTCTCTGCATGTTTGATGAGAAGTGAAGTGATTGTTTTCYCCACTTCAAATGCTTCAGCATGCCTTTTCATTAATGTTTTATCACTTGCCTACTGAATTCCGATGCTTTTGAGTTTCTAAGAAAAAGGRAAAAAAACACTCTCCTTACAAAACTGAAAATCTCCTTTTGATGGAAATTCTTTCAAAGATACTCATATTTTGCATGTGTACACATTGAACACCTATTTGAAAAAGGTGGCAGTTTACCTGAGGAAAGTAATTAAAAATCAGTATTTTAAGTAAACCCCAGTCACAAATTACTTCAAGCTTTCAACACAATAGGCCATGTAATGTAATCAAACCTAAAGTGAATTAAATGCTTTTGCTCTTTAAATTGTTCAATAAACCCGTTGAGTTACAGATGAGCTTTTGAAAAAAGGATGATAAAATATTTATTCTGTTGCAGCTGAAATGACAAACATCCTGCTGCTCATTTTATTTTAGTAAAAAGATTATGAAAGCAATTTAGCTCCAGAACACATTGCTGCAGGCACTCATCAGGCAGATCTTTTGCACAGCATGTTATCAGAAGAGCAAGAGGTGAGATGTTAAGTAAAAGCAGAAAAATGCCAGTGGCATTATCAAATTGGAGAAGAGAGTTCCATTCTTTAGAGGGTGAAATTTAGTAAAAAAGTCCTAGTCATAGTGGTCTCTCAATAGTAAAAGTCACTTTCAATTTATGTGCCTCTTCAYATGCACTCCCTGTATTCTTGTTTTTGTGTGTCTGATTAATGCATCTGTGGACCAAAACTAAGATTCTTTTTATAACCTATTCATGATCAATCTGGTATTATATATAGCTTAAGGTGCCCTTTTTTACCTTTGCATCTGGAAAATCCTGGGATGTGTTAAAAATGCCCAAACTCTTAGTAGTCAAGATATTGCAGGTCCTTTGGGTTATTAAAAGCAAGAATAAGTTTTAAGTATTAATAAAAGATAGCTTCAGGGTGGTTGCTGTAAAATACACGAAGCAAAACAAGCACTTCAGCACTCACATTTCATTCTTATAATGGCTATTCTTTTCCCATAAGGTCTGTAGGAGACCAAATTCCAAGGGACTGCCTTGGGCCTGTTGTTTTACTGCTCTGTTCCACAGGGAACCTAGATTGCTATGTGTCACAATTTTTAACTCTCATGTCTATGTCTATATCTATATCTTATGTCTTTGCTTAAAAGTAAGCAACCAACCTGAAGAAATCGGCAAAACTCATTTCCAGCTCTTCTGAAGAAAATGTTTGATTGGTGTGCATTGTTGCTTCTTGTACTTTCTGGTCATAGCTGGGATTGACATATTTTAATGACTTGAATTTCTTCTGCCCCTTTTGCCAGGTTTTATACTGTTTGAACACATGCCTGTCAGTGTACTCTGCCTTCCAGTCTTCACAGTTCTTTTCATTCACTTCATTACATTCCCTTGACTTTAACAGAGGTGTTATATTTGTGTGCCAGTTAACTTTCACTACTACTTCTGTCAAAATTTGGCTTCTGTATTAACCACTGATCTATGTTACYTCTCCCAGTCAACCTTGACCTACATGTTCATTTATTGTATCTCTGGTTGTTGTATTTAGTCAGTGTCTTTTTCTTTGCTTTTAATATAAGACTATATCATTTAGGAATACGATTCTGGAGAGAGTCCATTCCTTTCACCAAAGTCCATAAATATTTTGTGCTAACTTCACTCTCCTGAAATTTTCTTAACAAAAGCTGCTAGTTCTTTAAGAGGAGCAATTCCAGAATCCTCAAGTGATTTAAGAGGCATATTGTGCAAAAACCTGATGCAGTAAATGCAAAAAAAAAAAAAAAAAGAAAAAAAAAGGCATTTTTGAGCTCTAGGAAAGATTTGTCCTGCTTTTGACCTTAATTTATGACATTATGATTCTTGTATTTAGCCATGAAGATGTTGTGAAGACTGAGGAGGATTACCCCATTTACAAATTAGTAAAATTTGGAAAAATTATAAACAAAAGCCTACTTTCCAACTGAAAATAATTAATTTTCAATTGTATATATTTTACAGATTTTTAGACATTGATGATAGAGTAGTAGGAACTATACCCACTCTAAAAGAAAATCAGGTAACAAAACCTAATACATATTCACTATTCAAATTTCTATCTATTTTTGCTGTGTTTTTTGTGTCTTTAATAATAATTAAAGATAAAAACTAATTGTCCAACATTTCGTACAATAACCTTACCATTTCTTTACCAAGACATCCCATACTAAAAGTATTCTGTTTTACTTCAAAATGCTTTAGAAAGCAAAAAGTGGGAGAGTGAAGGTAAAAGTAGATTTTAACAGAAGTGAGCTGCAGAAATCTTAATCAGCACACATATTCACGGTTTTATAGTCCACCATCATAGACAAAGTTGTTAAATTTCAAATTTGTATTAATTTTCTATGTGTGTCATGCACAGATATATTTATGTCACTGATCAATGAGAAACCAGCTAAAGGTTGTGAAACATAATGMCTTTGGTCTCCAATATTGGACCAAGACTGCCTGGAGAAGAGATGGATTATTTCTACATCAAGCTTAAATAAAGAAATGTGGAGCTCCTTTAGGTTGTCTGTGACTGCAGTTTAATCAGCTTCACAATGATTCACATGCTCTAAGTCTCTGACCTTTCATAACTAAAATAAGAATGAAAGTACAATAAGCATTCTTGACCTAGGATTTCACCCAGCTTGACAAATATTGTATCCTAAGCGTAGTCTTGTGTCATAGAATAAGATACAGATATTTTGTAATTGGTGATTTGAAAAAATTACAYTGGTAAGGTGGCAATAATACTAAAATTCCTGTTTTCCAGAAGAACTAATATAAATTTTCTCTAGCACTTTCTCTTTACAACTGCATTGATGTGGTAAGTTTAAATTTAAATCCCGCTGTCAGACTATAATTTATGATACCGGAAATTATTTGATTAATCATTGGGCCTTTTCATTATTTGATTCTCGAATTTAGTTGTTACCATTTCCCACCAAAACAAATCCAAAATACTGAGAAGATATGTGTTAGCAAAGAGCAACAAAGCGTACCAGCAAAGAACATCAGAGATAAAAACCCAAACCAAACAAAAATGCATCCCAAATATAAAAAAAAAAAAATAAAAAAGACCCCAACAACTCAGCATCTATGGTTTCATTATTAATCCTCAGTATTTCATGAGAAACAAAGAATTTTATCTTTTTCACTTGTAGGCCAGGTCAAGTATGGTAGCATTGAGAAAATGTGTCTTTTCAAGCAAATATTAATAGTTAGTGTAATTTTTTACCTGGTTAAGACTAAAAAGATGTGCCATAGTATCTATCTCCAAATCCAAATATTATTAAAAGGCCAAACTTACTTTAGTTGTTTTAGATTAGTTAAATATCAAAATTCTCAAGTATATGAGAAATATTACCTAGTATATGAGAAATATTACCTTGTTTGGTTATTTATAATAGTGCTTTTAAAATTACTTTTTTTAACAAAAGTTCTAAAAGTACTGTGTTATCCCTTGCTTAAACTAAAGGTAAGTATGCAATAATGCTGTTGAGACACACATGTTTTAAATTTCTGGTATTGCATAATTTTGATTTCTATATCCCAGTACATAATTGATCACAGAATCACAGAATCACTAGGTTGGAAGAGACCTCCAAGATCATTGAGTCCAACCCAGGACCTAATGTTGTCTTTTGAAATCTAACATAAAAGTGCTTAGGGAATCTAATTGTAACAGTTAACATTATTTTCAGGAAAAAATTGACCTATGTTATATTAAATGTTTGCAGTCTTCTATCCTGTGTTGATTTTTTTTTGTAAGTAACTTCTTTTATATATTCCCAAAAAAGACTCAACAAAACCTACCAGGAAACTAGTCATAGAAAACACTTTAAAATACCTTTTATCTTTTTCATCCTTATCTGGACATTTCTCAAAAAGAAAAAAAAAAAAAAAGAAAAAAAGAAAAAAAAATAGAAAAGAGAGAGAGAGATGGACTCTTAAGAATTCAGATTTTATAGACATTTACAAATTGCTTAATTGAATTTACACATAGAAGAGGAATCTGACAAAGATCTTATACACACATTTCTGTTTTCCTTCTTGGTGAAATGACTTAGCTGTGCTAAAGATAGTATCTTTACTTAGACCAATTCTAAACCATGTAAGGCCACAGAGGTGAATAATTGACAGCTCAATAGCAAGAAAATAAAACCACTAGCAATTTTATGAAGTTTTTGAAATTGCCTAAGTAAATTGGATAGCTATACAGGAAATGACTGCAGGATCATGAACACAAGCTTTAGTRTTCACTCGTATAAGCATCTCATAAGGAGCATGGTAAATAGCTTTGCAGTGCAGTTCTCTACACCCTGCTCTCTATAGACTGCCTCTTCCTGTTGACTTACCAATATTGATGAGATAGTTTTCAGGCACTCTTGGGTTCGGTTTTCTTTTCCCGASATTCAGGTGGAGGTTCTGGTGGTGGTTCAAGTGAGTCTTTTTTTGCCCTCTGCCCTCTGAAGGCTTTGAGCCAGATGCGAGAATGAAATGGAGTCTTCAAGGTCTTGTTGTTTCTTGGTTTCTCACGTTTTATTAATTCTTATCTTACAGTTTTCTCTGTGCCCAGCCGAGGTGTTCACAGCAGCTCAGACACAGGACGACACCCCCCGTGATGGGAGGTCGCTACTTTCTTATACAGATAATTATCTACTTATTATTTACAATTCTGTGCCAATGCCTATTACCTATGCTAAAGGGGTCATCTCTACTCTGACCCAATCCCCTTAAACTACTTTGTGCCACCATCACTGCAGAAAATGGATGCCAAGGGAGAAAGACTCAGGGTTCCACCCTAAATTCTCCATCTTGTTCCCCAATTCTAAGAACCTGAAACTACAAAATTTTCCACCCAGTGATAAACTACACTACTGTCTGTCACACCTTTGTGACTTATAATTATTCTCTGTGTTTGAAKTTTTTCTCATGGACTGAAATTCCTGGGCTCTGTGCCAGGCAACCCCCCTGGACAGACCCCAGACCCTCTTTCTCAGGTCTCAGACCTCTCTGCCGAGGTCTGTGACTTTCCAGGGGAACTAAAGGAATGCCCTGGACTCCGGCAAGRCACTACAGAAAGTAGGGGTGTTGTCCCACATCCAGGTGAATTAATTGTGTTAAGAGTAAATTCCAAAATCAGCAACCTTTTAGCCTATGACAATATACAGAACTATCTATTTCTTTATGTCTTTAAGATATCAGGGGTATTTTTTAAAATTTGATTAATTGGATAAATTGGTAGCATTAGTGTAGGCAGCCATTTTCTCATTCATTTTGATTGTCCGTGAGCTGTAATCCCTTTAGGTTTTTTAGACCTTTTTCTTAATGCTTTTTGTACGCAGACTTGTTTGTTTTAAGTTTTGCATAAGAAATAAGAAATCAGAATATAATTTAAGTAATAACTTAAGGAAATAAAAGGCATAAGTCTTAAAAAATGAAGCTGCACAAGGCCGACATGGTATTTTAGAATGCTAATTCATAGATGTCACAATACCAGTGAATGTTTCCCAGCAGATTTCTACTTTGGTTCAGACTGTGAATTTTACATGGGAGTAATCTGGAAAAGTTTAACAGCGGGAAGATAATTTTCTGTCTTAGACAATCAAAAATGTATAGTTGTGATTCAAAATCCACTACTCAGAGATGCCCAAACCAGTTCTTAACCCACATAACAATCTTCTCAGCACTCTGACACAGACTCCCACATTGGTCCACATTGCTCTCTGCRATGTGCTCAACTCTGATGAGAAGCTATTAAAAGTAGTATGMAAGGTTTGAAACTGAGAAGTCATCYACTAAGTKTAATCTCAGACTGCAATTAACTAAGTACCATGAGTCTATAGCTGTAATTTCACTTAGGACGTGATATATGATATAAACTTGTCAGCAAATCTTGTCTTAAATTCACAAGGTGGGTTAGAATTACACACAGATTCCATAAAAAGCAAGATTTTGTGCACTATGCATTGAATTTTTTTAAAAAATATTTCAGGCACATAGCCAGAAAGGAACACAGAAAACAACTTGCACCGACAGTTTCATTTTTGTTGCTCTGCAGCCTTTGTTTTTGCTGTTGTTATTTATCTGTTGCTTCGTTAACATTGGTAAGGCAGTAGAAGCGAGTAGAAGTGATACACTCAATTTATAACTGAGCAGCAGCACTATACAAATACCACATGACTGGATGATTAAATGCATTCTCTTTGTTAGATTGATTTCCCAAAGGACTGTGCACAAGCTTGAATGTAATACYCTAAGTCCATGTATACTTAGTATTTAGTGAGACATTTTCCATCTTACTCAGTTATCATTAGATATTGAACACAGAGAAAAGTGTGATATCTTGATCAGTAAGTATGACAAAAGTTCACATATAAAGCATTATAGATATAGTAGATTGTCTGCCAAACAATCACGTGTATAACTGATTCATCAGCTTTTTCTTTTATACCTTTTTTTTAAGTGTTATGTTTTCTAACAAGCAATGCTAAGCCTACAGAAAAGCAAAAGACAGATGTTTGAGCTTGCACTCTAAAAAATCTAATGGTCCAGGTTAATAGCTTGAGCTATGTTTGTGAGAGAAAATTGAAGCCATTCTTTCACTTGGTTTTGATACAGACTGCAAAAGGGAAGGTATTATAAACAATGAACGATCCAGTCCCCCAATGCATTGCAATTTCAACTCAGAATTTCAACGTGACCTTAAATAAAGCCCACTATTCACTCGTTGTAGAAAACTGTAATGATGTTGGTAAGAAGACATCAAAGACAGTTAAGCCTGCTTTGGTAATAATGAAAGGGAAGTATTGATACAACTTTTCAAAAGCCACATTCTTCAACAGACCTGGCTAAGAACTGACAGCAGCTGGAATTTAATCTGTTTCTTCTTTAGTGAAACAATACTTACAGGATGGAAAGTGTCAAGTGGAAGGGGAGARCTCTCATTTTCTGAGAACTGCAAGGTTGCTTTGGCAAATCCCTGTTCTTTTAGCTCAGCATCAATCATTTCATCTCATTGGAGGTGACACTGTTTCCCAGACATTAGGAGTTTGAACTCTTCTGCCTCCTAAAAATAGATCAATTTGTCATTCTTTTAATTGTCTCCTCACTAGATGACTCTGCCAAGTTAAATATAGAGGCCAAACCTCATTTTAAGTAAAATGTGTCTATGTGTATGTGTGTGTGCACGTGCATGTAAAATTCCATTCAACCTATTAGGCAAACAAATAAACAAAAAGCCATTACCAAAAAATCTCTGCAAAACACATTATATAAGAATTTCAGCTCTGACTGGGAACAATTATAAGATTTTMTTACATTCAGTCTTTCTTGCCTTTGCAATGGCAAGTTGAGCTCAAACTTATGTAGTGTGGTTTAAACTCATTCTTCACTTTAGCCTAAATTAAACTGTGGCCATGGAAAATAATTCCTTTCCTCCTTACTGAATCTAGATGCATCTCTCTTGGTGTTTGACATGGATGTTTTTTCTGCACTGATTTGAAATACGTTTATAGTTGGCACACAATTATTTATGTTTCCATTAGTGTTAATGAGASCATTTTGTATAAATCTCACGCATGYGCACAAAATATTTTTCTGAATGTGGCTTCTGCAGAAAGGAAAGAAACTAATGGTTTCAGAGAATCTTAGCCTACCTAAACAGAATTTTAGTTTTAGAAAATCCTTTTCCATATTAAAGGCAAAAACCCCTAGAAATTCAGCTGAAGAGTGCAATAAAAATTCGTTACATTGTTTTGTTTAGATTTATAGTTACAAAGGAAAGTGTTTTACCCTTGAGCTCTAGACACCTTTTTATGTAACTTAAAAAGCAAAATTCTGTTTGTTCTTTGTTTATTGCTTTTATAAGAAAGCAACCCTAAAGCAAAAGAAATAAAATGGCTGTACACAAACTTTTCCAATTTAATAACAGTCACTCATCTCTGTTTAGCATGAGCTGTGTTCCATAATTCTGTTAATTTCACAGGCTCACCAAGTTAGGTTGGAAGGRACCACAGTGGGCCATCAACCTCCCTGGCTTAAGCAGGGTCATCTSAGAGAAAATGGTACAGGATTGTGTCTGGATGGTTATTGAACATCTGCAGTGATGGAAACTCCACAACCTCTCTGGGCAATTTGTTCCAGTACACAGTTACATGCACAGTAGAGAAGTTCTTCCTCATATTCAGGTGGAACTGCCTATGCATCAGTTTCTGCCCATTTCTTTATACCTGAATCACTATTTAAATATTCATGTTAGTTGGAAGTAATTTAAATAATGTCATGGTTGTTGCAGCTCCTTCAACARAACTAGAACAATTAAAAGAAAAGTGACATGAAAGGGAACTGCATTACTCTGAATTCTTACCCAATCTGTTTACCTTTTTATCACTGTAAATAAGTCAAAAAATTGCTGACCAGAATGGCCTTGAAGCTGTTGTTGCTGCTGCTGCTGGAGAGAGCTTCAGCCCCACTTCCCAAAAGGGGTAGTCTATTTATGCAAACCTGAGTTAGTTCAGGTACTGCAGCCCTTACTGATCACATCCCTTTGATCATATCCCTCACCATGTTGCTGCTGTAGTCAGCTATAAGGGTCTGTTTCACCAAGAGAGAAACTGTTTTTCTGCATGTTTAACAAATTATAGAGGAAAGAAATCTCATTGTTGCATAAGGCCTTTCTTCTGACTCTGAGAAAACCTTCTGCTTCCTACATCGTTTTCAAGACAATGGTTTTCAAATCTAGGGACATCCCATACATCTGCTCCATTTTCAGCTCCTTAACTCTTAGCTTGTGTACTGGAATCATTTAAATGCATTTCTAAACATAAACCATTATAAAATATTTGAAGCTCATCTCTATACATTTATATATTTGGAAATATCTCATCTCTATACATTTATATTCCAGGCATTCAAGGCCATGTTGGATGGACCTCTGAGCAACCTGGTCTAGTGAAAGGTGTCCTTGCCAGCAGCAGGGGGCTTGAAATTAGATAGTAAATACTGTCCCTTCCAATCCAGGTCATTCTATCAAAAWTGAAAAAGAAGGCAAGAAAAAATGAATCTGACACCCAGGTCATGACTTACTCTTCAGCAGATAAGTAACTCCAGCTTGTTACATAAACTTCCTTTTCTTTTTTCTGTTTACTAGATAGTCATAGCAGAAATAGTTGAATATGAGAGACTGATAGAACATATGCTAAGAAGAGTTTCTTAATCTGGATGGACTTAGAGCTGTGGTTGAAATAAATTCACTAGTGAAGTGATCTCCCCACCAGCTGACTTCCCTGTTGACTACCACTGTTATCAATATGGATACTGCCTACTCTTTAATCCTGACCCATAAATTCTTAGTCGGTTTATGAGTAGTCCTCTGTTCTCTGAACAAGAAACCAAATGTTCTCATGTTAGGTACCTCTTATTATTTGTTAGTGCTATTTCATTAACAATCACTGAAAATCACAAAAGAACAACTTTGCACGATTAGGTTTCTAGAATGAGGAAGAGATCACTTAAGCATGAGGAATTATCATGTTAGATAGTTCTATCAGCATTGCATGATGAAGAGTTGTTTATTTTATGTGCATTGTCATAAAGTAGGCCATGTAAGGACCAGATCAATAGAATTACTTTTCACTGAAAAGCACTCTGGATTGGAAGATTGAATGTTTTCTGTGCCTGTGGGTATCTACATATAGTCTGTGGAAGCCTTACAATCTGCAACTGAAAATCATTYGTTATGTTGCTTTAGTGTCCTTTTCTTTTCTTATCTCTATTTTTTCAATATTAGCACTAACAAATATTAGCTATACAAGAGGACAGAGGGGGAAAAGATTAGTGAATTTCAAACACTCAAAAGAGTATTTATGTTCATGCAAATATTTAAATTCCTTTCCTATGACTGTTCAGAAAATTACTAGTAAAACAATCACAGTTAGAAAATTCAGTTGTTTACAAAATGGAATTCAAAACAGGATTTCATACCAAAGAATCAGATATCACAGATTCATCAAGGTTGAAAGAAACCTTCAAGATCATCTAGTCCCATCACCTACCCAGCCCCACCCTAATCAGCCCTAAACTATATATCCTCAAGCGCCACAAGATGCCTTCTGAACWTTTCCAGAAATAGTTATATTGATTATGAAAGCATCTAATAGCCATAACAACTGTACAGTATTTTTATAAAAACCTGGCCAATATTTCACAATGCAGATAATTTCTAGTAAAATAGTAAAAAAATGACTAATTTCATTGATTTAGCAATTTCTTCTTTTTGACAGAAACYAATAAAAATTACTGAAAAGGAAACAAGTTGAAATCATTCTAATAATCTGTTRCCAATATATTTGTTTCAACAGCACTATTCCTAGAAATAAACATCGTATACATTTTGAGTTATTTTTTGTTTTTAAATGGAAAGGTACATAACTACCTGTCAAAGAGGGTTTGTTTTTTTTTTTACAATGATGAAGAAAGGAATTGATTGGAATGACAGAATGCAKTTTTCTTTTCCATACAATAAATTCTTTCCTTCCCTCTCATCTCACATGCCTTCTTTATCTTTTCCATGAAAAAAAAAATACTGTTAGGATAAATTTGTCTTAATTTCAACTCCCAAATTCAAATTGAAAGAAATGTTCTACTTAAGCTCATGAGTATTTAACTACAACATTAATTTCCCTAGTAAAGCATTTTTATGACTACAAATAACTAAGTGACCTGTAAACTGTATGTTGTATATTTTCTTTCCTTTGAAGTCCTAAGACACTTTTTGTACATGAGTGATTAAAAGAGAYATTTAATATTTAATGCATTTTGAGACTGTGTGGCCTTCACACATTTAAAGTACTAGCTGATATTTTATTCATTGCACAACTTAGCAAGGAGTACTGAAAAGTGTTAATGTTTTTTGAGTGCTTTAAATCAGACAAACTGGTATTACTTGAGGACTTTTTGATTTGTTCTGTTTCTTAGTAATGTGTAAATATGACYTTCTGATCAATTGTTCGGGTTTATTAAGATGAGTGGAAGCACAGGTCCCTTAGTCACATTTCAGCAAACTCACATTTTGCTTTTTTTACCAGAGATTGCCTTGGTTATCTTTATGTAAAGACAGAAAACATCTTTTTCATCCTACTCTCTAACCAGACCTTGACAGCCTGTTACCTGGTATTATGAGTAACCTTATTAAGTTACAGTTCTCTATCACTTTTATTTTAGAAGGTTTAGGAGGTTTAGAATGTTTCCTTTTATTGCCTTGCTCAAAGAGTTTTTCATCGTATACAACATATATGTTCAATTTTTTGTTCAGTTTTTACATATTGCAGAGAAAAAGCCTTCTAAAAACAGCTAGACAATATGTCTCTTCTCAATATATCAAGTTTCTCAATAAATCCATGTCTCATGTATTGAATAATCACAATGAAATGAAATTATTTTATTCCATTTCCAAGAAAATTCTACTCTTCTCAATGATTATGGAATGGAATTACACTTTTTGGTAAGGTCAACTCAATAGTTTTTTGCAGATGATTTTCACTTTTATATAATGATTATAGGAAACATGTACCAGCTGGGTTATGTTCTGATAAGTGGGGACAGCATAGAACCAAATTCCCTTAAATCCATCTAAATTAACATATTCTATGATGATGTTAGAGGAAGTAGTGTTGAGTGGAATATAAATAAGAGGAAAGTGTTACCCTAGATATTTGTTCCATAACAATACTCACCATACATTCAGGAAAAGGAAAAAAGTAGCCTAGCTTTTTAAGGAATTCTTCCTTGAGCTTTTAGATGATCTAGGAGGTAAGACTGGTACAGTCTAACCTAAATTTCTGCCAGTTGTAACCCCTGTGTGTAGATCTTTGAATGAAATCTATAATTGCACCGTCTTCACATCACCAAACACACTATCCCAAGGTCTGGAGCTTCAGAATAATTGTAACATCTTCTATCTATACTTTAATCTTCCCAGGAGAAGAGAAGAGATATGGAACGCTGAAATGAAAGGCTGAAAGTGATATGATGCAAAACTRTGGAGCATCCAGATGTACAAAAGGAGGTACAACAGAGATGGTAGAAGTGTTTATGTCTAAAAACACACCTATACACACACGCGCACACATCAGTTGATGTCTGGATTTTTAGAAGGGATATCAATGCTTTAAAGAGCATAGCTGGTCATTCAAACTTACAAGAAAACCTGAACTCAGTTTTGACTTTAATATACCGAAAAGGTTTACTTAGGAGGTACAATGAAATCTACACCTCTCTACCTTCTAGTTTAATGGCCACATCTTTTATTTTCTTCTTATCAAATGAAATTACWATGTCTTTCACTTTTATTTTTAGTATAACATAAAATAAAGCCTGGTACCACAAACATGCCACACGCAGTTGTATGCCATTCTGTAAAAAAAAAATTGTACACATACCTAGGTATCTTCTACCTAATTTATTAGTAAAAGAACAGAAACAATGAAKTCTTTCAGAAATGGCATAAAGCAAATAAACACACTTAACCAAAGCCTTTATTCAATACTATTAAGCTCCAATTACCTCTGTTTTAAATAAGCAGATAGGCCAAAATTTCCCAGATGTTGAAAGATGGAGAAGTTCTACTCAGGGTGTGTATAATATATGTGTCTGTCTCCTGATATGTATGAACTTATTGCATGTTTTTCCAAATTCCTTTCTGCTATTATAAATAATTTTGTTATTTCTAGCTAAAGGAAAAAGTAAAGGCCAATAATAACAAAGTGCTGAGCTTGTGAAATTAAAACTACTCAGTTGCACCTCAGCCTGTTATAGTCTTTGTTCTTAAATTTAGCCAAACATCCTAAATCAATTTTATCAGATTTCTCAATGGATAATGTTCTTAATTCTTCTTGGATGTRCTGATAGATTGCACATCCGTTCTCAGATGTTCCTGATTTGTGGCAGCCACTTCTTTGGGTGTTGGTTCTGGTATGTTACATTTTTGTCCTGTTCAGTCAGGTAGAAACTGTCATGAGTAATTTCCACAGGAGGAAGTCAGAAATTAAGGAGACATTACAGACATGTTTTGATGTTCATATATCTATGCACTACAGCAAGGATATATGTCTTTCTTGTAATATACACCAAGTTGAAGAATAATATTTTTTATAATGAAAATTTTTGCAAGTGTTTTGATATTTATTTTGATACATTTTAGGAATCAGAACTAAWGACTATAATTGATCAGAGAACACATACATTCAAATACTATGCAAGTATGATGATTAGTAAAAGATTTTTTGCATCCCGGTTCCRCATAAGAAAGGTATTTATAGTTTATGCAAAATAAAAAATTTAAAATGCACATATCCAGTATTCAAAAGCAGTGATGACTATCTGTCATGTTCTAGGATGCAGAAATGCTTTTGTTTGTGTTGTTTTAGACTAAAGGCTTCTAAAACTAACATCCAATATGTGCCTTTCATAAGTGACTGAATTTTCCTTTTTTTGTTAGCTATTTTGCTAAATATAAGGATTAATGCTCTCCTTATTAAAAAAAAATTCCATTCCCCATGATTTTGGGACCTTTTCTTGGGGCTTTGTGTCCCATGAAAAATCAAAAAAAACATTCAGAAGTGGTTTCTAAGTACAGCATGAAGCCGTCAGGCCTTTCTGATTTTACTTTTCCCTAAACTGCTGCTGTGGCTTCAATGTTCATCACCRTGTTTTGACACTGGATTGTTCCAGGATAAGTCACTGAAACAATTACACTGTTCCTGGTATTTATAGTGCTTCTTTAATAGTTCCAGTATCCAAAGGTTAGAAATCCAGGGAAGATCAAACTTCTCATCATACAAGGGAAGACAGCTTAATGTCTAGTTTTATTGTCAGTATGGATTTAGTAAAGAAATGGCAGTTACTGGAGTAGAAAAACCATTCAATTGTGAACAAAGAAGCAGAAATTTGGATAAGTATTTTAACTTAAGTAAAGAAGAAATGCAGGAGAATCATAAAAATAGCTAGAAGTAGTAAAAATAGCACTACTACCTAATACCTACCTACCTTCAAAGCAGAAGAAAGCAGCCTGTAGGTCAGCATGGGAAGTCTTATCAGGAAAGAATACCAAAAATGGAAATTGCAATGATCACATTTTTACCTGTATCTTCCTTYTCTGGTCATCTTCATATATATGAACTCAAAATGCAGAAGCAGAAATATAGATATGGTTCATTTGGCTTAGGTGCACCAAAGTGGCCTAATGCTGGTTTTGGCATATTTTGAATATCTCCAGATTATGACCTCACAGCCTGCATGAACTCCTACCCTGCACGTAGGTTTCTATATGAAGGTGTAGTGGGTTGACCTTGGTTGGATGCCAGACACCCACCAAAGCTCCTCTATCATTCCATACACAACTGRGTAGGGGAGAGAAAGTATAATGAAGGGTTCATGGGTTGAGATAAGGACAGAGAGATATCACAGATCAAATATCATTACAGGCAAAACAGGCTCAACTTAGAGATATGAAGTGAATTTATTACAAACAAAATCAGAGCAGGATAATGAGAAGTAAAATAAACCCCTTAAAAACACCTTCCTCACACCCCTCCCTMCTTCCAGCTCTACCTCCTACCCTTCAGTGGTRCAGGGAGATGGGAATGGGAGCTATGGTCAATTCTTCCGGCGTTGTTCCCGCCCCTTCTTGGGGAGGTGAGTCCTTCCCCTGCTCCAGCGTGGGGTTCCTCCCATGGGAGGCAATTCTCTATGGTCTTCTTCAGTATTAGTCCATCCCATGGGCAACAGTTTCCCATAAACTGCTGCAAGCTGAGTCACTCTTTTAGAAGTACAGTCCTCTAMACGCAACCTGTTCCAGTATGGGCCCTTCACAAGGTTACAAGCCCAAAGAGGAAACCTGCTCCAGTGTGGGCTCCTCTCTCCATGGGTCTGCAGGTCCCCGCACGGTCCCTGTTCCAGCATGGGCCTCCAATGGGTTCACAGCCTCCTCTCAGGCATCCACCTGGTCTGGTGTGGGTCTCTTCCATGGGGTACAGGTGGATCTCTGCATGCTCATGGATCTCCATGGGCTGGAGGGGCCTGACCGTGGTCTTTTACCATGGTCTGCAGAGGAGTCTCAGGTCTGGTGTCTGGAGAATCTCCTTCACCACCTCCTCCTCTGACCTTGGTGTCTGCATAGTTGTTCCTCTCATGTGTTCTCACACTGCTTCTCTGTGGCCACAATTATGTCTGCACAGTAACTTTCTTTTCTTCTTAAATTTGTTATCACAGAGGTATTACCACCATGTCTGATAGGCCCAGCCTTGGCCAGAGGCCCTTTCATTTTGGAGTCAGGTGGCATTGGCTCTACAGGATATGGAGGAAGCTTCTGGAATCTTCTCACCTAAGCCACCCTTGTAGCCCTCCTGCTAACAAAACATGGCCATGCAAAGCCARTAGAGAAGGGAACCTTTGTGAAGTTGGACATGGTTCAAGATCTCCCTACATGACAATACCTGTCCCCAGCACAGAAAACCAACCTAATATCAGGATTCATGCATTCAGGTAAGCTTAAAGGACTTGTTTATGCTTAGCCTTGGCTTATGGTTACCTATAGCTCAACCTTGCCTATGTATGGGAATTTATAAAAAAAAAAAATTAAAAAGGCATTTAAGATTTCCAAAATTCTTGGACATGGAATTTCTCTTCAGGGGTTGCCTGTCTGATTGAGTAGAAAAGTCCTTTATCAAGTGACTAGGTTTTTAGTGCAGTTCACAGTCACTGTTCAAGTCCTGGTGACAGCATAAAACACAAATTTTCTCTAGGACTTTTGCCTGTATCATATAGGACTGTGTCCTTACGCTTTTTCTGATAGAGGTCAATTTTTCTGGTTTCTTTCTCAGCCAGAAGAGTGCAGAACTTTTCCTTTTTAAGCATCACTACAGGTAGCATCCAGACTGAGAAGTGAGAAGAATAGTTTGACACAAGGGACATTAGGAGTGAAGTCAGGGGAGACCTTTAATGCGCACTACCTCAGAAATTGCTTAATGTGCACTATAGCTTCATGRACACATTTTCTTAGCAATAACACTGTTTATATATTTCCTTAATTTTTTTTTTCATGTTCTCGAAAACTGACATGAACAGATTTTTGTTATGTTGCAAAGACTTTCATCCAATATCGAGGAAGTCACTAACAGCTTCTATCTGTGACTGGGCATGGATTTACAAACATATTTATTCCATCTTGTGCAGACATATAAATTTGTGTATGACTTTTGTCTTTGAAAGTATCTTATTTAAAACATATATGTGAACACCTAATATCCAAATCTGAGGGACATTGCAATGTTATATATCAGTGTCTCATAATTTGAATAATCTCAAATAGTCAGTTCAGAGCTAATTTTTCTACTGCTGTCGTTCCTTCTACAACCTAAATATTAAAAACAAATGGCAATTTGTATGGTTTGCACACTGGATCAGATGCCAGATTGCTTCAGATAATCCCAGTAACTAACATTTTCATCCCTAGTATTGAAAAAGAACTGAAAAAAARCTCATACAAAATTTTTTTGGTTTTTCTAAGGGATTTCCAAAGTTTCCACCTACTAGACAGATGATATGGATTAGACACTGGCAGTAAATGGAGTAAAATCCTGACAGAACAGATGCATCAGCTTTTCCATAGTGATAGCACTACTTGTGTGGCACATGACAACATTCAAATGAAAGACATACCTATAAATAGACAAAAAAACTTGGGACAACCAGCTCTGGTTAGATGGAACTTCTTGAATGTTTCTTCTTTATTTTATCTGCAAACTAGTAAGTTTCTAGCTTCTTTTCATACAGTTATTAAGATGGGATGAGCCTATGATTGTTTTTTCTAACAGAAATATTTCTTCTTTATGTAAAACAGGCATCCTTAAATGAATATTCACCAGACATGACACCTGTTTTTCACTGTTCTYATAAGATTGAGTGTGACCAAATGGTTAATTATTGACAGCAAAATGTTCTCACCTGCATTTAAGCCATTTGAACTAGATACAATATCACTAGATACAAGATCTCTAGAAGTCCAAAGATTTTTCTGCAAGTTTGGACACCTAGAAACCCAACCTAGTTTTGCTAGCTGCTTTGCCTAGTAGTTTCCCAAAGAATTTTTATTACAAACTCTTATAAGTTCTTATGAGAATTTGTCAATATTCTTTTAATTATATATCTATATCTATTTCATGAAAATACTCTGTAGTTTTGCTGTTTTCAAAATTTCAGGGGAAGGGGGAAAGCATGATATTGAAGAGTCAAATACTTTCCATAAGGATGCATAGCAAAGATTGCCCACACTACTGGTGAGAATGATTCAGAGTCAGCTCTCAGTCATAGTTCTGAGTCACACCTAGGAAGCCCATAACATCCTAAAGAATAATCCTAGAAAAGTCAGTAAGAAGAGAAAAAAAAAGTAACCAAAGTGGAAAACAAAACAAAACCATGCATAGAGAAAAATAAGTATAAAGGGAGAATTTTCACCTATATACATCATGTTTCATATTTATTTCCAATTTTTTCCTGTTTTCTATAGTTCTTTGTCTTTTTTTCTCCAAACCCACCTTGTCTCTTCTGTCAGCAAGCATTTACTCTAATCTCTTGCATTAAAACCTGACCCCCATTCTTTTTGAGGTCTTCCTTGCTTTTTCTGCCTTCTTTTGACTTTCCTTTTCTGTTTCCTTTCCATTCTTTCCCTGCTTAATCTTTAGCCAACCACCTTACAAGCCACCCAACTGTGTATATTCCTCACTTTGAATTCAGTGTAGCTGGAATACTTCCCAGAAACAGTGGGTGTATAGATGTGTTTATAGAAAGGAAAGGAGTGAATGAGCTTGGCATGTTTTAGAAGAAATGCCAATTCTTTTTCCATTATTTTAGTGTCCTGTATCAGAGACAATAAGAATCAGTTTTCTTTAACAAATGGGAAGCCATAGGGTTACTGAGATCTCCAGCATGAAAATAAAGTGTGTAACTGATCTTTCTTTAACTTTTAGCTAATAATTACTTTGCACACCACAGAAGCTTGCGATCAACTTACCGCGCAATGAGATTATTCATAACTTCTTGCTTGCCTGTTTGTTGCCTGAAACATGCTCATTCACATCTATCAATTTATGTTTTAAAAWAGTGAACTCAAAAAGAAGAATAAGAATTGGTCTGTGGGTGTTTAAAAAGAAAACATCTGTGGATTTTGCCTACCAGTCAACTGTGTAATAGCAAACTACTTCCTTAAAAGTCTGCTCTGCTCAAACCTGAACTTTTATTCTCCCTCACATTTGGTCTAACCACACAAGTCACAATAAAACTGGGGAAGGGGGACTGTCTGTGGCATGATCTAGGGAATAAGGCTAGCCAKCAACTACCCTCATTTATTCAAATATTGGAGACATTTGCAATTCTCCTTGTAAATTATGATAAAGTAGATGCTGACAGAGCAACATGGGAAGGGATCTCTTATCGTTTAGGGGATATTTTAAGTGCTGTATGAAATTTGATCAGCAATTCCAGTTTCATAGTGAATTCCATATTCAAGTAATAATTTTATTTCTTAAAACAAGCTCTTTCATTTATGCCAGTAACTGGAAAGCAATCAATTCTTAGATAAAAACAGTTACTGAGGATTTTCCATTCCTGGGAAAATTGCAGATCTTAAAATGCTACCTGTGATCCAGCCATTAAGTTTTGTGTGCTTCTGCATGCTTATGTTTGGTTTTCCTTTGCTACTCTTTCCATGTTAATGTGTGTAATTTATTTACATTTTTAAATTTGAAAATTATTGAAATTTAAGATCACTGTAAGAGATCAYAAATGTAAGAGATAGCTACAGATTTCAAACATTTGTAGCAAGCTTTTTTTCCATAATCATTACATTGTTGCAAAGAAATAGTAGGTGTAATATRAATTCCATGAGATAAATCTAAACTYATGAAAAGAAGAAAYATAATCCCAGAAAYACTATTTTCCCTAAGTAAATGAAATTATTGTTAAACAATCTTGGCTGTTAATACAGTAATACCTTTTATTTATTACCCTTGAAAAACTAGTCTAGGAGCAAAGCTGTTCAAAGTGATATGTATTTAACCCCCTGAAATCACCATCTAAGAGATAAAAGAAAAAAAAGTTTACCTGACCTGAAAAATATTGAACTGACTGTAAACCACATAATTTTCTAATTTCCCATGGTATACATRTAAGTAATTTAAGCATTCATTCACWGAAATTGCTGTTTAATTGCAATACTTCCTTAATTATTATTACATACGCACACGTATTTAGAGGGAAAAGGCAATGAATTTCTATAGCAAGAGTTTAAAAAAGACTGGTGGTTTTTTGCCTGTTTGGTTGTTTTCCAGTTGAATTCAAGTTCAGGTTCAGCTGTAACTAGAGCCTTCCTGGTTTAGATCAAGAACCATTCAATGTTAAACTGAGATCRTCCCCACTATTTTTAAGTGCTTCACACTGACAGAAGGAAAATATCACATTTGTGATATTGGTAGCAGCTGAGTTTGTATCAAAAATATTTCTGTGACTGGCACTTACAATGAGAAAATAAGATTCATTCATTTGTATCATTCGATATGAGAAAGTGACGATAACAGAGAGCAAATATCACAAGTCATATATTTTGAGCCTGCTCTATTGTCATGAGACTGAAGCTCAATAAGGGCATGGTCATGTAAGGGATTGGAGTGTATCTTAAATATCAAAATAGTGTTTACTAGATAAGAACATCAGTAATCACATGCTGAATAAAAAAGAAGTGTAAACAACTGATAAAAACCGGGAAAAAAAAATGGCTCATAGTTCATGTATGCCTGAGAATTAGTTAGTATTAACACTTTCATGAACATATTTTATGCAGTAGGACTAGAAATTAATTTTTATGGCAATAGTTTTATATTATTGTTTACTAAGCATATTACGAATTTCTAAAATTTGTTAGTTTCACTAACATTACATAATTCCAGATTGCCTCCTTCATATTGAATCTTTAGAGTGAGAAAACCTGAAAATGCCAATTCAACACTCCCTAAAATTGCTGGCATGGACAAGATAACYGAAGCCAATTGGTACAGCTCATGCCTTGGTATTTTTGAATCTTTCAGTTCTTCAGTATAGTTTTTATCTYTCCTCAACAGCAGCCCTTGCAAATGAATATATAAATAGTCCATTTTTCCTTGGCTGGCTGTCAGAAAAAGATGAGTACTATTTTGAACTAGTTTTTTTGAGCTAAGAAAATTTTAAATCAGTTTGCTTTCTGTATCGGTAAGAATCAGAATAATTTTGTTCTGTACTGTGTCATGGTTGACCGTTTTCCATTTGACATTTCACGTTGACAACTTCTCTTCAGTTTGTTAATTTCTGAGAATAGCAGCTAAAGCAAATGTCTTGCAGGCTTGCCTTCTAAATTATTTTCCAAGATTTTCCACGCTTTCCACTGAAATCCTGTTGACTCTGATGCTGATTTTGAGTTTTCCAGATGACAGTTCAGCCTGTTTGAAGGCCTCTGTAGAAGATCTCTGATACTAAAACATTTTGAAATTGCCGATTTGTCAGACTGCAACGCAGCTGTTGGTTACTGTCAGCSGCCAGAACCTATATCACTTTATATTCACTCACCTGAAGATCTTGCCATGGTCTTGGCAAGCATCCTACAGTTATAAACCCTTTTCCAACATGCTGTAAATTTAATGTAATCTACTAGATCAATTTATCATAGTTCCCTACTATTTATTTCTAGGTACTTCTTGTACATATCTAATATGTTTACCACAAAGCAAGAAATTGCCCCTCATTTCTTCATGTTATTGGTTACTAGCTTCAAAGATATCTTCAAAGAAGAACTTAACTGAATTCAGAAGGAACATCATCTGTCTCTTTCAATTTTTTCATCATTCCATTTTCTTTTCTATTTTATAGGTCTTTCTGGATTTTCTCTTTCTTTCTGTGGAAAATCCGATAGTCCTTTGGTGACCTTTAGCCTCACAAGCAAATCACACCATTTTCACTATGACTTTTCCATTGCTTGTTTTACAGAAAACAGCTGAATGGGATGAATATAATCTTATAAAGTTCAACAAATATTTCAAACACTTAGACATATGTTATTCCCATTGCAATAGTCTTCAGAATAATTTACCATAAGCAATGAAGTATAYATTTATTTTGAGTATCAGTGTATGAGCTGGTCACAGATTTTGCCCTTGAAAAACAATCCTGTTTCCTGTCAGTCCATTCAGTATCACACTGTGGATGTCAGCTGCAGCTTTAGCAGCACGCAGCCAAATTCAGAAACTGATTCAGACAGGTTTATATATCTGTAGTGTTGGCATCTCTGTATCAAATGGTGCCCACATTTCTAGAACTAACACAGCTGCCCCCCTCTATCCTGGCCTTTAACTGTTACTTGAGCAAGTGTCCTGTAAAAATCACAAATATCATTATGATYCAATGCTTAAAATTTTGGAAGCAAAACCTCAGGACATGCTACCATTATGTCTGATGGAAAGAAAAACAAGAAATAAGAATAATGAATACTATATAACTGGGCAATTAAATTGTATTATAGTGCCAGAACCTTTGGAATTAAAAGTTTATTTTTTTAGTTTGTTTTTTTGGGAGGGTTCTCTGTCTGTTTTATGAAAGTTCTCATTATGTGCAACCCAACAGCGGTGAACACCAAAAATATGTGTATTTTAGTCTGAAGACATGATTAAAACAAATGCAGGCAAAACTGCACAAGCAAGAAAAGATTTTTTAATAATTTCCCTTCTTTACAATTTCAATCAAATATATTTGATCATTATTTATGTTTCTTCAGATCTTTTTGTTATTATCCACCCTGTAACTCCTTTAAGTAAAAATCCTAATATTTACCATAACGTGTATCTTAATATCCAGATTTCACATCCACCTGCAGCTTTCCAGGAACCTCAAGCCACAGAGCAAATGTAATTCACTTATATTATTTTCCAATACACAGTATTCCCTCCTTTTTTCCATTCTTCATCCACTAGAAATAATTTCAAGCTTCATTAAATATAAATATTAGCCTTTATTATCTAATTTATTGAATTACTGAAATTTTGTTGTATTTCTTGATACCTACCCCAGTGCAACCTGCCTGCTTTGTTTCCTACTTCATATTACTTCCCARTTATCTCTACACCTCTACAGAGGTATGCAGACCAAATAATATTTTAYCAATAATGACTTGAAATTTCAAGTGTTAAAATACTTGCTTTGAAACTATATAATTGCAATRTAACTTGTTTCAGGAAAAAACACCAAAAACAATGGTGAAGCTCTCCTGTTAAACTCTCATATTGTAATCATGGCATTAAGTGGCCATTCATGAAGTGGAGGTGTGAGATAGATCTTGTGTTTTTGAATTTTATTTATGAAATGCAACATTGTCTTTTTGTATATGTTTTGGCTTTCTTTAGAAGAGTAATAGGTAGATGTTCACTGCAGATTTATCTCAGAAAATTGTGAAGGAAACAGAAACCAGACAGAGACAGTGTCAACACCCATGTCACAATCTTTACAAAAAATGGGATTTCTCAATGTAAATGGATGACTAACTGACTTTTCTCAGAAGAGATTTTGGAAGAATTTRCTTTTGTGTATTTTTTCCTATTCTAAGAAAATTCTTAGTTTTTGTAGATRTTTTTTCCCCTCAATTTTTCCCCATACATACAGTATAGCATTTTACGAGATTTCAGATCTATATATTTGAATTTAGCTTTCCTCTTGTGCTTGATCCAAGAGGGAAATAAATTCCATTTACTGTAAGAGACACTATCTTTTAAATATATGGTGGGCCACACAAAATACAGAAATACAGTGCTCTGGAAGAAATCAAAATTATTTATTCAAGAACAGGCATTTTCCCAAGGAAAATTAATAACCTTACTAGTCAATAGAAGTCTTTTTTTTTTTCTTTTTTTTTTCAGATTTTATGGAGACTAAAATCTCTTATAGATCCTTTAAAAGCCCAGAAGGATCTAGTACTTCAAATATTTTTATAACAATTTTCCTATCCATTTTAAAATGAAATATGGTTAGAATAGGATTTCATAGAACCATGGTGGATCGATGTCTTTTCTAAAGTAACATTTAAGACTATGAGAAGAAGCAGAGGGTCAGGAAGCAATGCCRACGAGCACTGAATCACAAGTTACAACTCCACAGTAGGCTTGAATAACCYGGTTTCCTCAAGTTCAGGYGAACAAGACCTGAACACCTACAACYCAYTGTAAATTCAAATTCTACTAATTTCTATATCTCAGTCCTCTCTCTCTCTCTAGACATTTTCAGACCTCTCTGCTCTGAAGAACTGGACATGAATCAACCCTTTTCAATGTACTTTTATAAAGATTTCTCTGCTTTGAGTGTGGTGTGGTTTTGGGTGCCAACTCTCAACTAAAATTCATGAAATATAATTATTTTAATAACAAGAACACAGAGTTAGGAGTTGCATGGGATAGGTTATTTATAAGGAGAAGTCAGCATAGTAAAAATGCTATCAGCTGGTGATTTATTTCCCTCTTGCTTCTAAAGGGAATGAGACGTCTTTAAAACTAAATCTTCCACCAGCCTTACCTAGAACCAACAAACTATAATCAGACAAATGATGGTCAGCACCTCCTACTTTGACCCAGTATTCCTTCACCATTTTCATATTTAGAAATGGAATTACTAAACAAGACTTTAAATGTCATAATATCAAAATATTCATTGCAGATGAAGAAGCCCTGAAGAACAAGTTACCCCTTCACTGAATTGCTGAATTTTTATTGCAAGAATTTTGAACCCAATACAACATCTTTAACAAAGCTGAGAAATCTTGAAAATAGTTAAATTTAAATAAAGATTTACTTGTGTTAATTGGTAAAATTCTTTACTCTGATTGTGTACATGAAAAATCTGACTTGAATCGGGCTTCAGAAAAGTGGTACACATATTATGAAACAGTTTAAATAACTTATACAGTGCATGTTTAGCTCTCATCAACAAAATATCAGATCAAAAGTACTTGCAGATGGATTTATATCCAGGTTATTATAGATTTTTTAAAYCAGAATAAGTCACAAGRCTGGTRCTAATTTTATTTTYCCATCTGTAGCACTGAGATCCTGAKRCATATTWTGTAATAAAAATGAGACATGCYGATGAAAAGTATGATATAAATGTATATTGTAGTTCAGTGGGTGAGCTTTATAAATTTTTACTCACAAAAATATAATACTGGAAATTAGTATTATTATATATAAATACTATATCATGCAGGAAAAAAATTCTCAGGCCAGTTACTGACAAATCTGAAATTCGGTCTGGTAACATAGCCCTTTGAGAAGAAGATACTTAAAAACTGAAACAACCTGTTACAGAGGGAAGGATGAACCTCTCAGCCCTTATAAGTAAACTTAAGCATACATATTAGAAGCTAATATTGAAAATTTGYATAAGTTCACCAAAAAAGCCTGAAAAATCCAGAGATATGAAATCAACATGTGTGAGCATTTTACTTTCTATTTAGTGTCTATCAGTCTGTGGCTACACGCCTGTAACACTTAGAAGGTGGGATCTAAAAAGCAGAGCATGTSCATTATTTCTTTAAACTTATTATGAAATCATTGTTTGATTAGTAGCATTTAGTAGCATTAGTAGAATTTAGCATGTATTATTCCAACTGAATCCTAGCATAAAAGTTTCTATTTATTGACCTAATTCTGCCTGTGAGGGTTTATTTTGTTTTATATTTGGAAGAGACACAGGGATGGTTTCTGTATTTAATGTTTTCAATTATTTGAATTGTTTARGTCTGGCTATCAGGACAAAAAATGAGGGAAGGTGAAGTGTGAAAAATTGCCATCTTTCACAGCTTTAAAATGTTGGCTCTGTTGTCTGGCATAATTAAGTCAACAGTCCGCTAGTCTGCTTCCAGGCACTTTGACAAGTGTTCTCTCACTGCCATCAGTAAATTAATAGGACTGTGCTTTTCCCAAGGGGCACTGTAGGCAGAATKAGAATTTTCTTGTCCTTTGGTCTGCTGCTGGTGAAGTGGTGATGGGCAATGCTCAGTGGGTAGGAGCTGTCAGGTCATTTGCTCTATTATAGTTGGACCATTCACACTATTATAGTTAGATGTGATAACACTTACACCCGTTATCATCAGAGGTTTATTGTATCCCAACTGTTAGCATGGTCTCTAAGGTAATAGACCACAGCTGTGAAGTGAATTCTTTTGTCATAAAGCAAGAAGGGAAAAGAGTATTTTTAGGCATTTGCAAGTTGTTGGGAGTGTTAGAGCTGCTTAATATTCCCTAGGGTTTTATACRGGCTTGTAAGTTCTGATAAAATTATTTATTTTAGTTTTATCTAATACAGATTTTCATCCCTGGAGCTTTAGGGGTTTCTTAGCTGAGTTTGTTTGTTAGTTAGTTTTTGTGGGGTTTTTTTTGTTTGGTGGTTTTTTGTGTTTTATTTTTTTTGGTTGTTGGTGTTGGAGTTTTTTGGGTTTTTTGGGGGTTTCTTTGTAATTTATTTTGTTGTTTGGTGTTGGAGTGGTTTTTTTTGTGTCAGGTTTTGGGGTTTTTTTTTTTGTTTGTTTGTTTTGTTTTGTTTTTGGTGGTGATTTTCTGTTGGTTGTTTCATTGGTTTTCTTTGTTTGGTTGGGGGATTTTTGTTGGGTTTTTTCCTCAGCTTTAGGTTTACAATAATCTAAATACCACCAGCTTTCACCTGATTTTATTGACCTCAGTCATACAAGCACTAACTTTTGAGTGATAATTCACTGGAAAACTACGGAAGAGTACACATCTAGAGGGTTTTTTGCAAATGYAGCAGTGTCCACAGGAGTCCATAAGTCCTGGTTTTACCTTGCACTAGGAAAATAACCTTCTGCAACTGACATAGTAGGGGTAAAGATTAGTACTTTTGTTGTCAAAGGTTTTGTTACACTGAACTAAGTACATCCTTGGATCAAGTAGATGAACACCATCTACCTAGAGAGAAACCTGGCAGAAAAATTGCAGGGAGTACAGATTGTACTGGAAGTAGCACCATTGAAATGGATAAAAGCCTTTGCCCAGCTACATGTGGCAGAACACAAGACATTAAAGAGTTTTGTAGTTACAGCAAACAAACGCTGAAAATTGATTTGAAAGTCTCACAAAACCCTTGATCCGTGCAGGAGTCTTTCATTTAAGAAGAAACCAATTATTAGGTGAAACCATGGCCAATTTTTGTTGCAAGTTTTATTTTAAAAGATGTGTACTTAAACAACTAACAGTAGAATAATGGGGAGYTAATTGCTTTTTATATGGGGCAATCAGGTCAGAGCTAGGGATGTGAAAGAAATAGCAAAAAAAATCAGAGCAAAGAAACAAAAGGAAAAGAAATATTCATTTCCTAAATGTTACTGTCAGCAGTGAATGTTAACAATGTCAGCTGTTCTTTATTTGTGTGTGCAGGACTTTGTTCCCCACCTGGAATAACACAAATAACAGTACAGTTCACTACTAAGATTTATATTGTTCCAACACTGTATAACAAAGAAAGCAGAAAAAAAGGAACAGAATTATGTCACTTAGAGAAAAATAGTTTCCAATTATGCACAATTTCTGTTAGTAATCTTTTGCTTATTTGCCACTGATTACTCCCCAATAATAATGTCTAAAAAATTAATAGGGAAAACAAAACATTATATCTTTACCAAAGCATAATTGGATATATATGCCCAACTAAACAAGAAAAACGAAAGCACGAAGCATGTTAATTGGTCAAATTGTCACACTTGGGCTTTCATTTAATGGTTTTCCCTTTTTGCATGCAAGTGTGACATTGTGCCATGACAGCCAACATAATCAAGTCTTTAAATTTTTCATTCACATTTATTAATTTTTGAGCTGCATTTAAAAGAATTATTGCCTTTATAGTTCTTGATGTTTACTACCTTGTAAAGGAATCTTGATTATATTGAAATTAAGTTTTGCCTAGAGAAAAAAGGGCAAGCATGAGGAGAGAGATAGTTAAACTTCTATGAGCACTCCCACATGCTTCCATTTATTGTTATCATTGATTTCTCTGRGAATTTTCTACTAGCTCTGCTCTGCCTTAAAATACTATTTTAAAACTAGAAAATAGGGCTGTATCATTAAACAATCTGGCAAACAAATTTACAATTTCAGCTGAAAATGTCCTCTTGATTTATGCAACACTTCATCTCTTCTTCTGAGTACAATCATACCGATATGCCACCCTTCTAGTTATGTTTCTCTGTTGAGGTGACTGAAACTCTTGTTTCTCACGAGGTTTCTTCAAAGGTGTATTAATGCTGGCAAAAAGACATTTGGTTTTTCCTTCAAAACACACTGTAGACCTAAAGACCAATAATAAAGACGACAATGCTTATGAAATAGCAAGTTCAGAATGATTTAATTAATTGCATCTTAATTTGGCTTATGAGAAGAGAGAGACCAATTTGAACAAGGCTCAAAAAGCCTAAGGGGCAGACCACTAAACTCCAAGTAGCATTACTTTGACCACCTTGAATTTTGTTTGTTTTTTTTTTCCTAGCTATATGCACTTTAAGACCGAAAAAAAGAAAGTCATCTGCTTCCTATAATATTCTCAGAAATGTCAGCTGATCCCTGGTAGTCCCCTGAGGTACCAGATTTGAAACTTGACCCTTCTTTTGGCTAATCAGAAATACAGGTTCTGACATATGGGGGAAGGTCTGAGAGGGCAAAACACAGGGAAGGTTCACTGCTCTGCTGTACATAACACTGACTTTGGAAAAAAAAAAAAAAGGCAARACAGACTAATGTAGATGTTACAGATTGTTATTACAAAGAAAAAAAGAAGAAAGAAAATACATATAAAAAAAGAAAATTTAAACAAATGGAGTGTATTATAGAGTAAAATGACAGCTACAGAGGACCCCAAATCAMTAGTTTTTCTAGTCCAGCCAGTCCCAGAAATATATGTCTATTTGTGCCTGGAGTGGATTAGGCGCACATCCCAAACCTCTCCATGGTGTAAAGGAAACACAGTAAGTGGGGTTGATCAGGTGGTTTGATACCTACACATACTCCATCTACACCAAACCCCCTCTGCCCATAGACTGAGGCAGAACCCACAGCCTTGCCTGTACCACGTGGTCAGATCCAAAGGTGCAAGAATGAAACAATGCAGTTTGCTCAGCAGTGGGAACTCTGAGCTGTAAATGAGAATTGATGGACTTGATTATCAGTCAAATGACTTCCAAAACAGAGAAACRGTTGTTTGCCTTTAAACACTCCACTACCTAAGTACTTCTGGAAGTACACATGGCTAATTTAAACAGAAGACCAAAATGTCTTGGTGATTGCCCTATAAATCTGAAGTCATGTGAGAATTGAGGCAGGTTGTGGGGAAGATCTACATTCTTCCTTAAAACTATCCCCTTCTTCATAGATAAGATCTCACAGAGTCACTCTGAGGGCACCATTACATCTTTCTGGAAGGGTGTGTATCTCAAATATTTGAGTACACCTGGGATGTTCTCAGAGTCACTCCTCCAAGACCCCTTTCAGACATACATGTAAGACTTCAGTTAGATGAAAGATGAAGAGTGGAAACAGACACTGTTTACAAAGGGTCAACTTTTGTGTCACTAATTTTTTTTTTTTGATTTTCAAATGCAGCCTACTGAGGTTTGAAGACTGATGTGGACCTTCAAATATCATATGGATTATTAGGAGTTAATTATATAAAAATGAAAAATAATGGTCCTTRTTCCAAAGAACTAATGAGCTATATATGTCAATATCATTTGACTAGATTGTCATTAATTGGGAAATAACTTTAAGCAAGATATTGCACCAACTGGAAGTGAGGTGTTTAAAAGTAACAGCCTACCATAAGGACAGTAAAAGACAAAACTCTCATTTCAAACAACCATATAATCTGGAGTAAGAAAGAGATAAATTCATGCCTCTGTTTTGCATGATTTTTTATCTTGCTGCCTGTTTTTGTTTAATAGTATATTAAGTTACAGATATCTTTTATAGCTTGCTTAAATGGAACAAGTTAATACCATGTGGTTTAGATTCTGGTTCAGGATTTTACTAGGAGTCCATCATATTACTATCCTGTTTCTGAAATACACATTGTGTCCAAAAATATTAGATACATGTCTGTCTTTTCTTAGCATTCCTATAAATTTCAAAGGTTATGGTACATCTTTAGACATGGTCTTTGCAGCCATATTAATAAGTCTTAATAACAGACTATTAATAGCAAGCTGTCCAAAATGACAGACCTTCTTACGAAGAAGTATGAAATCACCTTTGAAAATTCTTTCTTTTCAGTCAGCACTAATTCTGGTTTTATTCTCTCATTTGATCTTTTGAACTTCTAGTATTATTCTTCTCTGCAAGTTAATTTCCTTTTGTATGTACATCTTTTTAATATGAATCTGTTATTACTGCTGATTTTCATGTAACTTCTCTCTTATAGACTTTCAAAATGACAAACAATTCAGCCAAAACCCTGAATATTTTGGAGGCTCAAGCTCTTAATATGAAAATAAAATTTACGATATTTATTCCAGAACAGTATTTTCTAAGAGAGATAAAATGCCCTGTTGTCACTGCTGCCTTCTCATTCTCCAAAAAGTTCAGATTCAAGAATGCAATGAGGAATGAGTGTACACTAAATACTTTCAGCTCTTCAGGACCAGGAAGGAGCCTGTTTTCACAGTCTATCATGATGCATGATTTTTAAGAGAGAAGTAGATCATGAATGCATCTCAAAAGGTTACCTCAAGATGAAGAATCGCAGACCAAGAGCAGGCTTAGCAGATAATTCATGTTCCCTGGTTTTCCTSAAAGTTTTATATCAAGCTGGCTGCTGTGCAGGTGATTTGAGTGTACAGAGTATACAAGACTCAAGACATGGATATAACTGAATACTGAGCACAGTAGATCTGTATAACTGTTCTCAGAAATTTACAGATCTCAGAAATCCATAGATCAGATCTATAGTATCGCCCGGAGAAAATGCACCATGGCTGATATTGTAGCCAAAAGGAATTACACCTGAGTTGCCCARAGACAAAGTTCAGTACTTTCCTCTCTTTTGACCTAAGTCTGGATTTCAGAGTTGAGGTGATTTTCCATGCTGGCAGGAAGATAGAGATGGTGCCATTGTTGAAATTTGTCTTCAGACTTAACTCTCCAAAGAGGTCAAGGAACTGAATGACTGTCACTGACAGGGTCCAATGGCATTCTGTGAGAAAAATTGGTATTTAAGTCCTCAAAGAAGAATCATGTCAGAGCTTCTTAATTCTCCTTCAGGCCCTGTGGCATTAACAAACAGCTCACAGCAGCTCAGGTTRTGGCTGGTTCATGGTGAAGTTCTATTTATTAGCTGTTCATTTTGGACAATGCAGAGAAACATTTGCTGAATGGAGAAGTATTTTCATGCAGACRCAATTATTTTAGCAGAACGTTAATAATGAAAAATCACAGGAGATTGGAGCCGTACTGYTTAAATATACTGACATTATGTAATGCTAATCACATTATTTTCCAGGCTAATGCTATTATATCAGGGCATATCTAATCTGTGTAATTGGAAAGCTGCTATTTATTTATCATTTGCACCAAAGCCTGAGGAAAAACTGAAAAAAAATCTACAAGATTAATTCAGATTCACAAGAAACAAACTACACAAGCACATTCGCTACTAAATCAAAGGAAGACATTTTTGAGCTTTTCAACCTTGTATATGCAGAAGAGTAATCATAGAGAATGCTACACTTTTTCAGAAAAGGCCTTTGCATTATTTCAAAAATACTAATCAAAATCTCCATGATAGAAAGCAACGAGRTCCATGATGGGTTGCCTCTAATCTGCTAGGCTCCCTATTTAGTGATGGACAGGTTTAGCCACGGACTCTTAATTTGTTCTCTCTGTGAGTCTTTCAGGGAAGGCTGCCTACATGAAAAGTACCCTATGATTTCCTTGGTATCACTAGCATTGTCCTTCACTGCAGACTCAGGAATATCTGGGCATGAGCAAAGGATGGTTGGATCCATCAGAAGCTGGATGGTTGCAAAAGCTCTTTAGGGCTCTGACCACAGCAACTTTCTCCTCTCAGTGTCTGTAACCACCAGGCTTGACCCTGTATGCACTTTTGGAAAGGAACCACACTAGACTTGATTTGGCCATGCCTGAAGAAGTTACATCACAATTTTCATCAGGCTGTTAAGGCATGTCCAAAAAGATTTTCTAGTCTGGAAAACTCAGATTTGAAATGGACAGAGAACTAAGAGAAGAGTTATTTTTCTCACTGGACTGTCAGTATAACACGGAGCAGTAGAGTTCCAATAAATATTAAAATTGCATTGAAATTCTGCTTCCACTAAACTGGTTTGCATAGCCTGTTAGGCCTCAAAAGGCCATGGCAGTTGCTATATTTGAATATAAGTTCCAGTAAACAAAGTAAAACATAAAAATATTTTATAATCAACAGGGAAATGGTCAATGGAGGAAAATAATTTTCTTCATTTTCCATGTACCACATGAGAGTTTTCTCAAATTAGACCTTTACAACCATATGGTTACATAAAAAATAGTTACATATCATTAATAGCACCCATACTATATCTGTAACAGCATCATGCTTTTTCTGATACCTTTTGTCCTGTTCCTTATGTTTTCTTTTGAGTGAGCTTTCAGAATATAGAACAGTTGGTCATGACTAATAGTCTTAAAGATGCATACATAGCTATTTATTTCTTGTCCTCTTGGTAATTTAGGAAGTTATTAACTAAAAAAAAAAAAAATAAAAAAAATTAAAAAAAATAAAAGAGAGCAGTTTGAAAAAAAAATTTGGAAAACAAGGAACACTGTTATCTAAAATTTTCACGGCTTGCAAAACCTACCAGAAGACACACAAACAACTTTTCCTTCTGAAAACAAATAGCTTTAATCTGAATTTTAATATTCACATAAATGTTGATTTAATTGCATGTACATAATATAATTGAAGTATGTTACACAGTCTTTGTTATTCATTATCATAATAAGCAAAAGTGTTTTTACTATGCAAATTGAATGTAGTTAAATATAATCAATTTAAAATATAACAAAGAAGATGGTGTGGCTCTCTTTTTCATAACAAGTGCCCTTTCTTTTCAYTGGAAAATACAAAATATACAAAACAAACATATTTATCCTGCTTCACAAAATTAATATCATTCTAAAACTTATAAACAGATAAAAATATATTTTTTATATTGTGATTGTTATCGATGAAAGACTGCATGAGATTTAGTCCTAATTCTGTAATCTCCTTTAACAGAAGAAGTCTCTTTCATTCAGAAACAGGTAACCTAAGCTATTGTTGTATAAACTTCAGATTTATGCTGGTTCCTAAATTTATGAAAAAAAAATCATTTTCCAAAATAGCACCCTTTAAAATTTATAACTATATAAAATATAAAGTATGCATGATGTTGACTTCATTGTAGCTGTTTAATTTAAACCTAAATGTTGTTATTGTGCTCTCCCATTTTTTCAGTATTGTTACTTGTAACAAATGAAAGCAGCTACTCCCCACAAACAAATAAACAGACAAACTCCTCAATCCATCAGCAACAAGAAATTAGCATCAAAGCCCTAAACCAGATTCCAGGAATGGGGAACTGAATTCATACAATTAATTGAAGGTTTGTGGGGAAATATTTTCATTTTCATGTGARTGGAATGGTGATTATAGTAGGTTTACATGGCTGGACCAGGTGCCCACCAAAGCCACTATATCACTCCCCTCCTCAACTGGACATGGGATAAAAAATATAACAAAAGACTTGTGGGCTGGGATAAGGACAGGGAGAGATTGCTAAACTGTCTGTTACTGTCACAGACAGAACAGACTCAAATTGAATAAATTATTTTAATTTATAATCATTCAAATTAGAGTGGGATAATGAGAAGTAAACCCAAGTCTTGAAAACATCTTCTGCCTACCCTTTCTTTTTTCCCAGCTTAGCGGGGGTCAGGAATTCCTGATTCTCAACATCCTCCCTTCATCAGAAAAACAGAGGGGGCACACATTGTCTCTCTCCCTCCTTCCGCCTTAGAAAGAGAATTCCTTACGCCCTTCTCCTGCTCTGGTATGGGGTCTCTCCCACGGGAGACAGTCCTCTAGAGACTTCTCCAGTGTGAGTCCTTCCCCTGGGTTGTAGTTCTTCATGAGCTGTCCCAGCATGGGTCTCTTCCATGGGAAGCAATCCTTCAGACTCCAGTGTGAGTTCCCCACACAACCACAAGTCCTGACAGCAAACCTCCTTGGGAGCAGGCTTCTCTCTCCACAGGTCCACTGGTCCTTCAAGGACCTTGCCCCAGCATGGGCTTCCCACAGGGTCACAGCCTCCTCCAGGCATTCACCTGCACCATTGTGGGGTTCTTTAGAAGCCGCAAGTGGCTATTGGTTCTTCTGGGGATCTCCAAGGGCATGTCCTGTCTCACCATGGCCTGCAGGGGAATCCCAGCTCCAGTACTGGGAGCACCTCCTTCCTGCCCTTCTCCTACACTGACCTGGGTGTCTGCAACGCTGCTTCTCTCATACATTCTCACTCATGTCTTCTCTGACCGTACTTGCTTCTGCACAGTAAGTTTGTTTTGGTTTTTATGTCTGCTGTCCCAGAGGCACTATCACCATTGCTGCTGGGCTTAGCCTTGGCTTGTGGCAGATCCAGCTGGGAGGTGGTTGGCGCTGCCTCTGCTGGACACGAAGGAAGTTTCTAGCAGCTTTTCACAGAAGCCACCCCTGTAGTTCTCCCACTGCCAAAACCTTGTCAACCAAACGTGATAAACAATTCTTCATTATCTTAGAATGATGCGTTTTAGTAGGATGTTCTYTTTTTCCTATATATCATGCAGGGAGCATTTATTAAACTATGCTCTTTAAGACTCCAGTTTAATGGAAACAATAAAACAATTTTTTTTWAAATGTAATTTCTTTTTCTCTGTTGTTATTCACCATGACTTTATTTTCTCACTTTTCCCGTTTCTTTTAATCTACCTTCAAAATGATTTCTTATTTCTTCACCCTGTCTGAGCAAGGGGAGAAATGAACAGCACTGTCAGTTTATAAGACAAAATTGCCCAAATCCATTGAAAAATCATATTCATATTTTAAATACTTTGGCACTCACTAGACTGATTTTATTATTTTTATAATATACACAGGTCACTGAGCTATTTCTCTCACAGAAAGGGTTTTCTGTAGCCAAGGAGTCATACACCCCGGGGGTTTGTCTCCACGGTGACACCTACAGGGTGGTCCTGACTTTGTGCCACTCCTGTTGCTAGGGTTGTACTTAGTAYATTATTCTAGTAGTTATTTATTTCACCACTTTAGATTCTTGCTACCATCCAATGATTCTTCAGATAATAACATGAAAACAGTAAGTGTTAAATCCAAGAAAGTAAGCAAGCATATTTTTGAATTCTTTCTTTGGCCAAAAGAAGAATGTCTTACGACTTGCAGTGCTTCCTGTCACATTTTGGCTAGAATATGGCAAAAGGCAGCCAAGATTTTTCATATGGGATATTATAATTAGATGCTAATTACATTCTACTAATTAAATTTGAGTAGGCACCCAAGGATGATTCATGTTTAATGATTCTGTGGGCAACCTCACTGTGACGTGTTTTTCCAGATTCTTTTAAACCATTCTCATTGTCATGAATATGCGTAACTATGTTCAACATGGGCCTTTATAATTAATCTATAGACTGGAATCATAAGGAGTTGATAAAGACTCACAATTCAGCATTTTCTTTAGAAAAACATAGGTATATGTGATCCCGAATAATAGGACAACACATGCTAGAAGCAGAGATAGTCCATTCACACATCAGAAACAAAATGTCTGCAGTGTTTGARGTAATATCTAAAATTTGTCTGGCAAGTTAAACAGGTAAAAGAATTCCTGTCTGCATTATAAAAATTTGAAGTTTGTCTACTCAGTTAAAGGGTTATATGTCCATATGTTTGATGTCTTTTTATTTTTATTCTGTTTATTTTCAAAGTTTCTCTATCAGCACCTACTCTTTCAATTTATCTGTTTAAAGAGAATGATGCATTTCTTGAAGCCTATATTGAAATGAAATCTCRATAACTTCATTTAGACTTTCTAATAGGAAATTACTTCTTATGCTCTTATGGTAGACTGCAGAAGACCTGGATGTCTTTCCTGGGTCCCCTGAAACTTTGAGGAGAGCTCAGGCAGTTACTGACTGTATATACTGCTGTTGGTCACCTCTGCTATCCTGGGAACAGGTGTGAGGGGTCAGACCTTGAATTGTAGAGAACAAAAACTGCTGCCTCTCCAAAGAAAATGCTCTCATTTTCTTGGTGTGTTAAGCTCACATTTACATGTTCTTTCTGTCTCTTCTTCAAACGATTCTCTCMCTCCTCTCTACTGAGTAGAACAACACCAGCACCCCCCTAATTTGCCTTTCACCCTGACCACTACACACCAAAGAGCATGTACGGAGCAAATTAACTCATTCTTTCATGACGTAAAAGAGAGGAATGAAAAARTTTTCAGAATAAGAAGGGAATTGACCTCCCAACTAAAGTGGTCAGACTGAGGAACAGAAGACTAGTTTTTCAGCTGTTTCCTGCCAACAAAGCCAACAAACTTATTTTTTTCCCTTCAGTTTCCCCTCTGGGTATGTCTTGCTCACCTCACGCTTGACAGGAAGTATTTAGCTGCCTGACTGCTGTGGCTGGAGCCAGTGCCTCTCAACATCTCCGAGCAAGCACCCGGGGACTACTGCTGCTGCACATCACCATTTCCTCTGGGAAGCTGCTTCTCATCCCTGAATACTTTCTTAGACGTGATCATTTTCACAGGTTTATGGGACAGAATAATAACTCATCCTCTTTCTTTGTACACATAATGAAAGTAGATTTTTGTTGAGTGTTGGTATCAAACGCAGGTCTGAACTTACTGTTTGAAAGTCTGTGAGCAAAGGATAATAGACCAGGCTGCTAAATGTGCAGTGAAGTACTGTACTTTTCATTAACATTAAAATAAAAAATTGTGTGAGCTAGATAAAATGACAGCTACTTGCAATAAATTCACATATACAAAATGGAAAAAGGTAAAGGAAGCATTTAGTTTCAYTATGCAGTAGATTGATCATGTTCACATGTGATTGATCATGTTGTTTCAGAGTGGAAACCTTTACAAAAACATTAAATTAAAAACAAAAAAAGTAAGCCAACCAACAAACCAATAAACAATCAATTACAAAAACTCAACCCAAACCTTCTGATAAATTCAGATTACTGATATATAAATATTAGTGCTAATATTTGTTTGCATTTTTAAACTTTGAGAACCTTGAGACAAGAAATTAGTTTAGACAAAGATACAGTAGCATGTATAACTTCAGTTAAAAGCCACTAAAGAGGAAAGAGAGACAATTATCACTGAGAAGGAAGAACTCTGAGCTATATATGTATGACTCTGAGGTGATTCCATGATCACTGATGATCTTCTACAACTGTGTATGAAAAGAAAATTATCAGAATGATGCACATTGTTATTTCAGCTATCTCCAGCCTAGTAGAGAAACAAAGGACTGCAAACCAAGGAGAACATTTGGATACTTGATATTGACTAAATGGGGTTTAAAATAATTTGCAATACTGTATTTGAGTACTACTTATAGTAATGATCACAGGTAGCCATTTGTTTGATATTCACCCSTTTACTGAAATGTTGCACCCAGCTCTACATTAGCAGTACAATACACAGCATATATTCTCATCAAGCTTTTATTAACATTTATTAAGCATAAACAATATTTTTTAATGTTTTCTTTTGTTTTGTTTCCTTTCCCTCTCTGCCTTACTCCCTGCTTCAAGGTGGATAAAGCTATTACATTTATTCCAACAGATTTGAATTCCCCTTAAGGCTTTTAGTGACTAAAAATTGTTACAGTATTCTGGCTGTGTTCAAGTCAGATTAATAGCTTGGAGTCTCTGGGAAGAAGACCAAAAATATAAATTGTAATCAATTAACATTTATTACGGACAGCTTGTGGCTGCATAAATTTCCACTACATCTTAGACAAGTTAATATTTTTTTCCTCTTTTTATACTGCTGTATCATAATCTTGATAAAATCAGCTTAAAACCTAATTTTTACAAAGATATGGCACTAAATTTACCATRGTATAAATACTATATTAATTATGTGAAATAAAACATAGTATAAAATGTAGAAGTGTGAGGAAAGTGCATATATTGGGCTTCTCAAATCTCATGAGGGCTTATGATCCCTTATAACAGACACAGTCCAAATATGAACCCATCTATGTCCCAGGCAYAGATGAAAAAGTCTGTTTTCTTTTACATTCATTCTCAGTTAATTATATATTGACCCAATAATGCCTGTGTTTGGCTGTCATTTGGTGTGTAATGATGAATCAAATTTTTGATCTGCTACAAATGTAAATGAACAAGTAACATATAAATATAAATAATTATAACTAAGTGTAACACAGATCTTGATACCACACTGAGTTTAAATAAGATCTGATTCTGAATGCCTACGTTGGAGGCATTCCTTTGAGCTCAATATTTACTTAACTTTCACGGCAAATATTTCATTGACTAATTGCTTTCAGATATGACATTACACAAATTAAAAAACAAAAAAAAAAAAGAAAGGAAAAAKATTGWGTCTGCTATTTGGAACAAAAMCYYMAMMAAATACCTCCCAGGTCTCTAAATCATAATGTACAAAATGCATTTTAGTTATTAGAAAACAGTAATCATATATTTGGTTGGAATACGCACTTCACTCCTTTGATTACAATTCAGTAGGGAAGATATGTGCCTGTTTTAAAGCAAATTTAATACATAATTTTTATGTTCAATTAGCTATCAAACATGCTTTAAAAGTGCCTTRTACTAAAGAAAATACTAAGATTTTTTTCATTGCTTTTATTGAGGTTCTTTTACTCAATTATTTGCAAATTTCTCTTTCCTAACTTTGAAAGGTTCSTTTTTTTCAAGGAAATGAAGAAACAAACTGGATGAAATCCCATACTTGTAAAATGTGCTGAAGATCCATTGACTTTAAATGAGTTTCAACAACTTACACAAGTGGAAGATACGACCCTTTCTGATTTATTTTGGCAAAGAAAACTCTTTCCTTTTTTGGCACTGGAGATGTTCTGCTATCACCAGTTACTAAATCTCTAGCAAGATTCATGTGAATACAAGTGAACATACACTTGTAACTGACAGCCCAAATAATTCAGTAGTGACTTCTGTAGAAATTTCTAACCTTTCATGTAGGTAAAAGTTTAACAGTGATATTTAGAGATGGATCTCTAGTGGTACAGATCAATAATTAATTCTTTCTCATTATTTATTTATTTTAAACATGGTCCTTAAAAAAGGTAAGTGTATTTCACAAGAAATTTAAAGAAATACACTCCTCTGTTGACAATTCTAGTTGCAATRTATTTTATTTTACAGAACTTAATTGTCATTCTCACCTTTTGTGAAAGGTGAAAGAAAAAAGCAAACACAACAAATGCTCAGTTTGCTTTTCTTAGAATGCAACTTCTCATGTACGTTTGAGCTGCAGAGGGGTGATGAACACTCCCATGTTTCTACTTGGGTAGTGAGACCTGAAGTCCCTCAGGAGCAGGAGCTCCCTGATGTACATCTCAAAGYCTTTGAGCGTGCGTGGCAGCGATGGCTCAGGCTGTCCCTGGGAGATTTTCATGCAGTTGGAATAAGAGGCAGATCACATCCAGGAAGGCTTCTGCAAGTATTCCCAGGACACTCTCTATGATTAGCTGTTTTTACACAGCTCAGCCCTGATTCTGCTATCCAAGAATTAAAAAGGGGAGGAGAAGTTCTCACTAGGTTCTCTTTTCTACCTGGTTTGAGGTGTTTTTGCCTACTGCCTCTTACATGAAAGCAAAACTCAATTTAGAATATAACAACAGTAAATGAGAAGCTCTTACRTATTTAATGTACCAAATAAATACGACTGAAGTGTTTTCTTGAAATGTCTCAGACTTGTTTTGTTACAAGATAGTCAGAAAATATAACATGAAAGATCTGTTTTCCTAAGTGTCTGAAGTCACCTTACATAGAAAAAACACTACAACTGCTTTCTTAAGCTTTGTCTACACCATAAACTAAGAAAGAACAAGAATTAAAATTGTCCACCATGCTTGCTGGCAGTTTTGACCTAGGCCAGCTAGCAATTTGTCAGACAGGATCARTGTACAGACTGGGAAAGAGACTAGGAATTATTTTGGAGAGAGTTGCCTGTTAATTTCTGTGCATCTAAGGAGCGCAGCAAAGGTGCTGAAGATCTTTATTTCAAATTAAGAGTCTAAAGAGCAATTGAGTAAATAGACTGAATTTATCTTTATTAGTTTACATAATAAATACAAATACATAGATATAAATACAAAATTCACATAAACATAAATACAAAATTTACAAACACTGAGCAGTAAATTATATATCTCATAATAACTAGACATCTCACTCTGGATTTTCATTTATAGCTTCATTTCTATTCTTCACCTTTCTATTTAACCTGTAATAGTATACAACCCTAAGCACTGCCAGAGAACATGAGGAATCTAGTTACAAATCAGGACCAGCTTTGGAAACATAAATGGTCATTCTAACCAGGTAAGCTGTCAAAGGCTTCTYCTGTAGCCCAAAGCTCTCATCATTGGCATGACATTGACTCTAGAAACTATTATCTTTATGTACATGAAGATTCTCTGAACTTAAATATGTTAGAGACATCTTTATCCTTCCAAACCACTCCATCACCTTCTACTTATAAATAGAATATTAATTCACCAATATTCCATTTCACTTTAGGTTATATTAACTGAATCCATTGTAGCATTATGTGCCACAAAAAGAACTGTATGAAATAGCATGAAAATACAAAAATTTTAGATTGAAATTGGGGACTATACGCTCAAAGTTGAGATGCTATRGGTGGTTTAAAAGGTTGTTTAGGTATGAACAGCTTGTACAGAGACAGTGCAAGACAACAGTTTGGACATTTGAAGCATATTTAGATTAAAGCAAATATTTATTTCTCCTATTGAGAGGAAAGTTTGCACTTTGGAAAATGTTAGAAAAAGGTCATGAAGGCTTTTGCTTAATGCAGTTGCTGTTTTCAGTAGAAATTTTATGATTATTTTTTCCTTTCCTAAATGTGTGTTTAATACATTTGAAAGGTAATAGATTGACAGCAGTAGAAATTGCCCAGCATTTCCTGGGACATAGGAATGATGCTCTTTGATGAGCAAAGTGACCTCTGTTTCCTCATGTTTACACTTGCCAATACTGCCTTCAGTATATATACTTTCAAGTAAGATTTTTGTGAGATGGAATGACCTCACTGGCATCAGTTAAAGGTATAAATAAGTGTAAGCAATTGCAAGATGTGTGTTTAGTTTCTTTTAATTTTTCCTTCTTCAGCAGGTTTTTAATGAAAGAAGTGGAATTTAATAAGGAAGAATTCAGCCCGCRTGTTCTATTCTTCTAGACAGACAAATTATTTGCTAGAAATCATATTAAACTAATAAAAAAAATAGCCCAAATAAGAACACATGGATATTTTTGATCTGATTATCTGAGAGTTTTGTTTCGTTGATTGGTTGGGGGTGCTTTGTTCAAATGCAATATGGGCAAGAAATGGAAGGAAAGACAGGAGCAAACTGCAGAACAGACATTTTCTAAATGAGAACAGAGTATCCAAAAATGTAAAACAAAAGCAAATTATGGGTAAGAATAACTGTTTCATTGAGTACATTCTACTATCTACTGATGATTCTTTTATCTTAAAAATGTGCATTTTCTGAGCAGGYATATCTGTTCTGTGAGTGAAGAGTGGCTATACCTCACATAAGTTTGTAATGTCAYAGAAGCTTCCAAAAATCTTTTAAAGGAAGTTTGGACTTTATTCTTTTTAGTTTTTTAATGTTTGAAATACTCCCGTTATAAAAATAAAAATGGTGAAAGTTGAAATAGCTTGACTGTGTATTTTCACCTGTCCCTGAATCTAAGGCAAAGGCATATGTATCAGTTTTCCTTAACCTGTTTATTCAGAAGGTGCTTTTGTTTGAGAGCACAATTTTTCAGTCGATAACTTTGTAATTGTTATTTCATAATCTCCTTTGATATTTAATTTTTATTTATACAACAGAATTTTCCAAAGTTACATTGAATAACAAAAAAAATAAGAGAAGCCTAGGGGGTTGAGGCTTATTGTCGTTTTTTGCAATTGTCAACAGCAGGTGATTGGATGAATAGAAAAATTACAAACACAACCAACCATAAAAGAATTTCCTTAAGAATGAAATTTCACGATGTCTTAAATTTACAGAGGTCCATCAATTTCAACTGCTAGGTTTGTACCTTCGAAAATCTTAGATATTAATTTAAATCATATAGACTTTGGAGCTGGTTGTCCCAAAGCAGAAGAATCTACTTTTCATTTACCAGCCACAGCAGTGGATACYTTTGGTGAGATATGTAGCCTTATTCTCAAGCTTTTTCCAGTCCAGATTCTTATTTTGCTGTCTCATTGTCTTACAACAGATCTAAGCATAGGCAAATTCTAATATATTATTTCTAGTTCCATCTGACTTGATTGAAATCTWGATCTATCCTAAACTAACGAATGTTAATGAGGAGCTTGAATGTCCTTTTCATATATTACACCGCCCCCCAAAATAACCCAAACCSTCACCCAAAAAGTAGCAAAAAGGATTCTTCTCAATACATTAAAAATACCAATAAATACACCTGTATTTATTCAGTTATCTAAGAAGTTGCTTTAAACTTTAGTTTTTTCAAGTCAGACAAGTATCAAAACAGAATGATTCAATAATGTTATAAAAGCAGGTAGCCCCGCTTTTTAAAGCCTTTTGATCTCTTGGAATGTTGAAAAACTTTTTAAGAAAGGTGTGATAAATTTCCACACCCAGTAKGACTGTACAATATCTTTTCCTTTAAAGAAAGATTTGAATTAGAAAAGAAGTTTCCATTGGGAAAAAGAAGAAGAAGAAAAAAACATCCTTCCTTCTGGAAAAAAATTACCCCACAATACCCCCTAAACAATAACAACAAATCATTCTTAAACTAGGATAAGAAAAATCAAAACCCAAAAGAAGGGAAAAGGGAAAAAAGTTAACAGGAATGACAAGAGTTTCARTAGTTCAGTTCCTTGGATTATTACCTGTCCATCTCTCAGGCTTGCTAGAGGAAGAGTCCTTGACCTACAAAAGAACCTGTGTACAACAAGGCAACTGAACACACACAGAGGACTGTATCTTTTAGATAAGATCTTTGTGTAAGTAGACTAGGAGAAGCATTGCTTCATTAAACCACATATGCCTTTTATAAATATATGCCTTTTTTTAAACATATTCTTTGTGTGTTTGGGTTATTTATGATAAAAAGATTTTTATGTATTTTATCTTTTAATAGCTGAGACAAGTAACATCAAGGCAGTCCACAATCAGAGATGTCACTCCTTATGAGTTAACTGGGATCCCTCAAAAACATCATCTATTCCCTGGAAAAATGCACAGAGACACTCAAGGAGGTGTCAGATTTTATTTTGTTGGCAGAGAAAAATGTTTCATATGGATAGGGACAGCTAGGAAAGCTTCTTTGAATCTTTAATGGGGGAAGGCGTCTCTGTCTGAGGGGACTAGAGGTTATTAGTAAGATCTATGTTTGATATTTCTGTCAGCATTCAGAACATCATTACAGCTCTCCAAAAGCCAGACAGGGCATTGCCTCACCTAAGACRTTTTTAGGCTCACTACCCTGGAGGTGATGAAATGAGGGGGAAACYAGAAAGTTGTGTGGGAGCTGTGGAAGGAAAAATGGCAGTAACATCAATAAGATTATGCCACATGATGTAGTAAAGAAGAGGGTGTTTTTATGACTAAATGCGTGTGTGACTTACATGTTTTATAACTCCTAATTACTCAATAAATTACCATATGCTTTATTTATACAGAAAGGAAGCAGAAGAATAAATAGCAGGAGATCCAAAACCAAGCAGTCAAGATTACATAAAAAACACATTCAGAATTTTGACTWTAGTCTGGCCAGAAAATGTCAGGACATGGAAATATTTGGGTATAATGATATAGTTAAAAAATCAAAGTATTATATTTTTTTAGGCAGCCCTAAATTAGGTGAGGTTGCAATTAAGGATATATATGTGCACTTGTGGGCTAGCAAGATCCAGGCACATTTTTTAAACTTGATTTTGACCTCAGTGAAATTATTATCTTTTTCAAATTATTATACTCTCACTGGCTAGTGTTGAAATTAAAGGTCTGTCAACCTTGCCATTTTAAATGCTGATATTTAGGAGTTTATAACTCAGCTGTAAAAATTTCCTTCAGGCTCAAAGTTGGCAGTAAAGGCTATAAACCAGAGCTGATTTTCCTCCCACAAAAACCATTAAAGAGTATGTTTGGACTAAATCTGAGGATATTGGAGCAAACAAAATATAGGCATTAAGTACTTTTTTGATACTTTTTATGTCTTACATAAAACTCAAGAACACCTTTTATCACTTTGTTTTATTTACTGGTTTTGTTTTTTTCTTTTTAGTTGAGTTTAACGCTCATAAGAAATGTCAAATTAACATACCTGAAAGGTGAAATCTTTCATTTACTTGCAAAGCAATTTTTTTACAAGCTATTCTAATTTGAACATCCCTACAAATGTATCTTTGTCTTCTAGTAGCCTCTGGGATCATAAAGTTTTMGTGATAAAAAAGCAGACTAACAGAGGATTATTTGTAGCAGATTAATAATAATATTGATTGTAATAATAATGATGCAGATTATATTAAATAWTAAATATTAAATAGTTCTCAGCTTTAAACGTTTACAAAACTGTGATGTAGAGCTAGAATATTTTTTACTCCTCCACTACTTTAGGGACCACATCACGTTTTACCCTTCACAATCATATTGATTTTTTTAAAAAGGCGTTAGTTTTGTTTGTTGGTTATTTGTGTCTGCACTTGTTGRAAGATAATTTCAAAGAGCTGGTATGAAAACTTCTTATTTATTTCCAGCTATTCACGTTCATAGTTCATATCCATTTTTTATGTAGCAAATTTATCTCTGTCTGGCATTAAAATCTCTACTACAGTTGTAGAGATTGATTGTACTTCTTTCAGACTGAAGTTTGAGTGGGCTAATCATGTCAGGATCTTTACTCTGTCCTKGTTTCATAGTTTCACTTGCCTATGATCATCATCGCAGAAAAGGATAAATGAAAAGGCTTTAAATTARGAACAGGAAATGACACAACTGACGGAATAAATAATGGGATTCTTTGCTGTCATCGATGTGTGTTGAAAGTAAGATGGCACATGTTGTCCATTCAAAAGCCAGGAAAAAAAATTCAATAACACCAAGGCAGTTTCAAAATGAGTAAAGTAAGTCCTCGTAAGTGTGGAAGTTACTGCTAGAGAAAACTTCATGGTTAAAATGTATGTGAAATGAAAAGTAACAGGAAATTTACTAAAAATAATCCACTGAGGCCTCTTGCATAAAACTGATGCCTTGGGAGGGCTGACCTGAAACAGAGACTGGACAGAGCTAGAGAACAAAGTAGGTATTTATTGAATGGCCTTTAGGATACACCTTGGGCAGGACAAGAGCCTGACCAGGGCTACACCCAAGGTGGACTTAGAGTGGTCACAAAATGCACAACCAGTCATGAGGTCTCACACTTTTATAAGTTTTGGTCCATTTGCCTTTTGGGGTTTAATTGTCCAATTACAACTTCAGGTTGTGAGGTCTTGTCCTTTTTGTTCCTCTCTTCAGTCCACCATTGTTCATGCTTTTGGGCCTGAAAGTTGTTCTTGGTCTCCAGCAGGAAAAGGATTTGTTTTGTCTACCTACCCTGTGAAGAGAACTTACTGGCACTTAATATGAGGCTCAGAACTACATCCCTAGGCAGCACAGAATATGAAAAACATGACAGCTAAACCTTAAGGCATCATTCCCCCCCTTTAGAGGCTTGACCAGTATACAGTATATTCACAGATTCAGAGGATATTCTGAGTTGGAAGGGACCCATCAAGCCCAGGTCTTAGGTAAATGGCCCATACAGGGATTGAATACACAACCTTGGTGTTATAAACACCAAGCTCTGGTTCAGCTGAGGCAACCTCAGGGTCAAAACAGGAGATTCCTAACCCCCAATTTGTGGGAGGCTGGGAAAGAATTTATGGTGTTACTATATAACTGCCCATTTTATATACTGTGTCCTAGAAAACGTTAAGGAACTAGAAGTAAGCATATGTGTGTGAGAAAGAAAGAAGATAGGGAAGGGAATCATAAGTTTTGTGCAGAGCTATACAGTGCCCAACAATGTTCCTATTACTTGAAACAGAATTTTCAATTGTTATTTCCATACTTGGAGTAGTTTTACTTGTGGTTCATGTTGCACTGAAGTGATTTTCAGGGTATTTACTTTGTTTCATTTGTATTTACAGAAAAACACATTTTCCTCAAATCTACAGCAGTAAATGTTTGTGCCAGAAAATGACACTTCCATGCTTTCTTACGTACTGATAATAGTCCACAGGGCATTTAGGAGCTTAAACATTATTATTGACTACCCAGAGAAATAGCATATGTTAGTTTTGTATTTCTATTTCAGGCACAATTTATTTAAACATGCAAATAAAAATAAATATTGAAATGATACATTATGAACTCGAATATCAGTGCAGAAGTAAGGAAACCAAATATTAATGCTAGAAATATATATATATATTTCACCTCATAACAGCAAGATCTTCTCTTACATACATAATGGGGCAAGTTAAAAATGATCCTTGTACCTTACTTCTGAATTTCACCTTCATTTCAAGCAAAAATTTGTTCAAATGGATTTTGTGTAAGTTTGATGCAAGACTCGGTGTTGTGGTACATTACTTGCCTTTAATTTGCAAATCGCTGTTCAGCTGCAGAAGTCAGGGTWAGTCAGAAAGAAGCTTTCGTCTTTTATGATGGTAAGTATTATGGAAAATTATTGAGAAGTCTAAACACTTTCACATTCAGATTAAGATTTCCAGGGCAGACTGGCTTTGGAGCAGCAACTTCATAATCCTTAGAATGCTGGACTTATSCAAGACTTTCAAAGTGTCAAGGTTTCCAGAGAAACAGCAAGGAGGCCTGAGATCAGTGGTRTCCTGAAGGTGTCACCAGTTTCAGAATAGTCAGGCCAGCAGGAAAATCTGCAGATTTACAAAGTTTCTGCTGAAAGATATAAGCAACATTGGTATCCATAATGCCTCTACCAGAAAGCTGTTAATTCTGGACCTTACCAACTCTGTTGCACAGGAGCTGCAAATGGAACTAACAGAAAGTCAATAGCTTGCATGGTTCTGCCATTTTTTTTTTTGTTTGTTTGGGGTTTTTTTTGTTTTTTTTAAATGAAGACAAAGGCTTTTGCAAAAATTTGTGGGGAAAAAAAACCCAAACAACCAACAACCAAAACATTGTTGAAAGGTTATTTTTTTACTGACTTGTAACAGGAAACAAATCCTTACAGTCTTACTTACCCRACCTGTTTTACTTATTCTCTTCTTCTGATGTCTCTGATTAGGTCTGTCAGAGATTTATTCTGTTATTTCCCAGGAGTAAGAAACCATTGTGTTGCAAGAGTCATCAGAATCAACACTAAAAAGGCTTCTATTCTTTGAAATACATTCTGTCTAAGTTTCCAGCCAACAGCAATAGTGAACATCAACCTCATAGGATAGATTTTATGTTAGCACTTTACATGAGGGGTTATACAGCTATAACTTAAGTACTATATGATGGAATTTAATTAGGTCAGATATGAAGTGATAATATTAAAATAGTAAGTTGTACTCATCATGAAGAAAAGTTCCTTGCTTTATAGCTGAAAAATTTATGGGTGCTCTTGGAAACTTTAATGTTGGCAAGCATTTCCTAAAGAACACTCTATAATTCAAAGTAAGTAAAAGAAGAACTTATGTACCTTGGCTGTGAATTTCAGCTGACTCTTCTCAGAATAAAATAAAAAAAAAACTTAGAAGGAATCTGATACACTGGATGTTAAAGACAAAAAGTTGATTTAGAGGTTTATTTTATAAGAAATACTATGATTTTCAGTGAAATCTTTTGCAAAATATAATAACTATATGAGAATGTCCCTTCATTCTCAAAAGACTGCACACCTGAGCCATCTGAACCTCTTGAGTTAATTTTACCTCTGAAACTCACTTATATAGCTTCACCCATTTCTTTAGTGTGACCTTCGAGATTTTGAAAAATACTGAATTATTTCAAGGTGCACAGGATGTATCAGTCAGTGGTTACCAGGCAAGAGCTTTCTTGATTTTGCTATGAAGTAGCAACTGGTCAAGTACAAACAGTGGATACAAATTCTGGAACTGATCAAGAGGCACCTGAAATATTCTACCCATCTTATTTATTCTGAGAACTCACTATCTGGAAGTGTTAGTGAAAACATTTTCTTTTTTTCCCAAAAGATTATAATTCTCAGATTCGTTCACAGTTATCAAAATTATTCCTTGGTAAAAAGTTTTCTAAGTCAAAATCTTTTGTAAAAATGTAAATTTCTGCATTTTTTTCCTTTTTTTTAATTTACTTTGTACCAGTGTCTTATGTATTCATGGTGTATATATATATATATATATATATATATATATATGTATATATAAAATTATCCAGACTTCAAAATAAAGGTTGTATTTTCTTTCTTTAAAATAAATCGTAAAAGTTGGGCTATCTGTTCTAATGTCAAAGTACTTAATTTTAATAATACACTTAATTTGTAATGTGGTTTTGCTCATTCAAACTTCAGATTTTTTTCATCCTCAATTACACCTCTATAGTAATAAGGATACTACTGGCAACTAAAACTAGATTTTGATAGCTGAACACCAAAATATTTTCAAGTACTCCACTGTAGATTTTTGCTTGGAAAAACCATCAGCACCAGGCTTTCAAAACGTATACAGTTAGTGCAATTTGATAAGGAATTTATTCACAACAATATTTTTGGTAGCCTAAGTGTAGATCACATCCTAATTTTGAAACTGCTTGCTGAGATGACTCAAGATACCAGAAAAAAWTATTTATTTATCTCTGATTAAAAAAAAAATAAGATTTATTCAAAAGTTATTCCTTAAAACAGAATTTATAGACATACTTTCCTCCTAATGCAACAGGGTTTTTTCTTGTGAAATAGTGAAAGAGTTCTTCCACTCATTAAATTGCCCAGAGAAGCACAGAGAGTCCAACAGAGGTCAAACAGACAGTATCAGAAGCACTATGTAGTATTTGCATTAGTAAGGTAAGTATGGAATATCTGTATTAAAAGGTTGATTTAAAATTCCTAAGTATGTTTTCAGYGACTTTGGCTCCAGATGCCCAAGAAGGCTGCAGGACAATTCCTCAGACATTGTGGCACTGAAAAATCTGTGGTACCCATCCTCATTGAATTGCCTGGATGCTGCAATGAAAAACCAGATCACTCAGTCCTGCTCTTCAGCCAGTCAGCTCCCCTGTGACTTAAGGGATATACCCAGACCTACTCAGGCAGAAGAATCACATCTCAGCGGGGAGGGTGAAGCTAAAAATACAAATGAAGGAACAAAGTCAGCCTTGAGCTCCATCTGTCTCCTCAGTGTTTGTACTGGGTACCTTGTCAGCTGCCTTGCCTTTCCCTTTGAGGATAAMAAGTGAATGTAGAAAGGAATGACTACCAGTGTCATGAGCCTGGAAATCTGCTCAGGTCTGCTCACTGAACAAGCTATAAATACAGCCACAGCTGTTTCTCTGGGACCTTTCTTTTACACTTAAGGCACAGAATTTGTTATTCATCATGCCTAGGCTGTTCTAGACTGCTCATTTTTCTCCTTCTCCTCCTTCCTTCTCCTTCTCTTTGCTGCTGCTGCTGTTGTTGCCATTTGTTTTACAAGTGTGAAGGCTGGCCTGAATTTAAAAACATCATATAGTTACTTTATCTCGTTCAACCTAAGATTTGTGCAAAATCTATCAGAATTGTTGCTTTTGAAAATAAACAGATTTACAGCAAGTTCTACTAGAAATGTTTGAAAGCTAGTGAAACAGTAACTTCTCACTTGCCACAGCTCTTAGAACAGGTACATGAAACAAATAAAACTCAGCAAATATGGCTTTTTGCCTTAAAAGTTTTCCAGAATTCAGAAACACAGTTTAATTTAATTTGCTCTTACAATAAAGGCTAGATGTGYTTTTTCTTTTGACAAAAAGATGGTTTTGTAGCATAAAACTTGTGTATCTTTTTAATTTCAATTATTCTAATGGATTTCATAGTACTATTACCTTTTTTTTTTTTAATTCGGACATTTATTTCCTATTATGTTTTAAAAATACTCTCTCTAATTACATGTGCAAAGAATTCATTGAAGTCAGAATCTGAAGAAGAGCTGAATAGGACACAATTTTAAAAATGTGGTAAATGTAATGGTTTGGCTTGAAGTATAACTGTATMTATAATTTTATTTATTTATTTATTTACTTACTGACTCTTGGCAATGTTCTCCTTTGACATCTGGTTTCTATTGCCAGCCCCTCATTACAGCTGTCTCTGTGGCCTTATTATTTCACTATTTCTTTATTTTTTAATTCCCACCTTTTTCTGACTCATTCAACAACAAAAAAGAATTCTCTGTACTGAATGTTCTTCAAGAACTTRAACTGTGATCTTTGACCTGGGGAATTCATAGAACCTCTGCTGTTTTGTCCACATCCTGCAATGGTTCTCACCTGGGAGATAGCAGGCTCACAGCATGACCACAYACTCAGTGCAGATCTACCACAGGATGTTTACTGAGGCGACAATATTGAAAAATAATCCTTCTCTAGAAAAAAACAAACATACCCCTGCCCCCAAAAACCCCCAAAAAACAAAACAAACAAAAACCYCCCAAATCCCAAAACAACAAACCGACACCAAACAACATCTCACTCTGGCCATTTCTTCCCTAATCTAGTTGCTTAAGTGGGGGATTTCCAAAGAATTTTTTAGCTTTATAGTTATCTTTCCTTCTTAGAGATACCTCAGCAGGAATACAACCATGACAAAAGCTCAGGTAAGAACAGAAGGAAACTTTGGTTGYGCTTCACAGAGGAAACAAGAGAAAACACCTTCTGCCAAAAACRCATCCTGGCTCTGGTATTGGTTTTTCACAGCAAGGTTTTGGTAKTGGGGGCACTGCAAATGTGGTTTCTGTTAGAAGGCACTAAAAAACTACCCATTGTCAGACAGAACCAGTTTCCATAAGCTGCAGGATGGACCCGTCTCTGGCCAAAGCTGGACCAGTCAGCCCCATTGGTAGCAACTCTGAAATATCATATTTCAGAAAGGGTAAAAACTGCCACAGAGCAACCAGCCAGGAGAGAGAAGACAGAAAATAGAAAACAAGCCGCCCTGAAGACACCGAGGCCCGTGAAGCCAAGGGAGGAGGTGCTCCAGGTGCTGGAGCTGAGATTCCCCTGCAGCCCATGATGCAGACCATGATGAGGCACCTGTGCTGCTGCAGCCTGTGGAGCAGAGATCCACCTGCAGCCCATGGAGGACCCCACGCCAGAATGGGAAGATGCCTGAAGGAGGCTGTGACTCCATGGAAAGCCCATGCTGGAGCAGGCTTCTGGCAGGACCTGTGGGCCTGTGGAGAGAGAAGCCCACTCTGGAGCAGGTTTGCTGCCAGGACTTGTGACCCCATGGGGGTCCCACACTGGAGCAGCTGATTCCTGAGGGACTGCAGCCTGTGGGAAGGATTCAGGTTGGAGAAAGTCAGGAAAGACTGTATCTGATGGGAGGGTTCCCATGCTGCAGCAGAAAAAGAGTGGGAGGAGAAAGAAGCAGCGGACAAAAAGCATTAAGAACTGACTGTAACCCTCATTCTCCATTTCCCTRTGCCACTTGGAGAGAGGAGGTAGAACAGTTGTGAGTGCAGTTGAGCCCAGGATGATGGGCATGTGGGGGGAAGGTGTTTTTAGATCCTTTCTTATTTCTCACTATCCCCATATGTTATTGATTGTCAATAAATTCAAATAATTTCTCCAAGCTGAGTCTGTTTTGCCTGTAATGGTGATTAGTAAGTGATCTTTTCCCGACTTTACCTCAACCCATGAGATTTTCATCRTATTTTCTCCTCTGCCTTATTGAAGTGGGAGAGGATCGAGCTGCTTGGTGGGTACCTGGTGACCAGCCAAGGTCAACACACCACACCATTACCCAGATGGAAAAAGGGAATATACTTAAGGCATAGGCAAATTATATTGAAATTATGCTTCCTGTAGACTTGAAATAGAAATAATTTYCCCTCTATTTTTCTCTCTTATAGCTGTGTGGTATGTTAGCATTTTTTAATGGGAAGCTGGTGGCTCTTGTTTTTTAGAAGCAAAGCACCTTATTTGRGAGGAACAAGAAAAATAAAAACCACAAAGATTTATATTTTCAGAAAAACTAAACAAATCCAAAATTCGATGGGGATTTTTTTTTCAAAGTAGAAATTTCAAAATGTAAGCAGGCCACTAATGCAAAACGAACAGTAAATGTGGCACAACAAAATAACTTTTTTTTCCTGCATCTCAATCTAAAGTGCTCAGTTATAATAGAATTTGGGTTTCTCAAAAAAAGGTTTGTAAAGTAAAATACTGATAATGACCTAAGTAACAGGGAAACTGTTACTTCCCTTTTAAAATAAATAGTATAGTAAAAATGTCAGTGATTTTTTTCTCCTGTGAGAGTAAAGTTACTTGCTTACTAAAAGGAAATATTCATGTTCATGTTAGAGTATATTATTTGTTGATTAATCTATCCCTATGGAGATTTTATTGATTTAATTATGGTGTAGATTATTTCWGTAGCTCCTTGTATTGGAATATTTGCTGCAAGTGAAAACAGRTGTACTTAAAATGGTAAGATATACATTTCATGCACTTACATGTGAAAGTATCTGTAAATTGCATAGATTTGTGATTCAAGCAGACACAAGAGTAGTAACTTTACAGATAAACGCTACAGAAAATCCCATTTTTCAATATTTACATGTGCTACAAAAATCTTTYTGGAAAACTTGCTAGTTTGTTGAATTTAAAAAATAGGAAATTATTCCCATAAAACACATTTTATTACATAAAATAGGAAAGTGACTAGATAGTTTGATCATTTTATAGGAAATAATGGATTAGGATAATTTGCAAAGGGACACGAGCACTGAAGTGTATAATGTTCAGGTACCCAGTAAGATCTGTGAAAAACACAGATTTCTAGGTAGCCTAGAGGTGTCACATAAAGTAAGTTTAGTTGCTGAAGATACTGGAARCAGGTCAGCTGAACAACCTGAAAAGCAAAAAATACATATGGAAAAGAAAACACTTAAATACATGCTTCAGAGCAGATAGTAAGGTAGCTGAACCATAATGCTAAAAATTTTTCTTCCTCAAAAGTTCAGACAAGAATAGTTATGAGGTTTGGAAGCAGCACACCTCTAAACCACATGATGAAAAAAAAAAAAGAGACATAAATATGCATTCAGGGAAAGAAAGAAAGGAAAGAAAGAAAGAGAGAGAAAGAAGGAGAAAGGAAAGAAAGAAAGAAAGAGATGGAAAGTAAGAAAAAAGATTCATGACTGGTGAAAAAAGTTATGTACCTGGTCTGGTTGCCTATTATAAGTAGGTAATTTCTTTTGCCAAGTGCAATCTCATCCTAAATAAAATAAGTTTCCTAAGGTACAAATCTGAAATCATATGATAACTCAGCAAAATGCAGGATAAATGCTTCCAGACCTAAGCTTTTTTTTTTTTTCTTTTTGATCGATGTAAACTTTATAATCTATTTCTGAGTTTAGGCATGAGGCAMAGCTGCTAAACATCACTTATATGTTTAACCCATGATGTTGAGAATCCATGGCATACTATTGTGGATGCTAAAAATAAAATGAATTTAGATTGAGGCCTTAGATATGTCAGAATACACGAGACCGTGAATTTCACTTACATTAAGTTGTCAACAATGTATATATAAATATATACATTTAAAATGGGAACTGTGCTCCCTGACAATTATAGAATGTATTTACACGAGCAGGCAAGTAGATCAAAACACAACAGTATCAGTAGTAATGAACCTGTTGGTTCCAAACTACATCTGCACAAAATGCTACAGTCTTGCAGAATCTTGTCATTGTCACCTTCTGCAGACCTTACATTCAGGCATTCCTTCAGCTGACCCTTGCRCTGTCTCCCACACTCAGAGGAATTTGCCACTGTCCTTCATGACTGCTTGAAGRAAGTGCTGCAAGGGATAGGAGTGGTTCCAACAGAGGGGGATTTTCTGTCTGATCCAATGTCATTACCTGCAAAATAAAACGTGACTGTTGGCAGGCACAGGACAYGCTTTCACACTGTATGATAAGATACATGACAAGCCACTTAAGGCTGGTCCAGTAATGGTCTGACTTATCAAAATTTTCAATACCTTCTTTTGAATGGTTTTAATATCTTGTCACTCACTACTCAGGGCAATACTGTGAAGGATAACCAAGCCCTTGGAGGAGTGATAGCTCCTCCTGGAAGAACAAGAAAAAYGTCAGCATAGCATACACTCACTGCCATGATTTAGTGGAACTTTCCTGTGTGATTTTGAATTCTCCTTTGTTTTAAAGGGAAAATATTACTTAATTCTGGAAGGCTTCCCTGGATAGAGGCAAAATAAACTTTCTTTATGTGAGCAATTTTGGAAAACTAAGGGAATTTTTTAAAAAAATAAACCTGAAATGTTGATATATACCTTCATGCTCATAACTTACTAAAGATATTGGAAATTAATTACTCTAGCAATCATAACAAGTTGCTGTGATGTGTTTCTTTAGTTTTTTATAAGTCCCTAAAATAATGTAACTTTATTGATTCATTAAATACTCTGAATTTTTTGAACTAACCCTAGGAAACTTATAAATGTAAGAATCCAGATTCCCCAGTGTTCTGGGCCTCCTTGGCCATGCCGACCATGCTCTTTATTTGAATAAATGCTGTGAGTGGTTTAGAAGAGGATATCAGCAGAAAACCCTTCATGGGCTGAGGCCACAAGACTGATGGTTATCAAATCGTGTTGTATAAACCTAGAAAAAACATTGTGATTTTGTGGTTGTTGTTTTATTTTTTTTTCTTTTCTTGGTTGGTTGGCTGGGGTGGAGGTTGTTTGTTTGGTTTAAAATTTTCCTTTTTAACTTAAGCTATTTATTCGTTTCCTTTTTTCTTTTTTTATCCCCCTTTTTGGAAATGTCTATCAAATTATCTTCTAAACACTTTGTATGAATTTTTTCTAAGATTTCTAGCTAAACAATTCATAGGTATTACAGACATAAAAAACTTATAAAGTCTATTTATGCTTTGATGGGAGATTTCAAAGGTCTTCTAAATCTATTTCAGTTATGGGATTTTCCTTTATTCCTTGAGAGCCATGAAAAAGATAGTAAAAAATCTGCAAAGTCTGTTACTCTATCACATTTATAATGGCACACTTAATGACATTAATGACACATCCAGTGAGATGTTAGGAAGTCAGAGGACTTCAGAAGTTTTATTCAGGAACGTTAAAAAGATTTATGTTAATGCCTGAAGCTCGAATTCCGAATCTCCAGAGATAAACATATACTGTTCTGCATCATAACCATGCTATGTCTTGAAACACTTCCAGTTTATTTATTCTTAGTTCTGTCACTCATTTGCTGTACTCTGAACTGTGTAGGAAGACTGATACCTTATTTCATACTCCTATCTTTAATAAAGAAACAAGATACAGTACACTCTTGTATGAATTCTTTGCCTTATTTTTCATAGAAATTGATTAATTTATACTACCACAAGCAAGAACTAGAAATAATTCTCTTTTTAATGGCTCCCAATTCAAACTTTAAGACTGAGAAAATACAGTTTTGCCTAAATGTTAAACACAAGGCTGTCTGGAGAGAGTCATGGTTGTTGCTATCTGTCTTGTTTCTAGGCTAAAACTGAACAATACATCTTCCATGAAGATTTCCATGTGTAAAAGTAATGTATACAGAGAAGTGAGAACGATTGCTCCCACAAGAAAACACAGTGGGTATAACTGCAGCTCAGTGTTAAAGAGACGGCTTCACAAAGGAAGACATTCATTCGTAGAACTTATCCCACAAGAACTGCAAMGACTCACATAGAAGCTTAGATGAAATGGTACCTGTCAAAGATTTTTTTAGGGTTTTTGTTAGTCATTTCTCTCCTTTATGCATGTTTATATATGTAAAAGCCACAGTAGCTCAGAATATCAGTACAGACCTCACAGATCAAGGAATTTAGTAGTTAAATACAGAGAGGTGCTGATACTGCAGTTACTTTCCATCAACAACAGAGAGATCAGCTAGAATATTTATCTGAAATAGTCATCTATCTTTTATGTAATTATATGTGGCTCCCATTACTAAAAAGTTCTACAAAAGATGGGTTTCAATAGCAACATGGAAAGTAATAAAAGATATGCATCCTCTCTCTTTTCAGTAATTTTTTCTACCATCTGAGTTTTTAAATGGTGGGACTGTAACAAATATACCATTTTTAATATAGAAACAATAACTCACGGTTATTAAAGCTTGGAATAATTTCATCTAATGCATATGGATGAAACAGCAAGGAACCACACTACTACACCACACTACTAACTCTTATGACTGATACTAAATGTTAGGAAATTATCAATATCAAAATATTTAATTGAGAAGGAACAAGCCGCCACTAATCAACAGATTTTGAATCATAAAAATAACACAAGGCATTGTCTAGTCCATGTAATGCAGGCATCTAAATTTTTGATGCATAATGTCATGAAGCCTGTGTTTAGAACAAAAGTATTTGAGGATAYCTAAAGGAATATCCCAGTTCTCCAAGTTGTATGAAAATCTGGAGGAACGTAAAGACTACTTACTCAACAAGGACATAGTAAAACTAGAAGTTATTTAAACACAAAAATAGTTGTATTTGGCTAACAGGTTGTTTTTTATTTTGTGTCTGAAAAGTTTTTACTAATTTRTTATCAAAATAAGGAATATTATTTACCTTAAAATTATTAGACTTAAAAACAACTCACAAGAAATGTTCTTAATTTGCCGATTGTCAGAAAGAAAACAAACAAAAATACTTTTGCTACATTCCATTATGTATGTCTCTGTTAGTATTCTATCTGACCTTTCAATTAAGCCCAACCATGTTTTCTATTCAAGGAGCTTTGAACAAGGATTGGGAAAGTCTTAGCTGTTTTCCCAAATGACATAGCCAATTGCTTCAAAATCAATTACGTTACCATTAGAAATTGGATTTTTTTTGAGTCCTATATTAATGAGATAAGAAAATTTAGCACTGAGATAAGAGTTCTAAAGCCCATTTTCCTTAGTTTTATTTACACTTTCTGTGAGCTTCCTATTTCATGTACAGGCCAGAATGCCTTGTGACATCTTAAAGTCAAGGAAAGGCAGCCCCTTGTCAACCTTATATTCTCCTAGAACATGGAAACCTGTTTTCACAGCATGGGTTAGAATTTAATTAGGARCTAGATCTCTCATTTCTCTTCAAATTTTGTGCTGCACATATCATCGCTCCTTGTGATATTCTTGTTTACATTGTTAAAACTCTATTTCCTAGGCCTGTGGATTTCTCTGAATGASGCTTGATAGATGGGAAAATAAAAAAAAGACGTGGTATCAAGATCTGAATTAATCCCTCAATACAATCTATTTAAAAAGTCCATGAGGTAGGAGATTCCCTGATCTTAGCTTCCTCTTTAATCATGTAAAGAGACACTTTGAGAGGACCTTTGAGCCTCTGGGACCTGATATGCCTTCTGTGTGACCTACAGTCCCAGGGTTCAGCTACATCTGCCCTTTGTCTGTGCATTTTGGTGCAGCCCAGCTGTGTGACCTTGGCTTAGCTTTAATGAGAAAAAAAAAAAAAAAAAAGTTTAAAAGATGGGGCAACATCTGCACATCAAATTGATGCTTAAAAAATCCCCTTGTGTAATGAGAAAAAAAAAAAAAAAAAGTTTAACTGTAATGAACCATGCAAACTAAAACCCTGCAAGAGAAAAGATGTAAAAAGACAGGCAGAAATAAAACTGTTTAGACTCATGGTATTTCAGGACTTAAAAGAAAAATGCTGACACGAAGAGGGAGTGTAAAAGCCCAAGAAAAAAAAAACCCAAAAAACCAGAGTAAGAAGGTAGCAAATCAGTAGAAAAAAGGTTGACACCAGACCTTTTCCAGAAGCACAGGAGGAAAATATTCTCCATTTGACTGATAATTGTCTGGACAGTAAAAACTCCCAGGGAATCTCTACAGATCCTGCAAGTCTGATACTCTGAATAGCATAATAGTCTGATACTCATATCTGCTATATATAGCTCCTGTATATAATATTTTWTATATATATATATATATTTACAGAGGTTTTCTTCACATTGTAAAAGACGTGTTAAAAGTAAAGGTGGGCATCTGTAGTTCCCAATCTCTCTTCAGTTACGAGACAGAAAATTTAGAAAGCTGGTTGGTGTCAAAACTTAGATAAACTCCATATAYAGGGAGTTGTCCAGTATCTTGAGTTAGTGGTGTGTTATTTCTCAAATTTACAGTGAAGTGTGCAAATTCACAGAACATAGATGAGGAAAATAGTTGTCCTTGAGATTTCTGCATTATGTTAAAAAATAGAATGCAGAAATCTAAAATAATAAAACCAAAAAATATGATAAAGGAATTCCATACTATTCACCCTCGAAGAAACCAACATGCCAACTCTAATTTAGTTTCTAGAGAAAAATAAATTCTAAAATGAGCCAGTTTCTCAGGTTTTGTTTTAATATTTTACAGCATGTTTTTCTTGTAAGGAAAATTGTTCTTTAATTTTAAGATAAATTCAAACATTCTGTGTAATGTGCCACTACTGATGAAAAAACCCCTACCCCCTATAAAGCCAATCTGACATTTTAAAATCTTATCCAAATACCTTCTTGATATATTCTGAACATGAAATTTCATGCATTTTCCTGCAGAAAATAATGCATGATATTTTGATTCTGAAATCATATCTTTTAAAAATCTCAGGGCCCCATGGAGCCAGATTTCAAACTGTAAATTTTGAGTTGTATCTGGAAACAAAGCAGGTGTTCAAAATGTTTCTGGAATGGACCAGTATTTTTTTAGATGTAAAGAAGTCAAAAACCTATTAAAAATTAATGGCGGAGCTTGCTTCACTTCTTAAAATAAATGTTTTATTTCCTGATCAGTGTAAAAAAAAATTGTGTCTGCTGCTGTTAACTGAAGCATCTAAGATTATTTAGGACTTCATCAGTGTAAAAGAACCAGGGTAATCAAAATTAAAATGATTGTTCTTGTGAAGTACATTGCTCTTTTTTTTTTTCTTTTGAAAAAAATCTTATATGCCCAAACAGTGAGCTTGGGCTATCTGACTTTTTACCTTAAGTGGATATGCCAGAAGACACCAAAGACACGTTATCTTCACAGAAAGGCTTTATTAGAACTCAAAATAATAAATCAGAGCAGATAAGGAGTTCTTTGAAATGGGATCTATACATGCCGATCTATCAGCACAGCACAAAGCCCTGCCTGATGTGTTCACAAGAGAAACTTGTGTTTCAGATAAGTGCAGATTAACCTCAGGGGAGACATCCTCCAGGCAGAGCGATTGCAAAGCAGGCTTGATGTCATCATCATAGCCTCGTTCAGCCAAATGTTCTGTGTTAATTTTCAGATAGACCRCAGAAAAATTAGGGTTTGATCACTTTTTATTTACACCGTGGGACTGACATAAAGCACAGAGGTATAAAAAAAATGTGAGCCCATGAAAGGCACGTACACCATGAGTACACAGTACCTGCACAGTGGCTTTTAGAGATGGTTATTCTTCAAGTCAGAGACAGGCCTAGTGTTCATTTTGCATCACATTTTCTTCAATCTTCTTCATGTTATAYATGCACCAGAACATATGCAAGCAAGCACACTCACACCTAATACAAGATTATTTGTCAGGAGCCTGAACACCAGAGCTGCCATGAGGGCCACAGAAAGGAATACGGCTTTGTATTTAAAATGCTGATACTAGCACMCTAATTTCAGCCCTTTCAGATTGCCATCTCACTACTATGGCACTCACCATGTTCACCCACCAGGCCTACAAACAGGAGGAGTCAACTATCACTGCTGCGATTATAAAGTGTGTGTGAGGAGCAAACTCCTAATACCACATCTCTGGCACACCTTGGCAGGGATGCAAGTAAATATATCACAGTACATGACTAAAGCCCTCAGAACAAGGCCGTGTATAAACAAGTGTTACTTTGTGTTAATGACTTTGGTGATGACAGAAAGTTACAGAGTAGCAAATGCAGGGCACTTGGTATATTTTACTTGGAATGGGACACCACTTGACACAACATTCCCCAAACTTCTGGCTTAGCCCTGGCACAGAGACAAATACATGGGCCAGATGAGAATCTAACCTCACCTTTTCAAAGCCACTATTACCTTCAMAATTACCTTGTATTATTGTGACCAGAGAAAATAAAATTTTTACTGTGCACCCAGCCTGTAAATCTTGCAGTTGCCTGTTTTCTCTATCAATAACACCTCACTTAAGACATGACTTGTTCAAAAAGAAAAATCCTGAAAATGTTATGAAAGTCACTAATCTTCCACAAGTCTTAAACCACTATTTTCTCCTCCTGGAGTTTCAGAATCTCTGTAACGTCTTTGACGGTTCTAAATTATAAATGTGCTCATCAAACCAAAGAATGGGAAATATATCACACCTTTTACTAAGTGATACCATGACACTCACAAAAATGATGTTTTAGTTTCAAGCCCTGAGTATCAAACATTTCATGATCAATATTTTTTCAGGGAAAACTTGAGAAAGCAAGCTGAATAGGAAACTCAGAGCAAGCTTGAAGTCTTCCAGTGAGCAGCAAAATAATTATTTCACTTAGTARTATGTCAGGGTGAGCAGATGTTCCAGATTGTCTTAGGTAGAAGAGGGACTTTTCTCTGTAGGCAGATTAAAAAGTAAGAGAACCAAGAAGGTATTAAATTGGCATAGTTCAGTTGGAGAGAAAGAGCAATGTGAGAACTATCTAAAATAATCAGTAGTCTGGCAGTTAGCGGGGTTGCTTAGTTTTAAGCAACAGTTTTATGCAACAGTGATAATTTGTTCTCTATTTTTAAAATCAGAAACAGAGTCAACCTGCACCTTCATCATTAGCAATACTTTCCAAACTTGTATGAAAACAAATGTTTAGTTCCATCAGACTTCTTCTCATTGACATTACATGATGACATTGTTAATTKTTGAAATGTCTGAAATTACAGCAATTAATTATATTACGAGGCTGGAATGATCTTGCCATCATTGCTAACTTTGAAGGCTAATATTAAAAATGTGTGAGCTTCAAGAAGATGGCATTTTTAATTCTCACTTCAGCCACCTACTGTGTCTCTTCAAGGATTTATATAGTTCATTTAACAATGCTTCACACTGCTCTTTCCACACTTAGTGGAATAATTGACATGCATGCTTGAAAAGTGATTGTGGGAGATGGGAACAAACATGGATCACCTTTCTTCTTCAATAGTTTCATTTATGGGGAAAAAAAAAACTTTCACAGAATTAAGGAAAAC